>CM035421.1:181288627-181493627 GCA_020310875.1 Ceratopteris richardii | reverse complement strand
AGCACTATCTCATGTGAATTTTAGCTTATATACCCATTTACATGGTAAAGCTTTCTTGCCCTTTGGCAAAGGTACTAAATCCCAAGTACCATTCTTGTGAATAGAATCCAACTCACTCTTCATGGCACGCTCCCACTTGACATGATCCTCTGTCTGCATAGCCTCTTTGTAGCAAGAAGGCTCACCGGCATCTGTTAGCATAACAAAATCTAAAGCTGGAACATATCTATCAGGTGAGTGTGAGACACGTGGAGAACGTCTCAATGGTTGATGAACAGGTTTATGTGCAGACTGATCTGAATGGACATTTTCTTGAACATCCCTATGTGCAACATTTTAATGCATGCTAACCGGAGGACTAGTATCCTCAAACACCACTCTTCTCACTTCAACCTCCTTAATGGGTTGTTTATGCATCTTAGACTCATTAAAATGACATCACTACTTCTGATCACTGACCATGTTTTAGGATCCCATAAGCGATATCCAAATTGTCCTTCTTGACCATATCCAAGAAAAATGCATTTCTTTGACTTATGGTCCAACTTTTGTCTAAGATTCTTGGGTATATGAACATATGCTTCACACCCAAAAAGTTGAAGATGATCATAATATGGTGGCTTCCCTATCCATAACTCTTGTGCCACTTTCAGACCTTTGGCAGTACTAGGTGAAAGGTTAATCACATGGATTGCAGTCAATACTGCTTCTGCCCAAAAGCCTTGTGAGAGGTTTGCATGATGCAATATAGAAACTACTCTATCTTGAATATTTCTATTCATCCTTTCAGCTACACGATTCTGTACTGGGCTATAAGGAGTTGTAAACTCTCTACGAGTCCCTCTAGACTGATAGAAAAGACTGAGTTCATGTGAGGTATACTCACCCCCCTTATCTGAACGTAAAGCCTTAAGCTTAGTTCCTTTTTCAGTCTCAACTAAAGCAAGCCATTTTTTGAAAGTAGGGAATACCTCATCCTTTGATTTGATAGGATATACCCAGACTTTTCTAATAGCATCATCTATGAAAGTGACAAAGTAAAGAGAACCACCTAGGGACCTAGTGGGCATAGGACCACACACATCTATATGGACGAGATCTAAAGGCTGAATTGAAGAGTCAATGTGCATTCTATGCACATTTCTGGTTTGCTTTCCATATTGACAATGCTCACAAAATGAAAAATCAGAGAAAGATAACATAGGTAAGTAGCCAAAACGAGAAATATTTTCCATTCCACTACGAGATATATGGCCCAAACGACCATGCCAAATACAAGCCATAGGCTATTCAGTAACAACTAACAAGTGTTCTTTCTGTGATACAAATAAAGGATAAAGTGAGCCAACTTTGCTTCCTTTTTCAATAACCATATTGCCCTTTGATATGCGAAAGGACTGAGCATAGAAGACCACCTTGTAACCAAGGTCATCAAGTTGACCAACTGACATCAAACTACGTGATAGCTGAGGTACATGGCATACATTATGCATAGTAAATTTTGAACCATCAAGGAACTGCAGAACCATATCTCCAATCCCCACAACATCACACTTGTAAGAATCACCAAGTCTCACGGTACCAAGAGACTTTGCTGCATAGAACCATTCTCTATGTGGTGTCACATGGAAAGAAGCACCAGAATCTAGCAGCCAGGTGTGGGAAAGAGAATCAGTCATAAGAGCCTCAGTTGGCACAGTACTATCAAGTGTCAACACATCAGCATCATCAGAAATAGCATTAGTTTTTCACAGTCAAAGTAGATGGCATAGGTAACTGTTTAACATGCCCATCGACATTCCGTCCTTTACCTTTAGCATTCTTTAATGCATAACAATCTTTCTTCATGTGTCCTTTCTTATGACAATAATGACATTTGATACCCCTCTTCCTTGATTTACTTCTACTCTTATTCCATTGACCATTCTTTTCCTTGTTCTTGCTCTTGCCACTGTTGATTCTTTCCTTGGTAAGAATCACGAACATTATATGCATCTCCACTCTCAGTGCCAACCATAGATTTTCTACGAATCTCCTCACTCAAGAGTGCTCCACATATGTCATCATAGACGAGTTTATCACCAGGTGCACTATTGCTAATAGCTATGCAAAATGTATCCCATGATGAAGGCAAGGTGCATAACAGCAATACTGCTTTCATTTCATTATCCATATCCATTTTCTGAGCCTGTAACTGAGAGAATATAGCCATTATCTGACACATGCAAGTGAATGGTAGATCTGGCCATTTCATCTAACTCATCCCAATCATCTTCATCCATGTTAGCAGGCTTCTTTGAAATTCCATTTACTGGCTTCTATTGCCTCCTTTGAATCAACACATCTTTAATTTGATTCTTCCATAGAGCAAAGTTTGTGCCATCAAATTTTTGGATCTCAAAATGATCTTTGCCCTACAAGTTATAGCTCCTCCTCGGAACACTAGCACTAGACCCTGATCCATCGGATGTGCCTGAGACCTCTGATGCCATGATGGTAGAGAACTGAATGGAATGATAATGGAGCTAGAAGAGTCTGAACACCAACGAATAAGTGTATCAAGGAGTAAATCGACCACTGTATAGTTGACAAAACCAAAAAATCTAGAAAAATTTTGCCAGTGTATCCTCTGCAAAATGAGTGTATGACCAGTGTCAAAATATCATAAAATTGCAAATACTGACATGTTTTCCTGCATAGTGAGTCACTAACTCCACTGCGTATAATCAGTTACCCAATAGAAGCCAACTAGACTTATCGAGCACCTATGAACAACTATCATACATCTCCTATGGCGAGGTTGGGTAAGTCTTCCACCTACATCACCGAAGAGACCTCAACATCTGGGTGTCTCCCAGTTAAGAAAACCTCACCACAACCCTCTTTATCAAACGTAAAAGGCTTTATGCAAAGAACGTAACCGCTATATCAATGACCACATGGACGTACAAAAGCGGTATCCATAGAAGCGTACATGGTGTGTATGTGCTCAATATATGCAGTAAAATGACACTAAAAGGCTGAATGCATAGCCCAAAAACTAGTCAACAACACCTGCAAGTGTGTGTCAACTGACGTTTTAAGCTAAAAAAACCTGCATAAATTTACAGCGACTGCTCCCACCAAAACTGAAATCTTTCAAGAAACCTGTAGTTTTACGAGTGTGGCTGAAAACGTAGCCCCAAAGGTTGATATTTAATGTCCGAGAAGTACAAAAAACACTCTTCTTGATGTTCTTGGACCTATGTGAAGAGAACTATGTGTGGAAGTACTCCAAAACGGCTCCAAAAGACACCCCAAAAATGCTTCAAAAATAGGCTTTGAAAGCAAAGAATGAAGCTTTGAGGGACCAAAACATGTTCAAGGTAATATCAACCTTAGTCTTTCCCCTTCTTCAGACACCACAAGAGTGTAGCTTAGTGGCAAGAGATTGCCATAGTTAAGTGAGCTCTGGGGGGAACAATACTGGGATGGGTGACCTCCCGGGAAGTACCGGGAACCTCTATCTTCCTTGATCGTTGAGGTCCTCCCTCGCACGCAGCCAACGGCACCAACGGTGACTTCGGTGACTCGGATGACAAGGTATGCCAAGGTCTATGCCTTGGTCGCCACCTTAGTCATAAGCCTTGGAGAAAGCGGGGGGGGGGGGTGCTCGCCTCGCTAGCACAAAAGGAACAAAGCTTTTGCCTCAAACTGCTCTAATACCAGTGAAGGGTTTCGATGGTGATGCACCATGGTGCACTCTCCTTATTGAGATCTCCAAGACGATATCCTTGGAGTAGAAAACAGAGCTCCTAAGGCCGCACACAATACTCCACACAGAGAGTGCAGAATACAAAGAAAACACAGTACAGAGGGAGCACGAAAAGAGACTTCTTAGGTCTTACAAATGCGATCGAACTTATCGTATGTGACTGACCAGACCACTATATGTTTTATTAGAGAACATATACAAAGAAGTGTCTGGTGGCAATTTGGCCTTTCACATGGACACTAACGGTAACAATTGACACTAGCTTTAGAGGATCTGATGCTTTTTCTATCCTGACCTAGATGTCTACCTGATCTAAGGTTCATAAGTTTGGTCTATTAACCCACTTTTTTTCAAGTACAACCATGTTGTTGTGTTCCTTTTGCACAATCACTTGTTCTTTTAAATTCCTTATTGGGTGTAGGATCTTGTCCAATATCACATCGTTAGGAATACTTGAGTTATACCACAACTTGATGTGTGATGGATTAGTTTTTGTTCTTTTCTCTTAGGTTTTTTTTTTGCAACAATATTTTAGCTATGCTTGAACTTGAGAAATTAGGGTTTCTTGGACTTGATTCGTGCCTAGCATCACCTTAATTAATCACTACCACTAATCACACTTAGTCTATACTAGAAATTGATTGAGCGAGTTGAGAGTTCTTCCAACCTTGAGTGTGGTGCTCTAGAAAGTGCTCTGATGTCTAGTAAGTGTGCTCCCCAAACCTTGCTTTCTTTTGCACTTTACCTTCCTCTAGACACCCTTGAATGGCTCTCAATGGACATGTGAAAGTCCCAGGTTAAGATCAAGCTTTTAGTTTAATTTATTTGACATACGATTTTGATTCAAGCATTTTTTAAAGACCCTTTTCCCCCCTTGTGTTGTTAAAAAATCATTTGGAATCCCATTTGAAAGTCAACTTCAAATTACCCTATCTAAAAATTGACACATGATTTTTAAGAACTCTAGAGCTCAAAAAATGGATTTTTGATAAGAAAGTTATGTCAATTCACTCTCTTGGGGGTCAAACACATAAGCAGAAACTCTCACGATATTTATGTACTTTCTTAAGGCAGTCATGATCATGTGAAAATGTCATGATTGTCTAAGGGAATCGCAATGTTATGAGAAAATTGCAATGTTGTGACAACCACAAAAGCACGATTTTGTGAAAGTTAGATACTCGTGATGCTGTGAGAAAATGGTGATGTTGTGACAACCATAGAATCGCGATCTTGTGAGAGTTGGACAATCGTGATGCTGTGAGACAATCACAATGTTGTGACAACTATAGAATTGTGATTTTGTGAAAGTAAAAAAATCATGATGTTGTGAGACAATCATGGTATTGTGACAACCAGAGAATCATGGTTTTGTGAGAGTCAGACAATCACGATGCTGTGAGACAAATGCGATGTTGTGACAACTAGAGAATTGCAATTTTGTGAGAGTTAGACAATCACAATGCTGTCAGACAATTGTGATGTTGTGACAATGTTGAGCCCATAAAAGTCATGATGTTCAAAGCCAACCGGTCAAAGTCAACAAGGTCAAGGTCAAGCCAACAGGTGCAAAGTCAAAGTGCCTAAGTGACAATTAATTGTCCCGCAAAGGGTAAATTGGAGAAGAGGGTTGCGTATTTTCTCTAATTTTCCTAAGGATCAGAATGTGTTTTAAAGTATTTAGGAAGGTTTAGGTGAACCCCCTTTAGTACACAAAGGAAGAATTAAAAGGGAATGTGAAGGTATGTGAAGCGGAAAAGTGTACGCACAAGTGAAAATATGACCCCATTAAAATTTTTTGGTTTTACACTAAAGTCACTACAGGACAAAGGGCAATTCGTTGGCCGCCAACTAAAAAGAGAATCTTGGGACATCAAAGGAAGCCCAAGAGTCTATGGCAGTTAGAAGTCACCGGACCGGCGGGTTCAAGAGGAAGGACAAAGGCTATTCTTGGACACATTGACGGTAAGGAGCAGGAGAGAGCTTCAGAGGAAGCAAGAAAGGAAAGGAAGAGCCACCAGTGTGCGACGACACTAAAGAGTGCAAGAGGTGTCAAGAGGAAGGTGTGCAGATAAGGCGGATTGGATTCCAAGAGTCCCAAGGGTCTATTGTGTGTGTGCGCCGAGATACCAATTCCTTAGCTTGGTGGAAGCTTAGTGCAAGGTGTGCACAAGGGAAGCGTGAAGCAAGTGAAGGATTGGTGCAGGAGAGGCCGCTGCAAGAGGACTTGAGATAATTGGTCTTCAGTAATTGATATTCTCTGAAGTTGTATTTAGCCATTGATTAGACTGTGTGCAGTCATTGTAATTGTTGCAAGATAATCCATATTCAAGGTTTCCAAGGGTATTCCTTTGCAGAAGTTCTCACGGTTATTCCATTTTCATCATCTCCTTTTTCTCCTACAAACCCTCAAACTCCTTCTTGTCCACGAAACCCCAACAAATTTGGCACGCCCGGTGGGACATCCAAGGAGATTTGAGCATAGGAGACTATATATTGCCATTGGAGAGCAATACTCCAGTGTCGACAACACTACTCCAGTGGGCCAAAAGGTACATACTTTTATCAAGTGTCTCAATTTAAGTGGACCATGAATAGCTCATGACCGCGACCCGGTCACAAACCTTGAGGATCAAGTGCAAGCAGACAAGAAGAAAGACGAACAGAAGATCATCGAGTCCACTTTCATCGACTTCATCGGTAGGAAGCATGGCAGGACAGGTGGACCTAGAAATCTTGCTCTCCAGATTAAACATAAAATTTCCCTCCTTCAGAGGTTTAGCTCATGAGGACCCAGATGAGCACATTCGAAGATTTCTTGCATTATGTAAGACTAGAGGTCTAATGGGTAGGGAAGATGCTTTCTTGATACTCTTCCCCGCCACATTGGAAGGTCTGGCAGACAAGTGGTTTAGCCAGTTTGCTGAAAATCACTTTACCTCTTGGGATTTGATGAAAGAGGCTTTCAAAAATCAATTTCAGCATGGCAACACGGCTGAGATCATTATAGAAGAATTGGAAAACTTGAAGTTGGGTCCAGGAGAAAAGTTCCCAGAGTTCGTGACCAGGGCCAAAGCACTAATGGCTAAACTACCGGATCCACCACATGACTTCTTTGTCAAGAAGTGGTTAGCCAAACCTCTACCTGTGGTCACCCAATGCAAGATAAAAGAGTTAGTGCTACCTACTGCCTCTGTTGAGGAGTTCATCAACACGGCCACACGCTTGGAACAGATAAGGCACCAGTATGGTACAACTTCTTCCCAACCATCATATGGTACAGAACTGGAGGACCCAGTGAGCCAGTTAAGAAGGGAATTGGAGGGCTTGAAAAGGAACAAGCCCTACACAGAGGAGGAGACTACTGTAGCTCAGTTGAGAAAAGAGATTGAAGCCCTCAAGCTCCAAAAGGAAGAGGAAGCCCAAGCAGAAGAACTAGCTCAGCTGAGACAGGAGTTGCAAGAACTCAAAGGAGGCGACATTAAGAACGGACTCTGGTGCTCCATGTGCAGCAAGCAAGGGCACATAGTAAGTGAATGTCCTTTGCTAAATGTGACTTGTCAATTATGCAGGAAGATTGGGCATGAGGCCCATGAATGCCAAGTAAGGGGAATGCCGACAACGACATACTGGAAAGAAGGAGGACTTTTGCCACCAGCAAATGTAATGGCAGCAGCAGCAAACCAAGGTATCAACTATAATCCTAGACCGAGAACTAACTTTGAAAATGGGCCTAGAAGGCCAATTATTTGCTTCAGATGTGGAGAATGTGGGCACTACCAATCTAGGTGCACCCTCCCAGAAAATGCACCTCCTTGCAGGAACTGTCCAGAGGCCAGGGATCACTATACAAACTGTTGTCCTAAGAATCAAGCCTCTACTTCTGGACCCCATCTCCAAATGATCTCTGTATTCAAGGAGGAAACACCCCCTGAGGTGAATGAACCCTCACCATCTACTAGAGTGGTACAATTAGAAGAACTCGAATCTTTTGCAGTACAGACAAGAAACAAGGGAACGGCAAAAGTGGTAGAAAATCAAGAATTGATAATTAAGGAATTGAACAAAGACAGAGTTGCAATTGAAGACAAAGATACTACAAGTGCAGCCACAAACCACAATGAATGTCTCATAGGCACCAGTGATGCCATTGGGCATGCCTTCAACAGGGCTCAAGAAGAGTTTGGCAAAGCAAATGAAGCTCACTCTCTTAAAGAGTTAGAGGCTTCAAAACTACTCAAGTCAATAAAGAAGGAGGTTAGTATTTTTGATTTAATAAAGATGGATGGGAAATTCAGGTCAGAATTATTGCAGATAATTGATGAGGCTTCTACTACAAGCTTAGTGGCCAAGACTGCTATTTTACATAAAGGGATAATTAAGGGGGAAGCACCCCTTACAGATTATAAAAGTCCTCGGCTTACAATATCAATCAAAGGTCATGAATTTCAAGGTGTTATTGTAGATGGTGGTTCTGGCATTAACTTGATGCCTGAACATACCATGAAAAGGATTGGAATCCACCCTTCAAGACTTGCAAATTTCACGGTTACTTTGGCAGATCAGAGCAAAGTAAGGCCCTTAGGGGTAATCCCAAAAGTTCCACTTGAAGTACAAGGTAATCTATTCATTCTGGATTTTGTGGTTTTAAGATTGCCCCAGGTTGAAGGAGGATTTCCTCTCTTAATTGGAAGACCTTGGCTGAGGCATGCTAGTGTCATTCATGATTGGGGTAAGGACACTATGTGAGTACAAAAGAAAGGGCAGGAGCTGACACAAATTCATTTAGAAGAAGGCCCAGACAATCAAGGAAGCACTAGTATGATGCAAACAGTGAGCATTTGCATGGAAACAGAAGCGGAGGATCAACCCCAAATAGATTTTGAGGAAGAAGAGGATATTCTAAGTTGGCTCCAAGCAGGCAACTCTTCTTCTTGTTTTGGAATTTTTCTTGATAATCCTGGCACGACTGAAGATTATGATGAAAACAAGGAAAAGGTCCATGTTGATGGATTAGGAGAGCCCATCACTGACCACAGAAGAGGCAGGAAGATACCCCTCAAATACAAATTGGAGGAGGATGTACCAACAACGGATAACGAAGTTTCTAAAGCCAAAAACAAGGTAAAAAATTCTGAGGTTGAATGTTCTTTCCCAATTCAAGAAATCCCTGCAGGATGGATGCAGGACAAGAGGAACACATCGAAGTCCAAAATACACCTGCTTATGAAGCAATGCACGAAAAGCTAGTAGAAGAAGACAAGGAAGCAGATGCACAAGGAGATAATATGGTAACAAGAAATCCGGTCCAAGAAATACACTTAGACACTCAAAACAAGACTCAACCAGTTCTTGTGGCCACTTGGTTGTGGAGCCACCCAGAGCTCCTGGAAAAGGTAAAATCATTCTTGACCCAGTATGCAGATGTTTTTGCCTGACATTATAAAGACTTAGAAGGAGTGCCTGCATCTTATGGAGAGCACAGAATCCCACTGGTTGATGGAGCCAGACCCATAAGAGGAAGGAGCTATAGACTCAATCCAAAGTATGCCGAAGCCGTCTATGTGGAAATCCAAAAGATGGAGGATGCAGGGATCATCATTCATGTGGAGCACTCAGAGTGGCTCTCACCTATGGTTATAGTACCGAAGAAGAATACAAATAAAATCAGAATTTGTGTTGACTTTAGAGCTCTCAACAAGGTGACCATTCCAGATGGGTTCCCTATGCCTTTTGCAGAACAGGTCATTGAAGAAGTGGCTGGGCATGCCTTATATAGTTTTATGGATGGATTCAGTGGCTATAATCAAATCTCAATACATCCAGAGGATCGGGAAAAGACGGCTTTCATCACACCTTGGGGAACATATGTGTATGTAAAAATGCCATTTGGGCTCAGAAATGCTCCAGCCACCTTTAACAGAACGGTCAATCTCATTTTTGGCCCACTATTACTGGAATCACTTAGAATCTTCATGGATGACTTCTCTTCATTTTCAGGATCTCACAAGGAAACTCCTCTAGATTGTTTGGACCACCACTTGAGGCAGCTGCAGAATGTTTTCAGAAGATGTAGGGAGACTAAGTTAAAGCTCAATCCAAACAAATGTCATTTCCTTGTGACAGAAGGAACCCTCTTAGGACATGTGGTGTCGGCTAAAGGTATGGCCCCAGATCCTGATAAAATCATTTCTATATTAAAGTTGCCTAAACCTAAATCCCCTAAAGAGATCCAGAGTTTCTTGGGGCATACTGGTTATCATAGAAGGTTCATAAAAATGTATGCAGAGATAGCTAGACCTCTGAGTAGACTTACAGGTAAGGAAGTACCCTTTAAATGGGAAGAAGAGGAGGAAAAAGCATATCAGACATTACGGTCACGGTTAGTGTGTGCTCCTATCTTGGTCACCCCGGAGTGGTAAAAAATCTTTCATATACATGTCGATGCCAGTGCATATGCAGTGGGGGCAGTTCTGACCCAACCAAGTGAAGAATTTAAAATGGACAGGCCAATTCAATATGCCAGTAGAATCGTGACCAAGACTGAAAGGAATTATAGTACTACTGAAAGGGAAGCACTAGCAATGGTCTTTGCCGTACAAAAATTCCGTCATTACTTACTGGGGGTAAAATTTATTATTATATCAGATCACCAACCACTAAAATACTTACTCAACAAACCACAAGCTACTGGTAGAATATGGAGGTGGTTACTGTTATTCCAAGAATTTGATTTCTCAGTAATCCATAAACCAGGAAGAGAGAATGTGATGGCGGATCACTTGTCCAGAATAAATATAATGGATCAAACCAGTGGAATCAATGATGATTTCCCCGATGCCCATTTGTTTGCTATACAAGCTCAAGGATGGTATGATGGTATTAAGCATTTCATTAATACTGGGCTGTATCCAGAAAGTGCTAGTACTGTACAAAGGAAGAGACTGCTTATCAAGAGTAGACCATATACTTTCATTGAGGGTAAATTATACAGAAAGGGCAAAGATGACCGGTTCAGGAAATGTTTGGAAGAAGAAGAAGTGAGGGAAGTCCTTCACTCGGCACATGAAGGTACAGGTGGTGGGCACCTCCCAGGACACATTATGAGTTAGAGGATACTGGATGCGGGTCTATGGTGGCCTACACTATTTAGGGATGCAGATGAATGGGGAAAAGCATGTGACATTTGCCAGAGGTGTGGACCTAAGCCAACAAAGCAGAGACATAATCCCTTGGTTATTTCCACCTCCTGGCAACCATTTGAGAAGTGGGGGTTAGATTTTGTAGGGCCAATCTACCCTCCCGCGTTTCCAAAAAGAGAAAAATATCTCCTGATAGCTACTGATTATGCCACAAAGTGGGCTGAAGCTATTGCCTCCTCCGATTGCACTGCCCATACTGTTGCTGATTTCATTTATAGTAACATCATTTGCAGGTTTGGTTGTCCACTTGAAATTTGTACCGATCAAGGTACCCATTTTGTCAATAAAGTCTTGCAAGAAATCTTCAACAGGTATAGAATTCTTCATAGGACCTCTTGTGCTTACTATCCACGAGCAAATGGACAGGTTGAGTCCACAAATAAGGTTTTAATTGCAATGTTAAGAAAGGAGTGTATGTTGCAACCCACTTCATGGGGCATTGCGTACCTAGGTACACTTTGGGCATACAGGCTAGCCTACAAAGAGGCCACTGGCTATTCCCCATTCCAACTGGTCTATGGCATCTTACCTATCGAGCCCTTTGAATTTTTACATGGATCCCCTAAGATAGCATTCATGCAGGGGAAGAAGGATTGTGACCCCTCTCAGAGGCTAGGAGCACTACATAAAGTGGAGGAGATTCGTCTACTTGTGACCAAACAATTGATAGAGACTCAAATAAAAAGGAAGGAGGCTCATGACCGAAATTTATGGCAGAACAACTTGAAGTCCGGTGATTTAGCTCTATTACACAGACCACAATTGTCTAATCAAACCAAAGGGAAATGGATCCTTCACTGGGAAGGCCCTTTTCGCATTACAAAAATGCTGTCGTGGGGTGCGGTGCAATTGGAAACACTGGATGGCGACACCCTACCCTTGGTCAACATTTCCAAAATCAAGGTTTATCATAAAATGTCGTAACCATTGTATTTTCAATTATTTTGTTTTGTCATAATCATTGCCATCTCAATCATTTTGTTTCCTAATTATTTTGGATTGTTTTAATAAGTAGTAATCAACATTTTTTTGGCGCAAGTTTTCTTTCTTAATTATTACTTCATCAATATTTTTTCATAGTTCATAAAATCAGGCGCCATTTTTTTGGATGGCTCGTAATTCATCGAAAAAACTTTCAATCATGCTCTCTTCTTTTGTTTAACTCTTGAATGGATGAGCTTAGATCTTGCATCTCCTCTCTTTTGAGCTCTCTTTTGGGTTGAACCATCGATTACGAGGTCCTGCTGTTAATCCTGCTGTGCCTCCAACCCGCCCTCACCCGCCCATCACCCCCCTCGGCAACCTCTTCTTACTCTCACCCGCCCATCACCCCGCCCTCAACCGCCCATCACCCACCTCGGCAACCTCTTCTCACCCTCACCCGCCCATCACCCCCCTCGGCAACCTCTTCTCACCCTCACCCGCCCATCACCCCCCTCGGCAACCTCTTCTCACCCGCCAACCCATTCCTTCAAACCCCCAGCCAACCACCCTCCTCCAAACCCGCCATTAACCCTTCCTGTGCCCCGCCACCCACCCACCACCCTCAACGCCCCCCACCCACCACCCTCAACGCCCACCTGCAAACATCCGCCGGCACCCCCTCTCCCCTCTGTCCTCCATCCTCCCTCCCCTCCGCAAGCCTCCGCAGCGCCCTCCCCTCCGTAGCCTCCGCCCTCAACGCCCTCACCCGCCCATCGCCTAGCCTCCGCCCTCGCCCTCAATCGCCCATCACCCCCCTCAGGCAACCCCCTCTCCGTCCTCACCTCAAACATCCCCCTTCCACCCCCTCCAGCCACCCGCCGGCACCCCCTATCCCCTCTGTCCTCCGTCCTCCCCCCCCTCCGCAAGCCTCCGCAGCGCCCGCAAGCCTCCGCAGCGCCCGCAAGCCTCCGCAGCGCCCTCCCCTCCGCATGCCTCCGCAGCCCCTCCGCCCGCCCGCCCGCTGCTACTCCGCCCGCCGCTGCCCGCTGCCTCTCCGCCTCCACTTCCGCAACTCCGCCCGCCTGCTGCTACTCCGCCCGCCGCTGCCCGCTGCCTCTCCGCCGCCCGCCTCATCCACCACCCTGCCGTCCGCGTCCGCAGCCTCCGCCGTCCTCCTCCGCGCCTCCTCCGCAGCCGCCGGCGTCCGCCCCCTCCGCCGCATAAATTTGGCCTCCCCGCCGTGCCTCCGCCCCAGCCGCCGCCCTTCCTCCGCCGCGCTCCGAAGCCATCCCGCCTCCGCGTCCTCCCCACCCTCATCCTACCCGCCCGCGGCCTCCATCTTCCACCCCTCTCCCCCGCCTGCTGACCCCTCCGCATCTCTTACGCATATCCCCCCTCCATCTTCCACCCATCTCCCCCGCCTGCTGACCCCTTCGCACCTCTTCCGCACATCCCCCTCCGCTGCTCCGCCGACCGCAGCCCGCTCCCCTCCGCTGCCTCCCCTCCGAAGCCTCCCTCCGCTCCTCCGCCAGTGCCCCGCCCCGCCTCCAACCCCCCTTCCACCACCCCCGCACGCGACTCCCCGCTCTTCCCCTCCTCCGCTCCGCTCCCCTCGCTCCACGGTCCGCCCTCCGCCGCCAACCTCTCCCTCCCCCAACCCCTGCGCCACGGCCAACCCTCCCTCCCACCTCCTTCCGCCGACCGCCCAACCCTCCATTCCTCCCATCCCTCCCCATCCTTCCGCCGACCGCCACGCGCCCGCTGGACCCGCTTGAGCCGGCCGCCGCACCCAGCCGCAGCTCCGCCTTAGCCCGCCCGCCTCCGCCGACCTCCGTTGCAGCCCGCCCCCGCCTCCGCCATAAATCCGCTAGAGCCACCCACTGGAGCCACCCGCTGGCACCATCTTCCTGCACTCCGTAGCCATCGCCACGCAACCCTCCTCCTCCAACATTAAGGCTAACCACCTTCCTCCTCCTCCATGCCCCCTACACCCACCGTCAGCCACCCTCCTCCTCCCCCACGTCTTCCGCCTCCGACTACGCCCACATCCCCAAGGCCGTAGCCCAATTCTCAGCCCCTTCAACCTCGCAGGCAAACCTCCACACTCCAACACGACCACTCCTCCTCACTCCCACACAACCAGGGACATCATCCTCCACCCACCATCTTCTCCATCTCCTCCAACCATCCGCCATATCTAATTCCACTTATCAAGCACAACATTCTCATAACTCCAAGGCCCTTCCGCGACATCCACTAATTCCAAGGAATTCCTCCTTTTCTCGGCATTCTCCAATTCCTCTATGGCTAATACACCCCCCCAGGACGATCCTGCGGCCTTCACACCTCCGGCGGTCCCAACAACCAATCTTCATTATCCTCCTTCAGAGTCTGCTCACCCATCGCATACCCAAGCCCTCCCCAACCTCATCCACCCGGTTCAGTCAGTGCCCGCCTCTCTGACCCCACAGATTCCACCATCCGCCATCACCAACTCTCCTACCGCATCTGCATCGCCTTCCCCTCTTCATCCTCCCATTATTAATATTCCTACTTACTCAATTCCATCAGAATCCACCGACCCTTATTCTCCCCCTTCGCTACCTCGCCCCCCTTCAACTTCTCCCTCTCCTTCTGCTTCCCATAATTCGATCCCTACAGGCGATTATATGAGCCTTTTCCTCCCACCTGATCTACCTATCCAAATTAAAATTCATTTATCTCCCCCTCCAATTGACCTCCGTAATCTTTTCTCGGTCGAAAATCTTCGGTATGCAGGTCTTTTAGGCTTGGTGGACGTTCTGTTGTAGGACCCTTCCAACCTTAATGACGTCTACGAAGCTCTTCGGCTGTTCCCCCAATTTCGTACCGGCACTCTTACCATCCCGGACCTTGCCAACCGTATAGGATCATCCCTCATCGACTTCATAAGTCCCCCACTCTTATATTCGGGAGTGTCACCCGCGGAAACAATTGCTTTTTGTAAAGAGCGATTTGAGAACCAAGCCCGTTTTTCCATCCGCATGCAAGCAATTCTGATTTCATTTATCTTCTTCTTTTTACTTAGAAGCCACACCGCTGCGCTTCCCCTTTCAGACATTTGTATTGCCGATCCACTGTACTGCTTCCTCACTAGCCGCCCCTACCCTTACGCCGCCCTCCTCTATAGTTCCTTGAGCGTGCGCTCCCGTAGACTCCGTGAGGCTATCCCTCGCTGCTCTCGTACCTTTAACATATATTCTGCTCCCCTCCTAGCTTGGGTCTATCAAATCCCTGCACAATTGGCTAACCCTTCCACTATTTCCCCATCCCCTCAAATCCCTGTTAGCAAGCCGCCCAGCGAACCCACTCTCCCTTCCATATCCCGGCCTCCCCCCTCCCCTTCTCTCTCCACTGCCTCAACATCCGCTTCCACCCAACCCTCTGCACCCCCGGATATCCCTCCGCTTAATCCACGGTCTCCTTCCCCTATTCTCACCACATTTCCTGCCACGGCCCCCATTCATCCTCCTACTCCTGTTCCCCCACATAGCTCTTCTTACTTCCGCCCACTCATTCAAACCCAGCTGAACCCGCTCAACCCTACCTGTACTCCCCCACGTCCCCCTGTTTCCCAATTTCCAACTCCCAGTCATGCACCACACACCCAACCCCATCTTCCCAATCTTCATTCCACAACCGGTCCCTCTACCATTCCATCCACTTCTCGAACTCCGCCTGTAGAACCTGTTCCTCCATCTGATACCCAGGCTGAACCCTCCTTTTTCCTATTACTTCGCGAAGCCAGTAACATTGCTCAGGGAAGTGCTGACGCTTCCAAGTTGTCCATGGATTCCATTTCAGCTGCAGCCAGCATTCATCAACAATATATTTCGACTATAGACAACATAAATCGCATGGCCACCTCACAGTGGCAATCTCTCACTGAATCCGCCCGCTTGCTCAAGGAGGAGCGAGATAGGTATCGCGACATTGCGGATTCTGCGCTCCAAACTTTAGAGGATCTTCAAACTCGTTTACAGTTAGGTTTATGTGATAATGCAGCGTGTCGGCGTATCAAGCGCGAACGGGACCATCTTCGCAATTGCCTTATTTTTGTCCAACACCTTATTGAGCAAGCTTCCGTTCCCCTCCCATCTTCACCTCAGCCAACTCCGCAATAATCTCAGTCCCCGTTTTCATAATGTGCTGGCCACTTTTCAATCAGTTACATGGCTTCTGCCTTAGTCCTAGCTTCCCAATAATTGTATCCTCCTTCTGCTTATGCCAATCTGAATTCAATCATCATCGGATATTGTTCTTCCTTTCTTTAGTAATCAATAAAAGTACCCTTTCTCTCTTTTTCGGCTTTAATTTCTCTCTGTCATTCATGTTCATTTTGGTTCTTAAGCAGTTCTTGTATCCAGTGTGTTGTCTCTCCGGGTCGGAGATTCCTTTAGGTGGTGGGCATCTGTTGAGCCCATAAAAGTCATGATGGTCAAAGCCAACCGATCAAAGTCAACAAGGTCAAGGTCAAGCCAACAGGTGCAAAGTCAAAGTGCCTAAGTGACAATTAATTGTCCCGCAAAGGATCAGAATGTGTTTTAAAGTATTTAGGAAGGTTTAGGTGAACCCCCTTTAGTACACAAAGGAAGAATTAAAAGGGAATGTGAAGGTATGTGAAGCGGAAAAGTGTACGCACAAGTGAAAATATGACCCCATTAAAATTTTTTGGTTTTACACTAAAGTCACTACAGGACAAAGGGCAATTCGTTGGCCACCAACTAAAAAGAGAATCTTGGGACATCAAAGGAAGCCCAAGAGTCTATGGCAGTTAGAAGTCACCGGACCGGCGGGTTCAAGAGGAAGGACAAAGGCTATTCTTGGACACATTGACGGTAAGGAGCAGGAGAGAGCTTCAGAGGAAGCAAGAAAGGAAAGGAAGAGCCACCAGTGTGCGACGACACTAAAGAGTGCAAGAGGTGTCAAGAGGAAGGTGTGCAGATAAGGCAGATTGGATTCCAAGAGTCCCAAGGGTCTATTGTGTGTGTGCGCCGAGATACCAATTCCTTAGCTTGGTGGAAGCTTAGTGCAAGGTGTGCACAAGGGAAGCGTGAAGCAAGTGAAGGATTGGTGCAGGAGAGGCCGCTGCAAGAGGACTTGAGATAATTGGTCTTCAGTAATTGATATTCTCTGAAGTTGTATTTAGCCATTGATTAGACTGTGTGCAGTCATTGTAATTGTTGCAAGATAATCCATATTCAAGGTTTCCAAGGGTATTCCTTTGCAGAAGTTCTCACGGTTATTCCATTTTCATCATCTCCTTTTTCTCCTACAAACCCTCAAACTCCTTCTTGTCCACGAAACCCCAACAGACAACCAGAGAATCATGATTTTGTGAAAGTCAAATAATCGTGATGCTGTGAAAAAATCGTGATGTTGTGAAAACTAGAGAATCATGATTTTGTGAAAGTCAGACAATCGTGATGTTGTGAGTGTTGATATATTTAGGTAGTGATGTGTGTGAACACACTAGGACCGTCGGGGCACTTTTTTCCCTCTTTAGGAGGTTTTTTTCCCCCGGCTTGTATATACGCCAATTGCCCTAATGGGCTACTTATCTTTGTACATTCTCTGGTAATACTTTTAGTATTGTGTGTTTGTGCTCCAAGCTTCTTCTTCTTCCTTGTGCTGTTCGCGTGCTTCCGTAGACATCTATCTCCAACAATTGGTATCAGAGCAGGTCGTCGCTTCATCTAGGGCGCCGTCGACACTCCTCCGTTTGCAGTCTCAGAATCGCACGAATTTTGGTGAGCATACTCAGCATGTTTCTGAGATCAAAATAGCTTCACTATGTGGTGCCGAAATTGCGATCTGAGCTCATTTCGGCCTCCGAATGCACTATCACAGTGCTTGTGTAGGCTATTTCGTCTTTTTGTGCCAAAGGTATATACTAGTTTCTGTTTGCTAGTTTAAGCGTCTCGAAGTCTGCTACAGGTCTAGCAGAACTCGTCTGGGTAGTTCTGTTCAACTTTTTGAGATACAGTCAATTTTCTGCATCAAGGTATTTTAGTCACCGGCCATGGCTGAAAGCAGTGATGTATTCCGTATGTTGGCTGTTGAGGATAAGTTGGATGGTACCAACTACCCATTATGGGCTTATATGATGCGACATGTTTTGGTTGCAAAAGGATTGTGGAACATTGTGCAGAGTGTTGAAAGACGTCTTGTTACACCTGTAACAATAGGTACTGCAAATACAGGTGCTGGAGCTGATGAAGATGGTGTCGAAGATGATATTCCACAGATTCCTGTTCGTGCTGCTATTTTTGTTGCACCTACTGCAGAGCAAATTCATTGGGATGGCAGAGATGCCCAAGCACATGCATTGATAGCTTTGTCTGTCAAACGTGCCATTATTCCTCATATTCGCTCTTGTAGAACAGCTAGGGATGCTTGGGATACACTTACCACATTCTACCAAGCTAGGAATGAGGCTCATGTTGCTTACCTCTGAAAACAGTTGGAGAGTGAGCACATGAATGAAGGTGATTCTATGGATAGTTTCCTAACGAAGATCAAAGATTTGAAGGAACAGTTGATTTCTGCTGATGAGGTTATACCAGATAGCTCACTTGTGCAGACCGTTTTGAATGGTCTTCCTGATTCATATCAGAGTTTTGCTTCTACTCTTCGGTTGATGATGAAAGGCAATCCGAATGCCTTATCATTTGAGGAGTTAGTCTCTGTTCTGTTGCAGGAAGATCAGTCCAGGCAGAATAGGTCCATTATGCGTGTTGCAAATCAAGCTTTCTTGGCTAGTCAGAAGGGTAAAGGAAAATGGAGCTCTTCTACTAGTAAGCAGAAATCTGCAAATGTTGCACATTTGAAGAACCAGGATAAAGATGAGAAGAAATCAGAAAAGCAGAAATTGTTTTGCAAGTACTGTAAAGGGAATGATCATATCATAAAGAACTATCCAAAACTGGCTGCAAAAGAGGCAAAGAAAAAGGAGGCTCGAATGGTTGTTGCAGAAGCCTCTACACCAAAAACAGAGTCTGCTAATCTTGTGCAAGAAGAAGAATGGGCGTTTACTACTGCTTGCAGTTTTGACCCATCTTCTCATGAGCAGTGCATGTCTGCAGTGGACTCAGATGTTTGGTACTTTGACAGTGGGGTGACCAAACATATTACCTCGCAGCGCAGTTTCTTCTCTTCACTCGAGCCTGCCCCTACAGGGAATATTGTCACATGCGCCAACAACTCCTTTTATCCTGTTATGGGAGTTGGTAAGATCATTCTGACTACTGCTGATGGTAGTTCTTTCACCTTGTCAGATGCTTTATTTGTGCCAGGGATCAAGAAGAATCTGTTATCAGTTTCTACATTAGCCAAGATTGGCTTGGTTGTGAAATTCGTTGATGACAGGTGTACAGTTCATGATCTATCAAATGGCGATGTGATTATTGCTTCTGGCATTTTGTTTCGTGGGTTGTATAAGCTCATAGACTATGAAAGATCTGTGAATGATTCGGCATGTGCAGTTCATGATTCTCAGGCTATGTCAGATGCAAAGCTTTGGCATGCACACTTTGGTCATCTGAATTTTGCTAGTTTGCTACGCCTGCAGAAATCTGATATGGTGTCTTCTTTGCCCAAGCTTGAGGCACCTAGAAAACATGTATGTGAAGGCTGTATTTTGGGCAAAATGCAGCGTTCCTCCTTTCCAAAAGATGGTTCAGTTCGGGCTACGCAGAAATTGCAGCTTGTACATAGTGATGTCTGTGGTCCTATGCAGACACCCTCTTTTGGGAATTACCTTTACTTCATGACCTTCATTGATGATTTTTCCAGGCATGCATGGGTATATCCACTCAAAGCAAAGTCCGAAGTGTTCATGTGCTTTAAAGAGTTTTTGGTTCTGGCTGAAAATCTATCAGCATGTAAAATGGGCACCCTCCATTCTGATCGAGGGGGGGAATATATGTCTTCTGATTTTAATGCATTTCTGGTTGAACGTGGGATAAAACACCAGTGTACAGTGCCGTATACACCTCAACAGAATGGATTTGCTGAACGAAAGAACAGGTCACTCATGGAGATGGCGAGGTGCATGGTCAAGAGTCACGCTTTACCACATAGTTTCTGGCTTGAGGCTGTCATGTGTGCAGCATATGTACTGAACAGGTGTCCCACTAAAGCGCTACAATCTATCACTCCATATGAGGCTTGGCATGACCGCAAGCCATCTGTTGCTCATCTGCGTGTTTTTGGTTGTTTGGCATATGCATTAGCCTGAACAACATAAAAGAAAATTGGATGATAAAACAGTAAAATGTATTTTTGTTGGGTACAGTTCTGAAAGTAAAGGCTATCGTCTGTATCATCCACAAACTAAACGCATTCTGGTTAGCCGTGATGTTGTCTTTGTGGAAGATGCTATTCAACCATTACTTTCATGTACTAAGTAGACATCTGTTAGCTCCAAAAACATGTATGATACATTGATACCTCTTTTTACAGGTGGACAGTCTAGTGCTGGTCCTAATGAGGCAACTTCTCATCCTTTGCAGGTTTCATATGATGATGCAAATCATTCTATTTCTGATGCAGATTTACCTGATGCACTTGTTGATGAGAGAGCTGATATTGAGCAGGCAAAAACTATGCCAAAAACTATGCCAAAATGCCAAAATGACTCTGCGATGAGAATGAGCCTGTTTCTTTTGATGAAGCAATTCAGAAAATTGGATGGCTGCCATGCAATATGAATATGATGCTATAATGAAGAATGGTACATGGTCTTTATGTGACTTGCCTCCTGGCAAGAAGGCCATTGGCACTAAGTGGGTATACAAGCTGAAGCGTAAACCTGATGGTATAGTTGACAGGTATAAGGCTAGGCTTGTTGCAAAGGGTTATGCACAGGAAAGAGGCAATCATTTTGATGAGACCTTTGCACCTACATGCCGTATGACTACTGTTCGGAGCATTTGTGCACTTGCAGCCCATCATGGTTGGAATGTACATCAGTTGGACATTAAAACAACATTTCGGAATGGTGACTTGCATGAAGAAGTGTATGTTTTTCAGCCCTGTGGCTTTGTGCAAAAAGGGCATGAAAATCAGGTGTGCAGGTTAAAGAAGGCATTATATGGTTTAACGCAAGCACCACGTGCTTGGTATGAGAAGATACATGCCTATCTGGTTGCACATGGTTTTGTGAACAGTCCAACTGAAAGCACCTTATATGTTAAGCGTGCTAATGATGTGCTTCTCATCATTGTTGTCTATGTTGATGACATGCTGCTCACTGGTCCTATTGAGAAGCACATTGCTGATTTCAAGGCTGATTTTCATGCCTCATTTGAGATGTCTGATTTGGGGCATTTGCATCACTATTTGGGCATTCAGTTTATGCAAGTTGATGGTGGAATGGCTTTGTGTCAAACGAAATATATTGACACATTATTGCAGCGTTTTGGCCTTGAAGACTGTAATCCTATTGCCACTCCTACGGAGACAGGTTTACGATTGAGTCTTCATGATGCTGGAGATGCATTTGATGTTGTTCTCTATCAGTAGGTTGTTGGATGCTTGATTTACTTATGCATTACTCGGCCATATATTTAGTTTGTTGTCTCACAGATGAGCAAGTTTATGCATTGCCCAGGAGTCACGCATTGGAAGGCGGTTAAGCGCATCTTTCGCTACTTGAGTGGTACTCGGCTACTTGGGTTGTTTTATCCCAAGGAGGGATCACTACCGCCAGATTTTCATGCTTTTTCTGACTCAGATTGGGCTGGTTGCTATGACACTCGTGTGTCCACCAGTGGTTTTTGCTTCATGCTTGGTAGTTCATGTATATCTTGGTTGAGCAAGAAGTAGCCTACTGTGGCCACTTCCAGTTGTGAGGCTGAGTATAGGGCAGCTTTCACAGCGACTGTTGAGTGTGTGTGGCTCAGACGCCTTATGGCTGATTTGGGTGTTGGCCAGTCTTCTGCCACCACCATCTTCACTGACAGTCAGAGCGCATTGGCAGTTGCGAGGAACCCTGTGTTCCATGCTCGCACTAAGCACATTGAGGTGCATTATCACTATGTCAGGGAGAGGTTCTCTGTTGGCGAGATCAGCTTGGCATATGTGCCCACGCAGGAGAACATTGCAGACCTTTTCACGAAGGCTCTGCCTAGGGAGAAGTTTGAAGCTTTTCGCAAAGCTTTGGGCTTACTTCCTTTTGTGGAGTGATTTCCACATAGCTTGGCACTTCCTTATACATGAGTGCCAGCTACTTGTTCACCGCATCACTTCCAGGGGGGATTTGTTGATATATTTAGGTAGTGATGTGTGTGAACACACTAGGACCGCCGGGGCACTTTTTTCCCTCTTTAGGAGGTTTTTTCCCCCGGCTTGTATATACGCCTATTGCCCTAATGGGCTACTTATCTTTGTACATTCTCTGGTAATACTTTTAGTATTGTGTGTTTGTGCTCCAAGCTTCTTCTTCTTCCTTGTGCTGTTCGCGTGCTTCCGCAGACATCTATCTCCAACAGTGAGACAATCGCAATGTTGTGAAAACCAGAGAATCGCGATCTTGTGAGAGTCAGACAATCACGATGTTCTGAGACAATCACAATGTTGTGACAACTAGAGAATCACAATTTTGTGAAGTGACCATGATACTGTGAGACAATCATGATGTTATGAAAACTAGAGAATCATGATTTTGTGAGAGTCAAACAATCTCGATGCTATGAGACAATCGCAATGTTGTGACAACTAGAGAATTGAAATTTTGTGAGAGTCAAACAACCATGATGATGTGAGAAAATTATGATGTTGTGACAACCAAAAAATAATGATTTTGTGAAAGTCAGACAATCACGATGTTGTGAGATAATCACGATGCTGGGACAACTACAGAATCGCGATGCTGTGAATGATTTTAGGTGGGAACTTCCAATATTAAGGCAATCGTGATGCTCTAAATTTGAAATATTCCACAAAGTCGCAATTTTCTGTGAGTTTTGGCGAGAACTTCAAAATTGAGAGCCAAGGCGTGTGTGTCATGTAGAGGATCACAAAAATCATAGAGAGTTGCACACACAAACACTTTCTCTCTCACTCTCTCTCTGTCTCTCTTTCACACAACCATGAATGAGAAATGAGGTGAAAATAGGGAATATACAATAAAAAGCAAAAAATTTCTATGAACATGAAGATTAGAGATGATGGTGATGAAGATGGAGGAAAAAAAATTAAAAAAATAGTAGAAAATGACTACGTTTTACCTTCCAACATCGCAAATCTATGATCTTATCATCACAGCTCTCATCGGCAATTATGTAAAAATTTTGTGTAGCCCAAGCATGAGCACCACCTCCTTTACTTGTCGATCTGCAAAAAAGTAAGGAGGATATGAAGATTGTAAGCAATTGTGGCAAGCAAATGTGAGTGACAAGCACACACATGCACACACACAAGACAAGATAACAAAGATAGGAACAATGGAAACTTTAATTCTCAATAGCTCAATTGCACTCTTCAAGAAGCTCTTTCTCTCACTCGCTACCCCAAAAATGAGATCTCTAGCTCTTTTTATAGTTTTTTGACTAGTTTTGACCAATTTTAGCCCTAATGGCCGGCCTAGTTAAAAATTAAGTTCCTCATGCCATTTGAGGGCTCAAACAAGCTCTAAAAACTATGAAGTCCAAAACATGAGTTCTACCTAGGCTCCTCAAGCTAGAGGACTCCTTGGCTTGCACAAAATGGAGTTGTAGAAATCTAAAATGATATTTACAATGGTTCTTAGTGATCAAAATCATTGTTTTTATAGGGGTTTCTTTGGAAAAGTTGACATATACTTCTTGGAGCTCCCTACATGCTCCACCTTCTTGTGTGTCAACTTCTTCCATGCATTCTTGTGCCTCATTCTATCCTTGAGTGCTAACAACACCACACTTTTCTTTCAATGGATACAACCATGCATTCCTAGAAAAGTCATTAATAAAAATTACAAGTATAGGTAGTTCCCAAATGAAGTTGTCTGAATAGTGTTGAAAATCAAGTCTCAACCATGAAAAATGACTCGTCCATGAGTTTTATAAGTGAACCAATCAAAAAGGAGGAGCCAAATTCGTGGAATCAAGTTATAATCTCCACCAAACTCAATCAAATTGAAATCTCATCAATCGTCCACCAAAAAGTGCACCTACACTAATGGGTGGATGGTTAGCTAGATTGTAGTAAAATTAAAACTCTATATAAGCACCATTTTGCCTTTGTTTCTTGATTTTTATGCATTTAACAAGTTTCCCACTTAGTTTAGTGAAGTGCTAAACTCCAGCAAGCAACCCCCTAGCTTGCTTAACTCATTTTCTCATGATTTTGCTCCTCCCTATCTAAAGGTGTAGTGAGGCTTTTTGAAATCTGATTGCACTAGATTGTACAACATTATCTGTTCTCTTATTGTAAGCATTTTCATTGAATTCAAGCTTCATTTTGTCTCTCATATAGTGCACCAAAGTGAGCCAAAGTTTCAAGTTCTTTTCCTCAGTGAGTTGTGAGAAATCGCTAAGTTTATGAAGTTATATCTCTGCACATAGGTAGAGAGTGTTGCAAACAGGTAGCCTGTCTTGCAATGGACGAGTTTCCCAACTGGAATATCCATTTATGACAATTTAAAGCTTTTTGGGTAGCCCTTAAGTCCAATTTAAGTATGAAAAGTTTCATTTTAAGCCTTTGTACAAGTGCAAAGAATAGTTCTGAACAGTGAGCATATATCAGTACTTGTGGGCCTACTGGAGGGCAGCCATCTTCCATTGTTGCATTGGGGTGCTAGAATCATCCCCCATCAATGGTATTAGAGCATTTTGGAGGCTTTTAGATATAATTGGACATCATATTTGTTGGAGACTTCTTAATCTCCAAAGGTCTGATCTATACTGATCTAAGAACACTTCTATATCAGTTATGGATCAAACTTTACACAAATATTGTCTTCTTTTATCAAAACTTTCACTTACACTTCTCTGAGTAAAGAAATTTCTTCTTCAAAAAGTCTGCTTCAGAAATCGACTTCATCTCTTGCACATATCTTTAAATTTCTTCAAACCAATGATACACATATCTTCAGAATACCTTTACTTCATATTAACCATTAGTTCATCAAAAAGATCATTGAAACTTTAATTTGATCCTTAAGATCAAAAGTATGTCAAAAACTGTCTTTCTGAACAAGCAACTTTGACATAGGTAGCTTCTAAGATTGATTTCTCATAGCACAGATCCTGTTTTGCTAAATGATTCAGATGATAGAAGATCTACTCATGGGTATCTCTGTTATAGTGGAGATAAATTAGTTTCTTGGTGCTCAAAGAAGCAACATACAGTTGCTTTGTCATCTACAGAAGCTGAGTATAAAGGAATGGTAGAGGCTACAAAAGAAGTAATATGGTTAAAGACCTTGTTGAAGAGTTTTGGAACTGCTCAGAGTACTCCAATTATTTTTGGAGACAATATGAGTTCATTGTATTTGGTAGCTAACCCTGTTTTTCATGCCACGACTAAGCATATAGAGATTCAGTATCATTTCTTGAGAGAAAAGGTACTTGATAAAGAGATTGAAGTGATGTATACTCCAACAAAAGAACAAGTTGCACATATATTAACAAAAAGCTTGGATGGACCTAAGCTACAGAGATTCAAGGAGATGGCAGGAGTGAAGAAGAATGGAATAATCACAATTAGCGATTGAGGGGGAGCTGTTGGAACAAAGCAATCACAAATTGATGATTACAAAGAGCTTGAAGCATGTCAATGATCACATTGAAATTCAAGAAGTCACTTGAGAAAGTGAAGAGATCTCAGAAGTGAAGCATGTATACATATGTATATTACAGTTGGAAATTCTTGTAATTTGAGTAGAGATGATCCTTAGAATGATAAGGAGTAATGTAATAGACATGGGATAAGTCTAGAACCATCTTTCTGCACAAGCATGATAATGCTTGAATGTCTTGAACACTTCTGATTTGTCCTTGATTAGAGCTAAAGTAATCCATCTGGTTGCATCATCAACAAACAACACATAATATCTGGATCCATTTATGCTATAGTCCCTTGAAGGACCCCACACATTTGTATGAATCAATTCAAGCATATTTGAATACTTATATCCTTATTTATTGTATGAACTTTTGTGTGCTTTACCTAATTAGCAAGCTTCACACTTGTACACCATATGTTTTCCTTCAACTTTTGGCAAACCAAGCACCACATCATTCCTTGACATTTCCTTTATGGCTCTCTCATTGAAATGACCTAGCCTTTTATGCCATAGGTCTAACTCAGACATCTTTTGACTTCCATAAGTAAATAGAGCATGTCCCACATTACCTTGGACTTTGAGAGTAAACAGCCTTCCTTCCTTTTTACCTGCAATAATGTTTCTATATCCCTGATTTGGATCTTGCACATAGACACCATCATTTGTGAATCTGACTTCATATCCCTTCTCCGCAATTCGCCCTACACTTATCAAGTTTTTAGGAATATTAGGAACATAAAGTACCTTGCTCAAGAGTGTACTTCCATTCTTTGTCTTCACTGATCCAATACTTTCCACCTTGTGCTTGGTGTTGTCACCTGTTTGAACTGGATGTCCATTCACCTTTGCTTCCATATCAGTCATCAGTGATATATTTCCACTCAGATGATTGCTACATCATGAGTCAATATTAAACACCCTTTGATCTTCTCCTACTGATTCATGAGTTGCATTCAAGATGAGAGTCATATCATCCTTCTGTTCTGATGCATAATTATAATAATTATTATTGTAGGACTGAGATTGAAAGCTTCTTTCACCTCCTCTAGCATATGATGTCCTACCACCTCTTCCTCTGAAGTTGCCTCTTTGGTTTCTGCCTCCTCTACCTCTTTGATTAAAACTCTGATGATTGCTTCCACCGTTTTGATTGTTATACCAACAATCATTTGCCAAATGATTGATTCTACCACAAATCCAACAAGCTTTAGTCTTATCTTTGTTCTTACCTCCTCTTCCTTTACCTCCGAAGTTCATCCTTCCTTTTGTAAAGTTAGCTTGACTTGAAGATCCTTCATCATCAATTGACTGCTTCCCTTTGCCATTCTTTTTCTTGTCCTTGGATTACATAGCTTGGCTTGCACTCCTATCATTGTCTCCCTTAATGTCCTGCTCAAAAGTTAGTATGTGTCCTAGCAATTGATTAAGATCAATAGTAAAATGATCTAGTGACAATTCTATGGACAATATGAAAGGCTTCCACTTCTCATCTCCTCTCAGACCTGTAAGTATTTGCCTTACCAACTTATCCTCTTCAATGTCTTCATCTACTGCTCCCAGACTATCTGCAATATCCTTCATCCTTGCCACATAATCAGAAATTGATTGTGAGCTCTTCTTCTTAAAGGTTGTAAACTCTGCCCATAATGAAGACTTCCTTGACTTGGTTGTATTTTGAAAATGCTCTTCCAAAGCATTCCACACATCTGTTGCAATTTCTAATCCTCTGATATGAGGAAGAAGATAATCATTTACAGCCATGTAAATGATGCTCCTAGCTTGAGCATCCTTTTTCATCCAATTCTTCAAACCTGCAAGTTCCTCCCTAGTTGGAACACTAGGATCTTCAAACTCAGGCTTTTCTTCTTCTCCTATAATGAATGCCATAAAATCTTTGCTCATGAGGTGTGACTCCATCCTCATGGACCAAGCTGGATAGTTCTCCCTATCTAGCTTATCAATCTGCAAGCTTTCTCCCATCTTTGATCTTCTGTGTCTGAAATTACAATGATTTATGATGATAAACTGTACCTTTGATATGAAGCTTTGATCTTTATTGATCCTTCAAACTCGTGCTTTGTACTTCTGTAGGTTATCTTCAAGAATTTGTCCTTGTCCACCTTCAATTAGAAGGAACTTCAATACCTGCAACAGTCGGGACTTCCAATGCCTTTACTTCACTTGTATTACACCTTCTGCTCTGATACCACTGTTGAAGACTTCTTAATCTCCAATGGTCTGATCTATACTGATCTAAGAACACTTCTATATCAGTTATGGATCAAACTTTACACAAATATTGTCTTCTTTTATCAAAACTTTCACTAACACTTCTCTGAGTAAAGAAATTTCTTCTTCAAAAAGTCTGCTTCAGAAATCGACTTCATTTCCTGCACATATCTTCAAATTTCTTCAAACCAATGATGCACATATCTTCAGAATACCTTTGCGCAATCATATTAACCATTAGTTCATCAAAAAGATCATTAAAACTTTAATTTGATCCTTAAGATCAAAAGTATGTCAAAAACTGTCTTTTTGAACAAGCAACTTTGACATAGGTAGCTTCTAAGATTGATTTCTCACAGCACAAATCCTGTTTTGCTAAATGCTTTTAGACATAGCTTCCTTACCTTCTAACATAGATTTTGAATGCTCACTCATCAAAAACTTTACACTGTGCACTGAGATCTAAGCAAAACATTGACACAAAAAAGTGCGCGATTTGAGAGATCATTTGCAAACTTTACATACACATGTTCCTATTGATCATACTCACAGCAGAAGAGGAATTAAACCATGAAACTTTGAGTTTCATTAACTTCTAGATTAGATGTGTACAAAAGGATTTCTGATCCACATGATGAGACTGAGAGAAATCTACGAAATACTCGTCGCTATTTTCTGAAGATGACTCTCTTCACATCTATCTCTATGACACTTGTCTTCTAATGACTCTCACACATATTTCTTTACATCATTGACTTATATACATATGGTTCTAGACTTATCCCACATCTATTACATTACTCCTTATCATTCTAAGGATCATCTCTACTCAAATTACAAGAATTTCCAACTGTAATATACATATGTATACAGGCTTCACTTCTGAGAACTCTTCACTTTCTCAAGTGACTTCTTGAATTTCAATCTGATCATTGACATGCTTCAAGCTCTTTGTAATCATCAATTTGTGATTGCTTTGTTCCAACAATATTGAAGACTTGAAGGGATCAATACAACTCGTGGAAGCACAATGAGGACTTACCAAAGCAAGAAGATATCAAGAGGGGCCTACATCGATCAAGATCTCAACTAGTCGAAGGTTAGCAAGGGAGAAGCTATCAAAAGTAAAATCCACACCTTCTAAAGCATACAAAAAATTGAGGAGAAGCTAGAGGAGCATCTTAGACCTCAGTATGGTTGAGTATAATGCATAAATAGAGAATTTATAGAAAGTCAGTTATCAACCATGGAAATTTTGAGTTAGCAACTACCTTATGGACAAAGGATTGTGGGGATTAGTGAGTGGCACAGATCCATGCCTCATGTACATGAACCACCACTTCAAGCGTAGTTCAAGTCACTTAATGAATGGATAAAAAGGGATAGAATATTCATATTCATTCTATGCCAACACATAAGCAATAGCATGGTAGGGCATGTACAAGACTTGGACACATCCAAGAAGTTTTGGAAGACCTTGGAGACATTGTACTCTTTATCAACCAAGGCAAGGAAGATTCAACTCAAGAATGCGCTAAATAATCTTAAGAAAGCACCAAGCACTAACATAAATGAGTACATTTTGAATTGAAGGTTAAGGAGCTTTTAGATGCCCTGGGATCAATTGGGAGCCCAATCAAAGATGAGGATCTTGTTGCACACACTCTTAATGGATTGAGAGAGGTTGAAAGGTGGAAATCATTCACCACATTAGTTTATGTGAGGGATGCCCTACCAGAATGCTATCAATTAGTCACATTGATGGTGATTGAGGAGATGAACCAAGGAGGTTCACAATCAAGGGGCAACCAAGCCCAAGTGAGAAAACTCCCAAGGCAGAGGGAGAGGAAAGTCAAACTCAAGCTCAAGCAATCAAGAAGGATCCAACCAAATCTATGGATCAAGAGGAATAGGGAGGATTAGAGGAAGAGGAGGAAGATCACATGGAAGAGAAGCATCCAATGGAGAATGCTACAATTGTGGAAAACCGGGAGGATTAGAGGAAGAGGAGGAAGATCACACGGAAGAGAAGCATCCAATGGAGAATGCTACAATTGTGCAAGAGATTGTTGGTCCAAAGGAGAAGGAAATCAAGGATACAAAAGGAACCAAGGTAACTATGCTAGTACTTCAACAAATTCAAAAAATGAGAACTTGCTTATGATGTATGGGTCAAGTGAAAGATTCAATTGAGATTTTACATGGTACATAGATAGTGGTTGTAGAAACCATATGAGTTGCAATAAAGATGTTTTCTTTAATTTTAACTCACCCATCACTCAAGGACATGTAGAGACAGGGGATGTGATTACTCATGTGGGAGATGTTGCATTAAATGGATCTCAAAGCTCCAAGGTGTTGAAGGATGTGTTGCATGTGCAACCATAACCAAGAACTTGGTTTTGGTAGGTCAAATGGTTGAAAGATGTTATGAGGTGAGGTTCAATGATCAAGGGGTTTATTTAGAAAATTTGAAATATACTTCTTGGAGCTCCCTACATGCTCCCTCTTCTTGTGTGTCCACTTCTTTGATGCGTTCCCATGCCTCATGCCTCACCTTGAGTGCCAAAAACACTTCACACTTTTCTTTCAATGGATACAACCTGGCATTCCTAGAAAAGTCATCAATAAAAAATACAAGTATAGGTAGCTCTCGAATGAAGGTGTCTGCATAGGACCAAAAACATCACCATGAATAAGATGAAATTTATGAGCAACCTAACTAAACCATATTTTGAGAATGAGGAATGTTTCATTTTGCCCAAAATACAGAATTTACAGAGATGTTTAGAAGGTGTATCAATTTGGGTAGAGAGGAAACTATTTTGAATTTCTACAAGCAAACCAAACTAGAAAAATTAAGAGCAACAAAGCATGCATGGCAAAGCTTTGCATCTAAGGTAGCTTGAGAATCTTGAATTGCACATGTCATTCACATATTTCACATAGTGTATGAGCTAATGCATTCCATGACATAAAATTCCAAAAGAAACAATAATATCACCATTTGAGAGATTTTGAACTATACATATGTCATCAAGAAATTTGACAACCAAGCCAATCATGGCTTATGTTGAAACTAAAAACATCTTTGACTTGATCCCTGGCACATATAAAGCATTTGACAATGTGAAAGAATTGCAATCTGTAGTAGTCAGAATGATATTTCCCAATCCCATTTCAAGACAAAAGTTGTAAGTACATGTGACAATATTCCTTGTATGGGTAGAATCAAGTAAAGTGAAGAAACTTCACTATGAGGTAATATGTTTGGTTGCACCACTATATCAAAGTACCAAATATCTAAGTCTACAGTATTAAATGCCAATTATTCATTCTAAACAAGATTAGCAGTCTACATTTTAGGTGTAGAGGCCTCTACAACAACCATTCCATCTTCTTTCTTCTTTGCCTTCATTGTAGTCAATTTAAGACAGCTCTTTACAATTTGATCATTTACCTTATAGAACTTGTAGATCTATTTCAACTTTTTTGTTTTCTTATCATCTTTGTCCTCCTTTGATTGTGCATCATTATTAGATTTATGCTTACTAGTAAATGAGATCCATTTATATTTGCCCTTCTAACTAGCTAACAAAGCTTGATCTGCAACACACATATTTGATATGCTATGCTTGGAGTGATCTTCTTGTAACAAAACAAAGACTAACTCCTCAAACTTTGAGGAATTTGGATTGCCGTACATCATCAAATGAAGAGTAGAGGAAAAACTCTGATATGAATCCGAAAGACCATTAAGAACAATATACACAAGTGATCTATATGGCAAATTTTCATTAGCAAAAGTCAACTGCTCCTTCAAATATTTGATTTTTGTCAAAATTTGTCCCTTGAATCTCCTCCATTTATATGCTCATTCTCCATTTTCTTTTAAGAATATGAAACATGAGCCTCATTTCTTTCTTGGTATAATGTTGTAAGAGTATCCCAAACATCTTTTGTTGTTTTGGAAGAGTGAATATGAGGGATAATGACACATTTCATAAGCAAGGCTATTGATGCACATGCCTATGCACCTTTGCCATCCCAATGAAGTTGCTTTGTAGTACATGCAAACAAGAGGTGGAACACAACCAAGAAACTGGAGATCATCAGCTTCAGCACCATTTGCATCACCTTCAATAACTATATTCACAGGTGTAGTAGGATGTTTTTCAACACCATGCACAATATTGCACAGATGTTTTGCTATTAGTACATGATGCATCATATATGCCACAATGGGCAGTTAGTACCATCCAACTTATCCTCAACAACCAACATATGGAATACATCATTGCTTTTAGTCATGGCTATTGATTAAATATTGTGATGTAGAAAATTGGCAGTATCTCAAAAAGTTGAATATAAATACCCTATCAATCTCTACTAGAGTGGTAAGAGAATTTGAGGTGCTTATACTGGCAAACCAAACTTGTATATATGTTTGGCACAAAGGGACAAAATTTCCTACATAGTCACTACGATAATGCGTTCGGAGGACAAACCAAGCTCAAATCAAAATTTTGATGCCACATAGCAAAACTGATTTAAACTCCTAGTTGCCCCAAGTATGATCATCAATTTATGTGCAATTATGAGATTTTTATCAGAAAGGTATTGAGGATGCCCTAGATGAAGTGGTGACCTACTTTGATAATAGTTTTTGGAGTTTGAGGTACGATGAAGCACACAAACAACACAAGGAAGAAGAAGAGACTTGAAACTCAACACAATACAGAATGTATTACCAAGTGAATGTACAAAAATAAGTGACCCACTAGGACTATATGTGTATATATAGGCCAACAAAAGAAAAATTTATAAAGAGTGAAAAATTTCATGGGCAATCCTAAGTGTGTTCACACACATCACTATCAAAATATATCAACATTGAGAGAGTACATATTTCCCAAGCAAATTTTGGCACGCTTTTGCATCCATTATCTCCATCCTACAAAAACCTTTGGGTCAAAAGTCTTTCTTATTAGGAAAGTAACAAGGGAAAAAGTAAGTCAACCTAGGTAAGATATAGTGGTCCAAGATAAATAATCTAATGGAAATCCCACTTTTCATCCCTTACCATCTAAAGAGTTTTTTCTTGAAGTTATTAATCACCCATTCCGATCTCTGACTAAGAGAGGCATTAAATCCCATTCATATCCCAAGTAATCTAAAAATATTCCCCTCTTCCAACACCCCATAGCCAAGGTCAATGCAATTAGGAACAATATTATTAGAAGTCTTGAAGCCAATTTTCTTATGATTGATCCTAGAGCCACTCTTTCGATAGAGGACATTTAGAAATTCAAAAAAATAATAGCAAATGAGCTATCAATATTGGTCAAAGCACTCACATCATCAACAAACATCTGGAGACACGAAGTGATGGGGCATTGGGGATGATAATGTTTTTTATAAGATATTTTTGCATACAATCCTTGATGAACAATCCCAAGGCATTGCTAGAGATTGCAAAAATAAGAGTGGCAAGGGGACACCCCTACCTTATGGATCTTTAGAGCCTAAAGGGAAGAGACAACTCACCATTATGGAAAATGGCAAATGCATTGCCAAAAATTATGTGGGCATACTTAATGAGGTTCTTCCCAAGGCCTAAATCATGCAAAGACTAGAGAAAAAAGTCCCAATCCATCTGATCATAAGCTTTGTCAAAATCAATCTTGAAAAAAAAGGCTTGTCCAAGATCCTTAGCAAAATCCATCCCTTTCGAGAGAGTGATAATAGTGCCCAATATATACCTTCCTTTTATGAATCTGTTGTGCTCTTGGAGGATATTTTTTCATCATAGATCTCAACCTTCTAGCCAAGATAGAAGCAAAGAACTTATAGATTATCATCATTCCTATGTGAGCCTTTAAGTCCCTAGTTAATATTTTCTAGGGATAACTTGCCTTGTTGAAGGGTCTACATGTTGGCCTTAAGTTTGGGGATAAAAAATTGGCAATTGTGTGTTCAATGGTCCATCACAGTGGAGATCATCAAGTGCCATCCCTACCGCCTCAAAGGAGGTTTGGCCAATGCCATCTAAGTCAACAACAATTCATAAAGTCATTAAAGGTTTTAATATGTCTCTGATTGGAGCACAAGTGGCAAATCCTAGGAGCACATCAGTCGCAAATCCTAAGTTGTTGCTCTCTTGTGATTGTCTTTCATGCTTTAATATTATTTATTAGTTCTATTTGTTCTATAATTTTCTAAATATTTAGCTCTAAAGTATATACTTTTTTAAATTTTATAGTCCTAAAAAGAAAACTTATTTTTTTAAGAGTTTATACCTTGCGCTTCCTATGACACTATCAATTCCTAGAAAATAATGAAGCTCTAGTGATACTATAGTGTGGGCCTATGTTTTATCAAATATTGTTTTGATCAAAAGCCTTTTGGATTGGAAAGCTCTTGGATCGAAAAAAATTGAACTCCCATGCAAAAATGATTTGAAGTGATTCAATAAGGTGATGTGACACCAAATAGTTTGATTGAAAGGGTCTATAGCAAAATTTTATAATGAATTGTGAATAATGAAATTATCAAATGATAAAATCATATAGTCTAGCTTGGAACCATCCAACTTATCCTCAACAACTAACGTGTGAAATACATCATTGTTTTCAACCATGGTAGTGATTCTACCTTGATATAGAAAATTGATTGTTTCTCAAAAAATTTGTTTGAGATGCTTGTATTAGTGAACAAAAATTTGAAAAAAAGGCACAAAAGGACCAAATTTCCTACACAATTGCTTTGTTAGCATGTTTGGAGGTAAAAAGTAGCTCAAATCGGATTTTGAGATAGATAAAAATTTAGATTAGTTTTGGATATTACAACAATTCGAGTATGCTCATCAAATTTCTATATCTATATGAGAAAGTGAACATGGATTTGTCGAGGGTATGCCTTAGGAAGACATGGTCTGATACCAATTGTGAGAGGTTTGGGGATTGAGAACACACCAATAACATGAGGAAGAAGAGTAAGGTTAGAGCACAACATAGAGGGAATTTCTAAGTGTAGAATATACAAAGTTAAGAAGACCTTTAGGGTTATGGACATACTACATGCCAGGGAAAAAAAGAGTTCCTAAAGAGGAAAAAAATGACCCCTACAATCTTAAGTGTGGTCACATACATCACTACCAAAATATACTAACACTAAGAAAGTTCATTGATGTTAAAATATTTGGTACATGAGATTTGACATTTGGAAGAATAAGATGCAATGCATTCTATTCTTGAAGGAACATAATGGTGCTTTAGAATATGCCATACTTGCAAGTTCCAATTATGTTACATAGATGAAATTGAATAGGAGAGTCATTCCATGTATTTAAATGATTATCTTAGATCATGTTATATCATTTGATTGTACTTCAACCTCTAATGCATAAGAGAAGTTAATGGAAACAAACACTCTCTCAATGAGCTAGGTACGTGAGGTTGATTATCATGTATTTAGGTTATCCAAAGAGTGAAGCAAATGATGTGGCTTCTTTTATATATACTCATCTCTGGGTGTAAAATTTTGTACCTTGTTTTGGTGAAAAGTGAAAAATGTATTCTTATCTTTGTTCCTTCTTGATTCTTGAGGGACCTTGATAGTCTCACTTTCAATGAAAAATCTTATGTTTGATGGAGTAAAGTTTGAACTTGAGAAAATTGTGAGTCTAGTGGAAAGAGTATATGTATGCCAATATTATTGATGGTTAATGGCACAATATCTCTTATACTCAGTAAACATGAATATCTATTAACGTTGTCTTTTCTAGTAGGTCTTGGAAATCGATGAAGGATGCTACATTGATTGTCAAAGGAATTATGAAGGGAACATTTTATTGTTGATATGTAAGTAAGAGAAACTTGACCAAAAAAAATCTTGCTGTTGTTGAGATGCATTTTCACTAAAATTTTTGGTAGAAGAGTTTGACTCGTATGAGACAAAATGGAATTCATGTCCTATCTTCTATTAATAGAGTCAATGCAAAAGGTAGAAACTTTGAACTTTACAATGATTATTGATACATAATAGAAGTAAAAAATTCTTGCAATTTGTGTTTCATAGTTGATCTTGTTCATTATGATGTATATAACATGTCGACTAAGTCCATTGATGGCACTTCATAATGCATCCCTTTGAGTGATGGTTGCTTTAGAAATATGGGTTTACTTATGGAGAAGTAAAAGTGTTGTAATTGTTGCCCCATAAGTGAAAGCCCCACAAGGTCAGGTTCACGCCTTGACTCGCACATAAGAAAGAAGACATATAGGGCCAAAAATAAGCAACCTGGGCAAAAGAAGTTTATGCTCATATGAAAGTGGATCCTAAAGCAATGGATGCCATTGAAGAATACCACAACAAAAATGATGTGTGTCATAGGGAGATGTTCCATTCCTTCTCGAGACTCCTTAGTCATCCCTTCATCAATAGAAAAATCCTTTATTGATAGCAAAACCTTTGCTCCACTCTCCATCAAGGAGTGTGCACAATCAGCTAAAAGCATTGCTTTTTAGATTACCATGATAAATGTGCACCTCATGCTCTTGGAATGTATGCATATGTTTAGAAAGAGAAAAGACCCTTGTATATATCTACATGTTATTTATTTATTTTATATATGTAAAATTAACACTAACCATCTAGTGCTTCTGGCTTAATGATACACGAAATAAGGTGATGGAGTTGGTCAATCAACAACCTCTTCGGATGACAACTATGTGCCTAAATGCATAATCCTATCTTTTGCACCATTCAAGTCCATTACACTTCAAGTAAGCATGCATACCATACCAATTTTTGTCTTTTTTTTTCATTTTTTAGCCTCCATATAGCCTTTGGACATTAATTTTGAAGCTATGTTGAACACTATAGTGTGTAAAAATCTCTTAAGAATTCTATATAAGTGAAAGGTCATAGTTACACTCTTTGTGAGAGGACTCTATGAAATGATATTTATATCCATTTTTGAGCACCATTTTGAGCAAATCATTGGTGATAGATAAGGGATAATTATCATGGATCGTTGCTACATTGAACTTCTTGAGATTTATGCATATACTTGCAACTTTGGATTCTTCTTTGGGAATACCACAATGGTGAAACCCCCTCAATATGTTCAATCTCATAGATGAGTCCTTCTTCCAAAAATTGATCGGTCTCTTCGTTGATTTTGGTGGAGTAAGAATCATTATACATGTAAGGCCTTTGTTTTGTGGGCTTTGCATCACTCATCATTGGGATTCAATCCATAGATTTCTCTACCTGCACCTTCTATATCCTTGTAACTCCATGCAAAGACATCTCAGTATTCATGTAGTGGACTCACTAAGTTTCTTTCTTCTTCAATGGATACATGGTTTCCTATGTAGGTGTAGAATTATTCACCGTTTTCTACTACCACTACCATTGGCTTGGTCTACTCTTTATTATTGTAAGTTATGCCTGAGATAGCTTCTTGATTAAGCTTATATTTCATTATCTTTCTATTCTCCACTTTACAGTTCTTGAAGTTTTCACGTACTTCAAATCCAAGATTGCCTTATTTTATGTTTCTGATATCATTTTAATGACTTCTTTTGTGTTCCTTTTCCTACTTGTCCACTTGTATTTTATGTGCAGTCTCTTGGTCCTTCAAGGTTGCACTCTTGTCTTGATTTCTATGAGGTCTTATTTGGTGCTAAAATATTGATAATCTGCAAGGGTTTCTTGAACCTCCTCCTCTACATAGTAATATCTAATGCTAGGCTCAATGATTTGTCCTAATAATTGTCGGTCTATCTCTATAGATTCATAGTGCTTGTATGGATAATGTGGCTCATCACGGACTTGGTCTAAGATTGGGTCATGTGACATGTATGAAGATGTCCACCATAAAAGGATCATACCCATCCTCGTCACAAAATTGGTCTTCCACTTTTTCATTGATGCACATGTCCATAGTAGCGAAGATTTGAGTGTAGGAATGAGGATCAAATTCCTTGTCATTTAACACTTGTTTGACATAGGTAGGATCATCTACTTTTTTTTGCTTTTTTATTTAGGAGGCCAATTTCGTTATCACTTGCTCATCTTCCCTCTCTTGAAGCATCTTGGCATAGTCAAATATGTGTATCCTCATTCATCCAATCATAATCATTGGTGTTGGCACTATGAATGGAAGTGGAATCATCCTCATCTTCCTCACTATGGATGGGATTCCATTGCAAAGGAGGAAGTTCTTTGTGAGAAAAGTCATGTAAATTAACTTTTGTAGTTACTCTTCCATGTTGTAGGTACAAAAAGTTTCAACTCGACTCTTGTAGTGTCTTTAGTTGTCTTAGAAATGGAAGTACTAAAAGTAGCTCATAAGAGATCAAACTAAAAGATTTCGATAGTATGCTCGAATTTGTCACCACACTTAGTGAGATTTATCACCTCCAAAAGACCAATTGGTCTTGCCTATGTCCATTTGCTAATTGCAATTTCACCCATGTTGGTCATAAAGTTGGTTTTCCCCATTTCTTCCATAGCTCCATGGTCGCTATGTCTATGCTTATGCTTGTGAGATTTATCAAGTATAATATTCTCAAACTTAACACCACATGTGGTGAGACTTAATGCCTCTAGAAGACCAATTGTTCTTGCCATCTGTCTACCTTCCAATTGCACTTTCATTTATGTTGGTCATAAAGCTCGTTTTTCCCATCTCTTCCGTAGCTTTGTGGTCTCTTGCATATGTTTGCATCAAGTTCTATTATGGATTTAGAAGTTAATCCATTGTATTCGATTGGAAAAGTTTTATTTCTCCCATCTCCTTCATCGAAATCTTCTACTTTGTCTACAAGGACTGGGATGATGTTGGAACTGATCTTCACTTGAGTGTGTTGAGTGTGTGTGGGTGGCTTAGTTTCTAATTGGTCTTGACCTGGTTTCCTAGAGGGATTTTTATGAGATTTCTGAGTTGAATATTCTCTCTTACCTTCCAACATGGTTTTTTTGTGACACTTTTATTATTCTTTGTATGATGTTGAATGTATATGCAAGGATCCTAGGATTGGTGCAATATGAGACTCAAAATTAGGCCGAAATGATGCATCCCATGGGTTGCATATTCTTATAGGGGTGGATTGGGAAAATCAAGATATGAGGAGGGTGGTGGTTGATTCTATATCTCTCTCCATCTCTTAGCTCACATTCCTTGCTAGAGTTTTGGTTGATTTCAACTCTCGATATATAAGTCAAGAATGATTGCATCATGGATTGTGTTCCTTTTTAGAAATTCTAGAGGCATGTTTGGGTGTGTTGATTCCTATGGAATTATCATTTGGGTTGGATTTTCTTGAAGCTTATCTTGCCATTCAGTTGTTGGAATTGCTCTTCAAGAACGTGCATATAAGGAAAGATGAGAGGAATTGTTTTTAACATCTTCTCGATCACTTCAATCATTTTCTCACACATTTCTAGTTGTTCCCTCTCTAGTTCTAATCTAGGATAACATTTTTTATTTTCAATATTCGGCCCTTCACCAATTCATTGGTGGTGCACTTGCAATAGTATCTTAAGATCTGGGTCAATCATGGAGGATACCCTAGATTTAGCCTAATGAATCTTTCATTCAAATCTTGCACTTTGTTCCTTGGATACTTTGGCTTCCCTTTGAGCTTTCTTGACTTGACTCCTCGATTTGCTTTTTCATCCGTTTAGCTCTCGTTTCTCACTATCTGATTCTCAATGTTCCCTCTTCTTTGTAAATAGAAGATAGATATGCTCCTTTATCCTTGGCTTGGGCTCACTTCCTACCATGATCTCTAGTGATGAACTAGATTGGAACATCATCCTCTTTCTTGCCTCACTCATCTCCAACTCACTAGGCAGCTGATCATGTTGGGTAGCCATTTTCACTCTCTATGAAAGAGTAGGATAATCTTTGAGCCAATGTGTAATATTCTAATCACAACAATATTTTAGTTTTTGTGTTATTGATTGGAATGTTTAGGGTCTAGGAGGGGGCTCTATCTAAGGTGGTTGATCTTGTAAGGGCTCATCTAGGTTTAGTTGAATTGTGCACCATTTCACTTGAGCCTTTGGGATTGTTTTATGTGACCTATCTAATGTAGGCTTCTCCTCATCATTTACCAGTTCCTACACTTACATGATTGATCTATTGGGCTTTGCTCGAGCGGTAAGGGTAGTCCTTGAATAGGTGGTATATTATGCACTTAGGAAAATGAGGATATTTGCATAGGGGGAATGTTGGCACAATTGGATTCTTGATGGACCATGGATGGTCCCTTGTGGTCTCTTGAGCCAGATAAGTATATATAATCTTAATCTGGTATGGGTTAACCTGACTCAAGGGTTGGTGGATGTATTGTTGCTAGGGTGAAGTTTTCCATCTATTGGTCTCTAGAATTTGTTGAGTTTGTAGAGTTGGCCTATATTGCCTCACATGGAGTGCTCTTAGCAAATTTTAAGCTTGGGTTATTGCATGAGTAGGTGGGTCATGTGGATTTGGCTTGTAAAGCTCTCGGGCCTTTTGTGAATACAAAACTTGCTGTGAAGATGGTGGTGGTAGAAGGTTGAACAAAACCTAAATCAACCAAAAGGCGTTTGAGCCACACACACTCAACAGTCGCTGTGAAAGCTACCCTATACTCAACCTCACAACTAGAAGTGGCCAAAGTAGGATTCTTCTTGCTCAACCAAGATATGCATGAGCTACCAAGCATGAAGCAAAGACCACCAGTTGACACACGAGTGTCATAGCAACTAGCCCAGTCTGAATAAAAAAAAAACATGTAAATTTGGTGGTAATGATCCCCCCTTGGTATAAAACAATTCAAATAGATGGGTACCACTCAAATATCCAAAGATATGCTTAACTTCCTCCCAATGCTTGACACTTGGGCAATGCATAAACCTACTCATCTGAGAGACATCGAACTGAATATCATGCAAAGTTGTGCATAAGTGAATCAAGCATCAAATATCATACTAGTAGAGAACAACATCAATGCATCTCCAGCATCATGAAGACTTAACCATAAACTTGTTTCCATAGGATTGGAAATAGGTTTGCATATGTTGAAAACCTCTTTTGATCAAATGTTGCATATGTGTCGATTTTTTGTTTGATAGAAAGTTATCCCCCCATCAACTTGCATAAATTGAATGGAAAAAAAATGATGTGAATTCCCCAAATCTAGGGTCTTAAAAGATGCATGCAAATCAGCCTTAAATTCAGCAATATGCTTCTCATTAGGACATGTGACGAGCATGACATCAAAATACACAACAATGATCATAAGCACATCATCTACATGCTAAACATATAAGGTGATCTCAGTTGGACTATTCTCAAAACCATGTGCAATCAAGTAGGCATGTATCTTTTCATACCAAGCACGTGGTGCTTGCTTCAAATCATATAATGCCTTTTTCAACCTGTACACTTTGTTTTCATGCCTTCTTTGCACAAAATCATGGGTTTAAAATGCATATACTTCTTCATGTAAGTCATCATCAAGAAATGCAATTTTAATGTCCAATTGATGTGCATTCCAACCACAATGAGCTACAACAAGCTTAGCCTTATGCCTCTTAACTATTCTATCTGGTTAACGTTTCAACTTGTATACTCATTCAGTGTTAATGACTTTTTACTTGGAGCCAAATCACATAAAGACCAAGTACCATTCTTCATAATAGCATGATATTCTAATTGCATAGCAGCCATCCAATTTTTTTAGTTTTGTGCTTCATCAAAAGAAATAGGCTCATTCTCATCACAAAGAATAGAGGAAGCCATTTCATAGAAATCTGATGCAAAGGAAGCACTATGAGAGTCTGATGATTATGATATGATAGAGGGCATCTAATTTTCTATCTCTCAAAGTATGCACCAGACATTTAGGCATAGTTTTTCCTCCTCTATATCATTTGTCTCATCAACAAGTGCATCATGTAAATCTACATAAGAAATGGAATGATCTACATCATCATGTGGAACTTGTAAAGGTTGCCAAATCGCCTCATTTGGACTAGTTCTTAATTATCCACCTATAAAAAGAGGTAGCAAAGTGCCATATACATCTCTAGAGCTAATTGAAGTCTCCTTGGTACATGAAAATAATGGCTAAATTGCATCTTCCACAAAAACAACATCATGGCTAACCAAAATGCGTTTAGTTTGTGGATGTTATAGACGATAGAAAAAAATACATTTCACTCCTTTATCATCCAATCTCCCACATTATTGTTCAGACACTAATGCATATGCTAGACAACCAGAGACACACAGATGAGAAATAGATGGCTTGTGACCATGCCAAACCTCACATGGAGTGACAAATTGCAGTGCTTTCGTGGGACATATGTTAAGCACATATGCTACACACATAACAACCTCAAGCCACAAGTTGTGGTAAGTCTTAACTTTTTACCATACATCTTGCCATCTCCATGAGAACTTGTTCTTTCTTTTAGCAACTCCATTTTGTTGAGGTGTATATGGCATTGTACAGTGATGTCTTATTTCATTATTAATCATAAATGCATTAAAATCATAATACATGTGTTCCCCCCTTTATCAAAACAAAGGGTGCCCAATTTACATGTTGAAAAATTCTCAACCAGAACTAGGAACTGTTTGAAGCATGTAAACATTGTACTTTTCTTTTAATGGATACACCCATGCATGCCTTGAGAAATCATCAATAAAAGTCATGAAGTAAAGGTGGTTCCCAAAAGGATGTGTTTGCATTGGACCAAAAGCATCACTATGAACAAGATGCAACTTATGAGCAACTTGAATTGAACCATCTTTTGGGAAGGAGGAACATTGCATTTTGCCCAAAATACAACCTTTATAGACATGTTAAGGTCCCTCAAGTTTGGGTAGAGAGGACATCATTTTTTATTTCTATAGCCATAACAAACTAGCAAAATTTAGATGACCAAAGCGTGTATGCCAAAGTTTTGCATCTGAGATAGCCTGAGAATCTTGAACTACACATGCTGAATCATCCATAGATTTGACATAGTATGAGCTTATATAACCCACAACATAAAATTCTAGAAGCAATAATAACATCTTCATTTGAGAGATCATGAACTTTTTAAATCTACCATCAAAAAATTTGAGAATAAAACCAATCTTGGCTAATGTTGAAACTGAAAATAGAATTTTCTTGATCCCTGGTACATATAAAGCATCTGACAATGTGAAAGAACTTCTATTAGTAGTAGTAAAAATGATCTCACAAGCTCCTATTATAGGATACGATGAGTTTTTGGCACGTGTGATAGTATTCCTTATAGGGGCAGGCTCAAGTGAACTGAAGAAATTGTGATGTAAGGTAATATGTTTGGTTTCCCCACTATCAAAGTACCAAACACCTGAGTCTACTGCAAACATACACTACTCATGAGAAGATGATTCATAGCTACATACCATAGTAGATGCCCATTCTTCATTCTACACAATGTTAGTAGACTCTGTTTTAGGTGTAGAAGCCTCTGCAACAACCATTCAAGCCTCTTTCTTCTTTGCATTTTTTGAAACAAGTTTTGGACAACTCTTTATGAGGTGATCATTTCCCTTATAGTAATTACAAAACTATTTCTACTTTTTTGTTTTCTTCTTGTCTTTGTCTTCCTTCTTTGACTCTGCAACATTATCAGATTTCTACCTACTAGTAGATGGGCTCCATTTACCTTTGCCCTTCTCATTAGCTAGGAAAGCTTGATGTGCAAAACACCTAATGGACCTCTTCTACCTAGATTGATCTTTTTGCAACAAAAAAGAGACTAACTCCTCAAATGTTAAGGCGTTTTGATTTCCTTTCATCATCAAATGAAGATCAGAAACAAAGCTCTGATACGAATCTGGAAGATCATTAAGAATAGTCAGCACATGTGAACTATCTGGCAAGGCTTCATCAATAGAATTTAATTGTTCCTTTGAATCTTTGATCTTTGTCAAAAAATTGCCTATAGAATCTCCTTCATTCATATGCTCACTCTCCAACTATTTTGGTAGGTAAGCAACACAAACCTCATTCGCTCTGTAGTAGGTGCAGCAAGAATCATAGCACGAACAAGAATTTGAAGATCATCATCTTCAACACCATTTGCATCATCCTCAATAACTCTATTTTCAAGTGTAGTAGGACGTTTTTCAACACCTTGCATAATATTCCACATCCCTTTTGCTACCAATATATGATGCATCATATGCCAAATTGGGTAATTAGTACCATCCAACCCATGCTCAACAACCAACACACAGAATACATCATTGCTTTTAGCCATGGCCACTAACTAAATACTCTGATTCAAAAAAATGATTGTATCCTGAAAAGATTAACAAAACCACCCTTTTGAGATCTACTAGAGCTCTAGCAAACTTCAAGGTACTTCTATTGGCAAACCAAAACCTATATATATGTTTGGCGCAAAAGGAAAAAATTGCATGCATAATCAATGCCATAGTGCGTTCAAAGTCTGGAACGAGCTCGAATCAAAATTTTGACACCATATAGCAAAGCAATTTTGAACTTCTTATTGCCCTGAGTATGGGCACCAATTTTCATACGATTCTAAGACTATGACTAGAGGAGTGTTCACGACACCCTAGATGAAGAGGCAACATGCTCTAATACCAATTATTGGAGTTTGACATCTATGAAAACACACAAACAGCACAAACAAGAAGAAGAAGCTTGAAGCACAAACCAGCACTGGATGAATTATCAAGTGAATGTACAAAGATAAGTAACACCTCAAGATTATAGGCATATATACAATCTGAAGGAGGAAAAACCTCCTAAAGAGGGAAAAAAGTGCCCTAGTGGTCGGTCCTAAGTGTGGTCATACACATCACTATCAAAATATATCAACACTTTTCATTTCATGTATTTGTACTTGAATCGCCCCTTTTCTGTGGGGAATGTGCAAAACACTAAAGGGACTCACTTGATTCTGGGGCGAAGTATATTTCCACTAGGGAGTTATCTTATTGGATTTTGTGAGCTAGCAATATTGGAGTAGTGATGGGTAAGTTTTTAGCTCCCGATGCCCTAGGCCTTCACCAACAAGATAAGAGAAGAAGGGTGCCATGACCCCCTAAAAAGAGTTCTCAAGGTCTAGAGAGAAGTAGAGGAAGATCAATCCTTTTTCTAGCCAAAGTATATTGGGAAAGATGTCGTCACCCCGCACCCAACCCAATGTCAACTTCAAAATAGCTCTAGAACTCAAAAAATGGATTTCTCACAAAACAATTATATCAATTCAAGCTCTTGAGGGCTAAAACACACTAACATGACCTATATAGGATCTTCACATTTTGGGAACCTTCTCAATATCCTTTCTTCTAGCTTTCTAAAGACTTTGGTTCTCAACCAACCTTAGATTACCCGAGAATTTCACACATTGCAAATCATGATTGCTCTAGACTGGGGCAATTGTGTTTTGAAATTTGAGGTTTTAATCTTGACTTTTGCAGCCATATTTGATTGTTATTCTCCATATGTCTCTTGGGATAGCTTAAATACCAAGAATTCTTTAAAATTTAATCAATATACAACTCACAGCTTCCCTAGGATAGGGCAATCGTGGATTTTAATATTTTCATAGGTCAAGATTGATTCTATAGTGACTTGAATGGTAACACCATTAAGATGAATAGTCCAAAGTGGATGGCCTAAGTGATCTTGAGACACGTGGTTGATGACTTCCAGGGCATGAGGATGGAGGGGAACCTAATACTAGTCTTGTAGGGAAAAGGTGAGGAGTTCTCAGGTTTCAAGATATTCATGCTCTTTCAACAAGAGTGTGTTGTGCATAACATACATATATGGGAGATAGTTCAGCATATTTGTAATTCTAGAGACATAAGGGAAGAGTGAAAAAAAAATAGTGATGGATAACGATGAAGGCAAGCATATATAAGGTTGGCCATGCAGAATTTTAGGTAATAGAATCAAAGGTATGTATCTAGAAACTTATGGACAAGGTAGAGGGGAATCAAAATATGATAGTCGGGGTGTGGGGCTAGAGCTAATGACACTCTATAATTATGAGCAATAATGATGCCATTGGTGATAGGGGTGCATTCACAAACCATTGATTGGAACTTTATTGATTTTTCTAGTTAAAGTTTAGAGTGTGGAAGTGGCAGTGCAATTTGTTCCTTAATGATAAAAGGTGCCATCCATTGAGTTTTAAATTTTACTACTTTTCTTTTAAGTTTTGATTCTATAAATAGAACCATACCACTAATATTAAAAATGGGATTTTTTAGATTATGATCATGCCATTTTTTTGTTTTTCCTACATGGCCGGCAAAATCAAAAGCTCTTGTACTTGTATGCTTCTAAGTGGCATAGAGTTTTGATGTGATGTTTGAGGGATTCATCGGGAAAAATTCGATGTTGTATTGCTATCCGCAAACTGGGCATTGCAATTTCTAAGGGTAGAAATGCTTTGCCAAATGTCAAGGGAGCACTAGATTGTGCCCTCTAACTAGACTAGACAAGATTTTGGAATTATACTTTTGATTACAAGATCACCCATGTAGGGAAAATAATACAAGAATATGAAACTGATACAAGAAGTCCCACAACCCGAGACTAATAGGTATGGATAACTAGGCTAAAGACAATGCAAGAGATCCCACAACCTCAGACCATAGGTATAAAGCAAGATATCTCGGTTACATGAACATCCTTGGGGGAGATGAACTAGGTACAAGAAATAGCTAGATTGGATCTCATACTACGAGATTACAATAAGACAAGCTAGGATGTCCATGACTAGACAAGACAAGACTAGGACAAGGTATAAGACTAGAATTTGAAATGGAACTTGGAAAGACCTTACTTGGAGATCATGACTCCTTGAGCTCCCAACACTGGCATTGGTAAGACTAAGAATGTATGTGGCCAAGCCCTCCTTATATAGGTGTTCAAGGGAGGTTACGAATTGATGATGTCATTGATGATGTCAATAATCCTAAATGTGACCTTGAGATGTCATAATCTAGCAAGTAGACAATTGATGTTAGGATTTTGGCACGTTTCGGGCATGATGGAAGCATTAGTTTCTCCAAAATTTGAACCAATCATAAGATATATCAGGTCACATGGAATCTAAGATTCAAGATGGTTTCCTTTGTATCCATGATATCACCTCCCTCCAGTGATGAGTTCTATTAGAAGCAGTCATGTTCTTTGGTCTCGACTTCATTAGATTCTTCATATGAAATTCTTGAACCTTGATTGGTGTTGTCTGAAGGTTTTTTATAGGTTCCCAAGTACAATCAGTAATGTCAACCCTTTCCAATGAACAAGGTACTCCAATCCTCCTTAGATATTCTCAAGTAGAGGACATGGTCGAGTTTGAATTCTTCATGATCATAAATCTCAATCGGTGGTGAATGATTAGGTCTCTCCTCCCTCACTGGCAAAATCTTGTATGGTTCCAACATGGATACATGGAAAACTGGATGTATTCTCATGGTACTCCATAACTAGAGCTTTGAGTAACTAAATTAATATTGGCAAAGATGGTGAAAGGACCAAATTTTTTTATGTTCTAGCTTTGCATTGGGTCATCAAGTCTACAAATTATTTTGAGTAACCATACTTTATCTCCAATATGATAGGTTAGACTTTAAACATGATGATGATCTGCATAATATTTATATTGTGCCTAAGCTCTATGGATCTCCTGCTTGAGTTCTTAATGAATATCCATGAGGTACTAGGATTCATCTCTAACACTTGGCTTCTTGACATGATTTGAGAGTTGTATATCCATCCTTGGGTGTTGTCCAAGGATTCTTGTTAATGTATGAACAGTATTGTTATAGGAAAACTCTACAAAGGGTAAAATCTAAAACCAATCAAATTGACGATAGTTAATGGTGCAATAGAGATATTGTTCTAGGACTTGGTTCACCCATTCTATTTGTCCACCGGTTTATGGATTATTGGATCTAGAAAATTTAACTAGAATACCAAGGATCTTGCAAACACTATTACAAAAGTTGGATATGAAATGCGGACCTTGATCACTGACAATATCATTTGGCAATCCATGAAACCTAAAGATGTATGTGAGAAAAATTATAGTAGTGGTTGCATCTGGGACGGGCTTGGTAGTTGGAATGGACTGTGTCATCTTTGTGAATCTATCCACCATACTTATCAAACCTCAAATATCTCAAAATCATCTTGACTGCTTCCAAATGCTTCTTTCTAGGATTAGACACATATCTACTCACAACTCCCACAGCAAATGCAATGTCTAGTCTTGTAGCTACCATAGCATACATCAGACTGCCAACAATTGACTGATAAGGAATTTTGGCAATGACTTCCTTTTCCTCATCAGATTGGGCAATCATTTTTCCTCAATTTCACATATGTGGATAAAGGTGTGCTCAATGCCTTTCCACCTTGCATATTGAACATGTGAAGTACTTTGCATATGCACTCACGCCTAAAAAAGTAGAAGATGATCATAATATGGTGGCTTCCCTATCCATAACTCTTGTGCCACTTTTAGAACTTTGGAAATACTAGGTGAAAGGTTAATCACATGAACTACAATCAATATAGCTTCTGCCCAAAATCCTTGTGAAAGGTTTGCATGATGCAGCATAGAAACTACTTGATCCCTAAATAGTTTTATTCATCCTTTCAGCTACACCATCCTGTATTGGGGTATAAGGAGTTGTAAGCTCTCTATGAATTCCTCTAGACTAGTAGAAAAGGTTGAATTCATGTGAGGTATACTCACCCCCATTATTTGAACATACCTTTGAGCTTAGTTCCTTTTTCAGCCTCAACTAAAGCAAGCCATTTCTGAAGGTAGGGAATACCTCATCCTTTGATTTGATAGGATATACCCAGATTTTTCTAGTAGCATCATCTATGAAAGTGATGAAGTAAAGAGAACAACCTAATGACCTTGTGGGCATTGGACCACACACATTTATATGAATGAGATCTAAAGGTAGAATTGAAGAGTCAATGTGCATTTTATTCACATTCTTAGTTTCTTTTCCATATTGAGAATGCTCACAAAATGAAAAAAAATAGAAAGATAACACAAGTAAGTAGAAATAATGAGAAATATTTTCCATTCCACTACGAGATATGTGACCCAAACAACCATGCCAAATACAAGCCATAGGTTGTTCGCTAATAGCTAACAAGTGTTCTTTGTGTGATACAAATAAAGGATAAAGTGAGCCAACTTTTCTTCCTTTTGCAATAACCATATTGCCCTTTGATATGTGAAAGGATTGAGCATAGAAAACCACCTTGTAGCCAAGGTCATGAAGTTGACCAACTCACATCAAAATAAATGATAATTGACGTACATGGCATACATTATGCATAGTAAATTTTGAACCATCAATGAACTACACAACCACATCTCCAATCCCAACAACTTCATATTGGTAAGAGTCACAAATTCTCATAGTAACAAGAGAATTTGTTGCATAAGTGGAGAACCATTCTCTATGTGGTGTCACATGGAAAGAAGCATCAGAATCTAGCAGCCATGTGTGGAAAAGAGAATCAACCATAAGAGCCTTATTAGACACAATCTTGTCAAGTGTGAGCACATAAGCATCATCAAAAATAGCATTGATTTCTTCAAAAATCATTGTTGAAGTAAATGGTACAGGTAATTATTTAACATGCCCATCAACATTATGCCCTTTACCTTTAGAATTCTTTAATGCATAGCAATCTTCCTTCATGTGTCCTTTCTTATGAAAATAATGGTATTTGATATCCCTCTTCCTTGATTTACTTCTGATCTTATTCCATCGACCGTTCTTTTCCTTGATCTTGCTCCTGCCACATTGTTGATTCTTTCCTTGGTAAGAATCACGAGCATTATATGCATCTCCACTTTGAGTGCCAACCATAGATTTTCTATGAATCTCCTCACTCAAGAGTGTTGCTTATATGTCATCATAGACCAGTTTATCACTAGGTGCACTATTGCTAATAGTTGTGCAAAACATATCCCATGATGATGGCAAGGTGCATAACAACAAGACTTCTTTCATTTCAATATCCATGTCCATTTTCTGAGCCTATAACTGGGAGAATATAGCATCAAACCCATTTAGATGAGCAGCAACTCTATCTGTGTCCTTCATGAAAAGTTCATATAACTTTGTCATTATTGGTGCAAGACAATCAGATGATTTGGACAAAGATTTGAAGTCAAAGAACGAAGCAAAGATCAACATATGAGGCTTGAAGTTTAGTGTATGATCAGAAGATGAAGACTTGTATATACATGTATACTAATCTTGTAATTAGTCCATAAAAACTTTATATCCTTGATGAGTCGGGATGTAAACATCTATATATACTTGATATAGATGTACTACCAGTAAGAGGGATGATGAGTGATAAGTCTTAGAAGTCATCAGAGACTTTAAAGAGTGAGAAGAACATGAAGTATCATTCACATGTAAGATTTCTCCGAATAGTAGAAAGTTGCACCTTGAACTTTTGCTCAGTGCTCCTTCTATGTTTATCTTCTTCATGAATGATTTTGTACAAGTATAATTCTATAATTGGGTGACCTCTTTACAATTTTTGGGAGTTTATTGTCAGGCTGAGAGAATTTTAAGTAGGAACATTTACATGTGTAAATCTGAAAAGGTGAAGACAGGAACAGGTGCAATCCCAATGGTCATTGTTTTTATCAGATCTCCCTCCACATTGTAAATTTTTTAGTAGATAAGCACTCATTCTTTAAGTTGAAAGGTAAGCTACTTGTGCCTAAAAGCATTTGAATAAACGGAGTCTACTTTGAGAGAACCATGCATTAGAAGTTGTAGGTGTCAAATTCGACTATATAGAAGAATAGTTTCAAATATAGGTACATTGTTTGGTGCAAATCTCAAGATCTATTGAATCTTTTGGAGATTAACACTCTCCATCAGTGGTATCAGAGCAACAACTATCATAATTGAAGAACGGAGGACCCTGACTATTGCAGATATACCGAAATTAATCTTTGAAGATTCAAAAGGTGAAAGGTTGAAGTGAAAAATAGACAAGGAGACTTGAAGCTACCAAGAATATCAAAAGGGACTACATTCGAAGTAAAGGTACATTCATTATTCACAAAGCTTGAAGAATTTATTGCACAGGTGAAGAAAGGATGGGAGATTCTCTTCAGATAGAGAAATTGGATAGAGAAAACTATCCTACTTGGTCAATGAGGATGAAAGATCATCTTATGAGCAAAGACTTGATAGGATATATCACAGGTGAAGAAGAAAAACTAGAATTTAGGGATCCTAGTGTTCCAACTAGGGAAGAGCTCTCATATTTGAAGACATGGATAAAGAAGGATGCTCAAGCAAGGAGCATTATCTACATGGGAGTCAATGATTACTTGCTACCTCACATTAGAGGACTTGAAAGTGCAAGTGACATATGGAATGCTTTGGAGGAGCATTTCCAAAACACTACAAAGTCAAGGAAGGCATCTTTATGGGCAGAATTCACCACATTCAAAAAGAAAGCTTCTCAATCTATTTTGATTATGTAGCAAGGATGAAGGACATTGCAGATGCATTAGGAGCAGTTGATGAAGACATTGAAGAGGACAAATTGGTAAGACAAATTCTCACAGGTTTGAGAGGAGATGAGAAGTGGAAGCCATTCATTCTATCCACTTAATTGTCACTAGATCATTTCACTCTTGATTTGAATCAATTGCTAGGACATATGCTAACCTTTAAGCAGGATGTCAAAGGTGATGTTGATAAAAGTATAGGTCAAGCAATGTATTCAAAGGACAAGAAGAAGATTAACAAAGGCAAGCAACAATTGAATGAAGATGAAGGCACTATTAGCCAAGCTAACTTCCTAAGAGGAAGAGGAGGTGGAAAAGGAAGAGGAAGAGGCACAACCAATAAAGATGGTGTCAAAGCTTGTTGGATTTGTGGTAAAACTAATCATTTAGCTCATGAATGTTGGCATAATAATCAGAATGGTGGAGTATACAATCAAAATTTTTAATTCAAGAGGACGAGGTAATAGAAATCAAAGAGGTAATTTCACAGGTAGAGGTAGAAGAGGTTTCTTTGGAAGAAATGCAGGTAGAGGCTTTCAAAGTCAATCCTACAATAATACCTACTACAACTATGTTTCAAATCAGAAAGAGGATTCAACCTTAATTATGAATGCAACTTTTGACAAAGTGAAGATCAAAGAGTCTTCTACATTGACTCAGGGTGTAGCAATCACCTGAGTGGCAACATAGCTTTGATGACTAATTTGGGGAATAAGGTGAGTAATCATGTAGTTCAAATAGGTGATAATACAAATCATAATGTGAAGTCCATTGGATTAGTAAAGGCCAAGGATGGGAGCACTCTTCTGATTAAGGTTTTGTATGTTCCTACAATCCCAAAGAATCTGATAAGAGTAGGTCAAATTCTAGAGAAAGAATATGAAGTAAGGTTCACTAATGATGGAGTTTTTGTGGAAGACCCTAGGAATGGGTATAAACAAATTGTTTCAGGAAAGAAAGAAGGAAGTTTATTCACATTGAAGATTCACAACAATGTTGGTCATGCCTTGTTTACTTATGGAGGACATAAGATCTCTGAGTTAGATCTTTGGCATAAAAGGCTTGGACATTTCAATGAAAGAGGTATTAAGGATATGATTAACAATGGTTCAATGCTTGGATTACCTGATGTTGAGAGTATTTCTCTAATGAGTTCAGTGATTACTTATGGAATGCAGGTATGAAAAGGGAAGTTACTTGCAGGAACTCTCCTCAACAAACTGGTGTAACAGAAAGGAGAAATAGGACTCTTGTTGAGTTTGCAAGGTCAATGATGAAGGAGAAAAATTGCCCTAATTATTTATGGGTTGAGGCTATAAATACAGCTGCATACTTGGTTAATAGGCTACCTTGTAAATCTTTGAAGGGTATGACACCTTATGAGGCATGGTGGGATAAGAGACCTACCTTAGATCATTGCAAAGTATTTGGATGTTTGGCTTATGCATATGTTCCATCTTAGCTGAGGCATAAATTGGAACCTAAAGCTGAAAATTATGTGTTCATTGGTTATGATGATAAACAGATGGGTTATAGGTTGTGGAGTCCATCCACAAAGCAATTCATTGTGTCAAAAGATGTTACATTTGATGCGCAAGGTACTTGGTATGCAGGTACAATTAATGTTAATGCAGGTGCTGAAGAGACATTGAACCAGAAGAAAGATAAATCAAAGGTTCAAATATTTGATGAAGAAGAGAACAATGAAGCATTAGTTGAAGTTGAAGAAATGCCAAGGTTTAATCCAAAACGTGATGAACCACAAACTTCAAGAAGTGAAGAACTCAGAAGATCATCAAGGCACAAATGGCAACCTACAAGGTATAGCTATGATACTTCATTTTTTACCACTAAAGATTATGTTTATATGGTGAAAGCAGAGGAAGATCCTTCTACATATGAAGAGGCAAAAGGTAAGGAAAATTGGGAGAAAGCTATGCAGGAGGAGTATGATGCATTGATGGAGAATGAGACATGGGATTTGGTTCCTAAACCAAATAGTCAGAAGATCATTGGATGCAAATGGGTCTATAAGACAAAGAGGTATGCAAATGGAAGTATGTCTAGATATAAAGCTAGACTTTTTGTGAACGGTATGCTCAGACATATGGTATAGATTATGATGAGACTTATAGTCGTGTGGCAAAGATGACAACTATAAGGACTCTCATAGCTATTGCTGCATGTAAAGGTTGGAAGATATGTCAATTAGATGTGAAGAATGCTTTTTTAAATTGTTAGATCTCAGATGATGTTTTTATGGAGCAACCAGAAGGTTTCAAGGATAAAAGGTATCCAGAGTATGTATGTAAGCTCAAGAGAGCTTTGTATGGTTTGAAGCAGGCCCCAAGGGCATGGAATTACAAACTTGTGAAGTTCTTGAAGGAGCTTGGTTTCCAAGTGTCTAAGGCAGATAGTATCTTGCTTGTTAAAGCAAGTGATGATGGGTTCATTTACATGTGCATATATGTTGATGACATAATTCTTACAGCTAGAGATGAGAAGGGCATACAAAGTCTTAAGAAGCAAATGGAGAAAGAGTTCAAGATTAGTGACTTGGGAGATGTGTCATATTTCTTGGGCATGGAGATTTCATATACTAAACATGGAGTATATGTGACTCAAGAAAGGTATTTGAAGAACTTGCTACTCAAGTTTAAAATGGAAGATTGCAGGTAGCACCTACTTCAATGGAGGTGAATCACAAACTGAGCAAATATGAAGGAGAAGAATTCAAGGACATGAAGTTATATCAAAGTCTGGTTGGTAGTTTAATCTATGCTACATTAACTAGGCTTGATTTGTCATATGCAATTGGAGTGTTGTCTCAATTCATGCATTGTCTTAGGAAAGAACATTGGATTGCAGGACAAAGGGTGCTAAGATACATTAAGGGTACACTCAAAGAAGGTTTGTATTATGGATTAACATCAGATACAAACATCAAGATATATAGTGATACAGATTGGGCAGGTAATCCTGATGATAGGAGGTCAACCTATGGGTATCTATGTTATGTGGGAGATAAGTTAATCTCTTGGTGTTCTAAGAAGCAACATACAGTTGCTTTGTCATCCACAGAAGCAGAGTATAAAGGTATGGTTGAAGCTGCAAAAGAGGTTATATGGTTGAAGACTCTCATCAAGAGTTTTGACATCATTAAGAGTACACCCACTATTCATGGAGATAATATGAGTTCATTCTATCTAGCTGCTAACCCTGTGTTTCATGCTAGGAATAAACATATTGAGCTTCAATATCATTTCTTAAGAGAGAAGGTGACGGATAAAGAAATTGAAGTCATACATACTTCAACAAAAGATCAGATTGCAGACATGTTAACCAAAAGCTTGGATGGACCTAAGTTGCAGAGGTTCAAAGACATGGCAGGGATAAAGAAGATGGAGAAAATCACAATTGATGATTGAGGGGGAGTTGTTGGTGCAAGACTGGTGTTGCTCTAGTACGATGGTAAGCACCACGTTAAGAAGCTCCACCTCCTTAATGTCAATCCGCTGAAGAGATAGGAGTGATATGAAGATCGTGAATGCGAGATGTAGTGAGAGTGAAGGTGAGAAGCATAGAGATGCACACACACATACACACACACAATGAAGAGACAAGCAAGACACAATGGAAGATAGGAAATAGACTCTATTACTCAAGATCAACCTTACAAGCTCAAGTTCACACTAGCTCATACAAGCCTACACTAGCTAACCTCAAAAATGAGCTCTCTAGCTCTCTTTATAGTTTCTTGACTAGTTTTGACCGGTTTCACATCTAGTGACCGGCATAGTTAAAAAATAGGTTCTAGGTGCTATTTGAATGTCTAAACGATGTCTAAAAATAGCCAAAATTGGTAGGTTCGTTCTACCTAAGCTCCTCAAGATCGAGGACTCCTCGGCTTGTACAAAATGGAGCTACTAGTTACAAAAGTGGTTGTTCTATGTTACATATGGTACAAGAGTGATGAAAATCATTGTTGGGAGTCTTGAAAAGTATTATAAAACATATTTCTTTGAAAAAATAATCTGCTTGGCTCCCCACTACTTCTTTGTGATCAAGCTTCAGATACTTCCTGATCGTCTATGCCTCTGGCTACTGCCAACATTCCCCTCCCTCTCGCTTCTGTTGTCCTCGACAGAACCTTGTTGTGGGATCTATCGGATATAGTTTTGTAGGAGGTCATGAGCAAGGGTGTGTTTTGAAATGCAAATACCTCTTGCAAGATCTGCTTTGAGTTTTTCCCAATCTATGGGTTGAGGTTCATCTGGCGGCGGGAGTCTGTAGTGTGTGGAGTACACCAGTTGTTCATAGGCAAATAATTGGAGTAGGTGTGTGGGCCTGCTAATGAACACCTCTGAATGGTACTCCCAAAAACCGGTAGTAAACATCTCTTCGAATGTCATTTTATAGCATGCCGATAAATATTTGATGCGACAGTGCCAAGCATAACACACCCGGAGCGATGGTGTCGTGCTCATATTATATGCTAAATCCTGATTACCATGCTCGAATCCCGAGGTGTTAACATGTGGTGCCTTGATGCAACGAAAGACCTTGAATACTATCTGCATCATGTCAAATATTTTGATCGTCATATGGGTAGCTACATCGTCCATGCGGCATAAGCGGGGGAGCCAGTGGCAAATAGTTGCCATTATATATCCTACAGTGGGTGGTCCAGTGGGTGGAGTGAAATACGAATAATTGGGCCAGTTCTAGCACTGTTTGTTGTTCTGTACTTTGATTGTGAAGGCCTTCCAGGAGCGGCATCTTGGGATCGGTCCCCAACATGGGTCATACTTTAAATGCAGGGGTGCCTTGACCCATGTGCTCATCATTTCTGGATATTGTTGTAACAAGTCCTGGCGCCAAGTTGGTTGAAATATTTCTCCACTCTGCGCTTCCTGTGGCAAGTCATCAGGCTCAAACTGAGTTGCATGTGAGGGTTTCTTGCCTGTCTCCTTTTTGATTGCCAATTGATATTCTGCCATTAGCATGAAATATGGTTTATATTGCAGCTCATGCCCAGATATATACCTGCAAGGGGCCAAGTGAGCGAAATAAGGGGATTGTAAAATACGTTCCTCTATCATATCCATGGCGTGTAATTGAGCCTCCACGCGTGCTGAGTGGGTTTGGCCAAGTTCTTCTATGGTCTTCATCCATGCGGGGGTATGGAGTTCAAAGGTGGTCTGGCCTTCAGCCGTGACACATCCGCCTGGGATGGGTTGTGGTTCGTAGGCTTCTTCATATGTTTCCTCCATCGGGATAGACACAGTTTCTTCCTCCATTTGGAGTTCTGGTGGGGAATTGTTAGCTCCGGTTGTGGTTGATTTTTTTGGTGCAATAATAAGTGTTTATTTTGCAACATGTATGTTGATTTAGGTATGCGGCAAAGGTGAGCAACAGCAAAAGATGATGTTACACATTTGCAATGGGTGTGAACCCAAATATCATAATGTGGAATGGAATAATTTCTGGTTTCACACATGGAGATGTCCAGGAGGCCTGGCTAAAGTATGGAATGCTTATAGGTGTACAAAAGCATATGTGACAACCTCTAAAATTAAGGTATGGTGTCCCATGCTGCACTCATTGCTGGCTATGGAGAACATGGTTTTATCGGGAGTGCTTCATTTGCTTGCACAGATGTAGAAGCATACTTTCATTGATTGTCTTGGTTCTTCTTTCGAAGTTTTGGGCCCAAATTAGGCTCAACCTATTTCAGAGATTATGGATGACCTCTTAGCTAAAATTTATCAAAGATTGATTTTGTTAGACAAAAATGAAGCTAAGAATGCTAACGGCCTTGTGAATGGAACCAAGCATCTGGAGGCACATCCTATTGCATATGATGTTCATGAATATTTTGGTACAGGTATTGGTCCGGAGATTAATAACATACAGCATGTATCATAGGGAAGAGAAAAGGGGAATGTTTTTCTGACATGCCAGGAAAATGAAGAAGGCACGTGCGGGTGTGCGAATACGGATAGTGTTGGAGGGGGATGGCCATTAGTGCACACATGTTGAGCATCTACGGAGTGAGGAGAAGGGCTCGTTGCTGCTTTGAAGGGATGGGCAGAGGTAGTACATGGAGAAAATCCAACAGAGGGATATGGCGGCAGAGATTGACTGGGGACTTAGAGTCCTGCAGGGATCATTTTTGGGGGAAGCAGGTTTGGCAGATAAAAAGGGTGATCTCTGTATTTGCACGACATTAACAGATGGTGATTCTATAAATAGTACATGTATTGAATGGGCAAAGTCGATTGGAGGGCAAAAGATCAAGTTTCAATGTCTATTGGGAGGAAATAGCCTTCTGATGTGGTGGCTCGACATAAAAGAGGACACACCTGAATACGACGATTCTCACCCTTGACCGGGGGCTCTCTCTGCTTCGTTTTTTTATTTTTACGTCGACTACTGTGGTTTGGGGTTTTCATCCTCAGTAGGGAGCGAGGGGGGGCAATTGCGGTTCTCTTCATCTGTCATATTTCATCTACTGTGCTCTCGTGGGCTGGCTGGCGGCTGTTGTACACGAGGGTGGTTGTTCTTGCTTTTGGGGCCGTGAGGCGTGCAGGTATGGGGAGGTTGTTTCTGTCCTGGGGAGGAAGCAAGCAAGGAGTGTTGAGATTGTCCTCTGTTTTTGGGGTGGAAGAAGGGAGGAAGGGAGGTTCATGGCAGCAAGAGCTTCGGGTACAGTCCGAGGGGGGGGCGTGCTGGATTGCAGGGGTTCTCTGTAGAGGAAGAGCCTCAACAGTCCACCGAACAGGGGAGATGGAGCAGCTCGAAGAGTTTTTCTTTGCATGAGGAATAGAGGGCAAGGAGAAGAGCACTCTGGGGAAGTGTTGGGAGAAGGATATAAGCGCATGCGCACAGCAAGAAGAAGGAGGTTGATTCGTCTGCTCTGCCTAGGGGGGAAGCTATTCACGACGTTCTTTTGGCAAAAGAAAGGAGGCGATCCCTGCAACAATTAAAAACATTGGCACATCAATATTGTCGCCCATATATCTCACAGGTACCTCTGCAATCATTGAGGTCTTATCGTTCCGTGAGTAACGCATGACCAGTAATCGTCTATGTAGTACATACTTAGATTTGCCAAGCACATTGGATGGTTTTGTTGTCTGCGCACAATAAACTGAACCGATGTACTTCTCTTATACACTTATGACATATGTAGAGCACATCCATATCATTTACTAGGTGCAAGCAGTAGTTATGCAATCAACGCTCCACTCTCATATGCTACCACATTGAGTGAGATGAGTTCCAAACCATGAAGCGATGGTAACCCATTTCAGATATGTTTCACTTGAGGATGATAGAACTTGATATTTTAACAAACATCAGATTTCAGGCAAAAGAGAAGAAACCCCTTTTTTGTTGACATGGATATGGAATTAAGGAGTTAAGTCTTAGAGCGGCAGCCAAGTTAATCGAGCTGTTGTTTTTTAAATTTTATTGCTGCATAAGTTCAGTTGGTTAATTCGAATGGAAATCACTCATTTTGCGCACACTCATATTGATAACACTGTTCATACTACCTTAGTAATGCAAATGTTTCGATAATGCTGCTCTTGTTCTGTGTTTTTATCCTTGGAGAAGTGTGATTACGAAGATTGAGCCTATTAAGGGAACCAACTGCCGACTCCTCCTTCTGGAGTCTACCATGTGATTTTTTTTCATGGTCCCATATCTCAATGGAAGCTTGGTCTCCGAAGAAATTTGTAACAGATGATCGCTTGTCTATACATATGTGTGTGTGAGTATGTAGGTATGAGTACAGTGAGTGTTCTAGTAGAGATCTGGCTGTTTTAATGCATGTTCCACTTCATGTATAAGTTATCTACACGTCAATTTTACCTGGTAAGAGCATGGAATATTGTTGAGTAACGCATGCATTGGCTTTTGGGTGTTCTTTTTGCAATTATGTAGTCATAAGGAAATGGCTGAAGTGGCGCATGCCACTTCCTTTGTGAAAACCCTTAAGTTGTAACAAGAAAACATTTACGAGTTGCTGGATTTGAATACATATCATTGAATGGATGTGTTGATATGTTGACCATATGCACTAAATGTATGTGCACATGCGGTCGAGAGGGAGAGAGAGAGATAGCTAAGGATTCAGTCCTATTTTGAATCGTTATGCTTTAGGCCTCTAGATCCGTGTAGCCATTGTTGTTTTGGGTTTTAAAGTCTTGTGGTGGGGCTATTGAAATGGATGTATGACTCTTTATGGGTCCAGGTCTCGAACGAATATGATGGTTGTAGCATCCACTTTGCAAACAGAAAGTTACACTAAACTCTTGGATAGTGCTTGACGTTTCAAGAATACTCTTAGTTCTCGTCAGATATATAAGTGTAGTTTTCATGTGCTTGTAGAGTGTCTAACCCTTTACCAATCAAAAAACACATCAGTGCTATAGTTGTTGAATATGAAAGTAACATGCCACAACAACTAGCTGAGATTCTTGAAAAGGCTTGTATGTTGAGGATGAACCTAAAGAACTGATTGAACTGACAGCACCACGTACTAACCAAAGAGCACTATACCCATCTAATATCATGTAAGTGCCTTTATCAAGGCTAACCTTGAAGTTGTTCACTTAGCTAATTAGACGGTCATAAGATGCCTTAGCCGCTTTAGAAAGAAAAGGTGAGGGAAAATAAGGGTGTGTAGGTATAAGTGTATGAGAGTGTGGAAGTAAGTGAATGAGCGTGTGTGAAAAAGAGTGTGTGAATGCATGAGAGTGTGTGAAAGCATATGTATGTGTGAGAGTAAGAGAAGAGAGGTTGTTAGAAGGTAACCACTAGAGTTGGATGCCCCTTTGTGCATGTATTTGCCTGTATCCTCCCGTGATACATCAGAGTGAAATTGTGGACTTAGGGAGACCCAAACTGACCTAGTATTAGAAGGTTTTGGCAAGAGTGTATGTAATTTCCCTTGGACTAAGAGTGTTACCAAGAATCAGACCTAGGGGGTCCAGAAAAGGTGGTAATTTGTGCTTGAAGGGTAAAGATCTGAGCGCGTAAAGCATTTAGTTCCTCTATGATATGTGGAGGTGTTGCCTCAGGAGCGGGTGGTGTTTGTTGTACAGGTGCTCGCAACTATAGCATTTTGTGGTCTTCCTTGAGCTTCTGGTATGTCTCATTCATACTATCATAATCTTCTAGTAGTCTGACATGGTCTTTCAATAGTATCTTCATAGATTCAGAGGGGACGGCTTCAAAACAGCTAGGACTCAAAGGTTCGTCTGGTTTATCTAAAGCTGCTTCAAGGTTCTCTCTATTTTGTTCCTACAAGCATTGATTCTCTTCTTTTGTTGTTGCTAGGTGGCATCTTAGTAGTCCCATGTTTTGAGTGAGCATCGCATTGCGAATGGTTTGAGCCATTAACAAATTTTCGATATCCGTAATGGCCTCTTTTGTCTTCTATTCACTTTCTAGTTCAAGTTTATGGTAGGCCTGGAGTAGCTCTTGGTAGCATGTGTTAAGGGAGGCATTCTCGATGGTTCAGGAATTTAGCTTCGGCTGTAAGTCATTCGTGGTCTGATGCAGTGTCTGGTAACTGGTGCCTAGAGATGCGAATTCATCTCTCACTTGTGTCATACATGCGAACATATTACGGAATGCGGTGTCGATTGTGGGTGATAATATTAACGGTGGAGTGAGTGAAGATGCTGTGGGTGTGGGTGTTGATGCAAGGGGAAGGGGAAATAGGGATGGGAAATTGGATGTAGTGGTGATTCAGGAGAAATGTGATGTGCCTAAATGTGGTGGTGAAATGGATGAGGTGAGTGGTGGTGTGGTGGGTGGTGATATGTCCATGTCACTGGACGTTGTGTCGAGTGTAGTGATTGTGAAGAGTGGAGTGATAGTGGGTGCTTGAGTGGGTGTGAATACAAGATTTACAAAGGTTGTCGAATAATTTACAGATGGGGTTTCTTGTAGTGCTTGATGGAGAGGGGAGAGAGGAAATACAGTGGGTCGGGGAGGTGAGATGGGGGAGAAGGTCAATGAAGGGGGAAATGGGAATAGGGGTCTTGGAGGGGTGGGGAAGGAAGCGACAGATGGATGGAGAAATGGACCGGATGGAATGGTGGAAGTCCTAGGAGGAAGACTAGGTTGTGTGGGTGCGAAAAAGGTGAGAGGAATTGAGGCAACAAAGGCTTCTGCTATCGCACTATTGAAGGACATGGATGGTCTGGGAGAGGTAGGGTGTACAGGAGAGACTGGAGGTGCGTGAGGTGAAAGAGGAGCAGGTGGTGTAGTGGGTACTTGGACAACAGTAGTGTTTTTTACAGTAGAAGTGCGAGGAGGGGAGTCGATGATGATTGTTTCCTCTGCAAAAGAATCTTCCAGAATGAGGCATGCTTCCTTGGCCTATTGTGAAGACTGGGCACCTATTGGTACGCGAATATATTGACCTGGTTTTGATAGCAAACGGATTCATCGCGGGTCGAACTTTGGAAGTGGTTGTCTTTGCAGATATTGTAATGCTTCATTAGTTCCTACTGACTTAACCAATTCTCTGAAACCTTGAATGTAAGCTTCTTCGAAGCCTCCTGTAGCGAGTTCCTGTTCTACAAGCGCTTGAATTTCTTCTTCTGAGAGTTTTTTGCATGCCCAAACTACTTGCATAGTGCATGCCCAAACTGCATGCCCTGTTGGTACGCGAATATATTAACCCAGTTTTGATAGCAAACGGATTCGTCGTGGGTCAAACTTTGGAAGTGGTTGTCTTTGCAGATATTGTAATGCTTCATTAGTTCCTACAGACTTAACCAATTCTTTGAAACCTTGAATGTAAGCTTCTTCGAAGCCTCCTGTAGCGAGTTCCTATTCTACAAGCGCTTGATTGCCAATGTGTAGGCAGAAGCTTCAAATATTTCATCCTCATGCGTACTTGTGTTGCCTTGTGTCTCAGTTTTCTGTTATTGTTCATCATTCTATTCATCTTCTTGAGATTCATGGCTCTCCTGACTGGCTTCATCATCTCCATCTTCATCGTCAGTTTCTATCCTCTCTTCTTCCGAACTGGAGACTACTTGCTCATGTGGTTGATCAGGGGGTGTGGTAGGGTAATTGGGATGTTCATACTCTTGTGAGAAAAATTTTCCTTCTAAAAATTGAAATTCGCTCGAAAAAGCATCATGCATTTCAAAATCAAAAGTGGTATTTGTTGGTTATGCCTCCAAGTTGGGTATAGGAAAAGTAAACGCTTTGCACCGATGGAGGTGGGAATTTCTCCTGCTGTAGTGGTGGGTTCCTGAATTGTGGTTGCTTGAGAGGTAATAGTACTGGTAGTACCTTCTGTGATAACCGTTCATGACAGTTGTATGCGAATGGGTTGCATAGGTGCAGGGGGGTCCGTAGGTGACCGTTCTGGAGATGGTTCATGACGGGGACTCTGGAACTTGCAAACATGGGATAGATCCGCACATGCGCTTGCCTGCCCATCCCTTGCTAGCTTTTCTAGCTTTCTTTGTGGTTCCTTTGAAATCCTTCAATTCTTCACTCGCCATTGCCCATTCTATAGGCAAATCATATGCCAAACACAAATAAACAATTCAAGTGAGAGCGTAACATCCATGGATGACTTTTTTCCGTTCCCATCTCTGTTGAGCTAAGTACAACTGATCAATGATCCAACTTGCAAGATCTATTGTATGGGGCCCAATACATGCTAAATATAATCCGAACCAAATATGCTTGTGAGGCATAGTGAAGCGATCCTGAGGAAAGAATGCAAAATGTTGCATACATATATAAACGGCTTAGATAAATCACGTGTAATGGTCGAAATGTCTTCCCATTTCACGACGTCACCACGCTTCATCGGCTCTGGAATAAGCCTTTTGCACTATGTTGGCGTGTGAGTTCCGTGGATCTTAATTGCTGCCCGAATGAGGTCTTTTGAAAGATAGAACTTCTTGAATGGGGGGTTGTTTACCAAAGACAACAGAATGAACGTGCCCAACAAATCCTTGTTCTCGGAGGTTGTAAGTGTGGTCACCAGGTAGTAGCATCTATAAAAATCCGGTTTGGATAATGGCTCATTGAAGTATTCCGTGAAACCTACTCTAGTCCAAACGCGCTTTAACTCTTTTGTATTTTAGAGCGCTTCAATTTCTCTAGAGAAAAATTGATACTTGCCCCACTTAACACTGTCAAAAGTCAACGTGGCATCAAAAATGAAGTCTACGTCCACTAAAGGTCCTACTAAACCTTGGAACCAATGGGAATTACGATGAACTTTTTCGGTGTATCCCCTAGGAGGGTCATCAATCAGCATTGATCCTAGGAATCCTTGAAATTCAGGTGGTTGTGATGTAGGATGTGGCTCAGCCAGTAATTTGCCAAAATTGACCACATGTACACTAGGGCCAGCTTTAGATGGTCCTTCTGTCTGCATGATGATGGATGCAAATGCGGAGAAGATCTGCTACAAAAGATCAGCACATTAGTATGGAAATTAATCATGATCCCATTAAAGTGAGACCGTAATCTCTTTCCATAACCAATGTGTAACCCGTGTAGCCAAGTGTTGTGAGGTGATTTATGGAATGATTTTTGCAAAACTAATGCAGGTCTCTAGACACCTACATGCTTTCGATAGTGCATACATTGCTTGATGAGATGTTATTACAAGTGATGTTGGGTTAGTGTAGATGAGTTTATACAAAGTTCAGTTGTGAGTGAATTATTACAAGGGAGTTGGTTATTTGGGATGGGATTAATGTTATACAAGTGGTCATGCGAATGCTTCTGGATACATTTCGGTATCCATCTCCTAAGGGTTGCTGAGTGGATGGTATGCTTTTTGCTGAGGGACAAAAGGTGATATTGGATGTTGTGTTGTCGATGGGTGAAGAGATTTCTGAGGGGTACATATTACATGGCTTGAGTGTTGAGCTATAATACATTGTTTGGGTACCCATATGTGCGTGCGTGTGCGTGGTTTCGTTAGGTACTTCTTGGCAATCCAAATCTGTCGATTGTTCACACTTGTAGAAGAAGTTCGAGGGGATGTTAGATGGTAACTCTACTTCTCCCTTAACTTCTTCTTGTCATTGTCTGCATTGTTGAAATCTGTTGATGCTTTCTGTCCTTTTGGCACCCATACTTGTTTCGTGCCACTTGTTCTGTGATGTTGATACTGCTGATTTCTTTGCATCGTCTGGTAGGGTTGTCGGTTTGGGTTCCTCAGTCGTGGGTGACTCCTTTGTGGTTGGGGTTGAGAGGTCGGATGGACACTCTACTTTGGAAAAGAAGGGACGTCCAACACTTGCAAAACTTGCCCATTAGGAAGTGCAGCATTTCATACCATTAATCTAGGCCAATTCGCAGGAAGTGTGGAAGGATGGGCACCGTAGGGTGTTGTGCCCATGTGGTCGCTGATGCAGTCCACCTGACTGTTGATGCAACCCACCTGACCGTTGTTGGAAGACCAGGGGAAAATCTTTTAAGATCCTTTTGTCTGGCCACTATCCATCGCCTAGCTCTCATGGGTTGACTTTGGAAGGAGCGTGCTTAGTTGAGGGATCTGGCTGAAAATCTTCTGGTCCTCCGTCGCATGCGTTTCATATGGTCTAGGGTTACATACCTCAGGCGAAGTTTTGGTAGGGAAGTCAAGCGGTATCACTCACTGGTGATCTAAGGTTCCAATCTACAGGGAGCCTTGTCTAAGATTTAGGTCCACTGAGTGATCGTATAGCCAGTCTTGGCCAAGGATTAGGGGTTCTATCAAGTCGTCATCATGACACACTAGTAGCTTCATTGTCATGGTCACTTCGTGTATGAGGATAGGAAGGTCCACCTTTCCCATGCAAGGGGTTTCCATGCCTCCTAGCCCTATGAGGTATGCCTCAATTGGCTGCATTTCTATTCCTGAGTCCTTATAGTGGGACCATCTAATTGCACTAGTCGCAACACCTGAATCAATTAAAGCCCTGAGCTCATGGTAAGAGTTGTTGTGCACTAGCTTGACTGTAATGAATGGTCTCCTATCCACTATGCTAGGATGAATAATTGACTTTGCTTGACACGTGGACATGGGGTATCTAGGTGCTGTTTCTAGATGGTTATAATGTTCTCTCCCTAGTCTTTGTCTTTTTAGCTTCATGTGCTTAATGTGTTATATAGCTTCTGCCTGAGCTTTGGCGTGTATTCTTTTTTCTTCCTCCTTACACTTCTTTACCAACGTGAGTCGTCTAAGCATATCGTCAGTAAGAGGTTCCTGATAAAGCTTGAATCTATAGCCACTAATGTAATTATGCATTATGTCTCCTTCTAGGGTGGCCAATTGTACGGTTCCACTTGTCGAGAGTCCGTAAATGATCATAGGTCCATAACCTCGCTTTTCTAGTTTTTGTGCATGTTGTTTCAGTGTATAGATTAGGACTAAGTCTCCTTCTTTTAAGCCTTTGTCTTTTACATGTGCATCGAAATAGGCTTTCTGTCACTTCTTTGCTGCATATATACTTGCTGCTGTTTTCAACTTGGTTTTTCCTAATCGCTCCAAGTCCATTATTCTTTATGATAATTCATGGCTGGTCCACTGATGTTCTTGTGCAACCTTAAGGGTCGGTATCAAGAAGTCCAAAGGAAGCACAACATTCTGACCAAAAACCATCTGAAAGGGAGTTGCATTGAGTACAGTCTTGTAGGCCACTCGATATGCCCAAACAGCATGGTGCAACTGTTTGTCCCAATCTGAATGTTTGTTGTTCACGAGTCCATATCTTGTAAAGACATTTTCAAATAAGCATTTTGTAGTCGTGTGTGCATCATTCTTTTTTGTGGCCTTGGCCTCTACCCCTTGGGTAAGATGATTTGTCGCAACAATAATGTATTCAGCATGAGTACCTTTTGCAGGGGGCTTAATGGGTCCTACAAAGTCTATACCCCACTTAGAAAATGCACGTCCGTCCATCATGGGTTTCAATGGCATTTCATCTCTGCAAGTAGGAAATTGAGTTCTTTGGCACATATCACATCTCTTAACATAGGTACGTGCATCCATGTGAAGATTGGGCCACCATAATCTTGCAAACAGTATGGCTTTGATTATCATATCGGGACCAAAATGACCTCCTACAACACCTTGATGTGCAGTCTCTAGTACGTTCAAATAATCGCTCTCATGAACACATTGTCTTAAGTATCCATCTCATCCTCATTTGTATAGGTTGTCACCAATAAGTGAATATTCTTGAGCTTCCTGCTCTAGACTCTGTTGTCATGCTAAGGTCATTCCTTGAGGGAATGCTTTCGTCATCAAGTACGTCACTAATGGTTCACTCCATTTTGGTGTGAGAGACATATGATATAACATGGCATGTTCTACTAGTGGTCTTTCACAACAAACAGGGCATCCTCTACACAACTTGTAGACGTCTGCTTCCATAGAAGGCCAATGTACTCCTAGTCTCTACAGAGTCTGCAAGGTACGATGTTTTGAATGATGTTGCTTTAATGCACCTATGTGTGCTAATTGCAACCAATTCGCATGTTCTGATTCATCTACACAACAAGCAAGAATCTTTTGATTATCCTGTTTATATATACTTCCTGCTATTATCTGGTATCTTTGAGACTTGGTAATCTCTCCTTCTTTGATCCTTATCCTAGGATTCTTGGGTCCATATGTGAGAATAGGGACAATAGGCTTAGCCCATTCTGGTACTATCTCAAGGTTAAACAATTATGCATCGGGTAATTCATCAACTATTCCTTGAGGAGCTTCTCCTGTGGTTAATCTTAAGAGGTGGTTCGCTCTAAGATGGGTTTTTCCTTTCCTGACTACTACTTCAAAGTTGTACTCCATGAGTAATAGAAACCAACGTATCAGTCATCTTGTGTTACATGGCTTATTGATTAAGTACAATAATGTTTGATGATCCATGAAGAACTTGAATTTATTTGCCAACAAATAATGCCTAAATTTCTTTACTGTGTAGATCATTCCTAATCCTTCTCATTCCATAGTGGTATAATATCTTTTTGCTGCATTCAACTGTCTACTCGCATACGCTATAGGGAGATCTAGATTACCTTCATTCGTGGGTTGTGCCAACACACATCCTATGGCATAGTTGGATGCATCCACATGTACATGGAATGGCTTGCTCCAATCTGGGGTTGTTAATATTGGTGCTGAGCACAAACGTAGTTTAAGTTCCTTGAATGAATTTTCATACTCATCTGTCCATTCAAACTTGGTCAAAAGAGAGTACAAAGGCTTTGCTATCATTGCTTACATGTGTATGAATCGTCTGTAATAACCACAATGACCCATAAATGCCTGTACCTCTTTTACATTATTTGGTCTAGGTAGGTCGGCAATTACTTTCACTTTTTCTTCATCCATAGAGATTCTGTTCTTTGACACAATGTGTCCTAGAATTTTGCCTTTTCTAACCATGAAAATTTTTCTAGGTTCAGACAAATTTGATATTCTTGACATTTGTCAAACACTTGCCTTAGTTCTGGGATATGAGTTTGCCTCATATTTGAATGAGTACATATATCATCGACATAAACTTGCAAATTCTTGCATAAGAATTCCTTAAAAACATGACACGTAAGTCGTTGGAAAGTGGCGGATGCATTTGTCAACCCAAATGGCATCAATGCCCCATTCTGTGGCAAAAGCCATCTTGTGTTGATCTTCTAGAGCAATGACTACTTGATTATAGCCTGAGAAACCATCAAGAAAGCTATAAACTTCCTTGCCCGCAACTCTTTCCAATAAATGTTCCGTGATAGGAAGAAGATAATTGTCTCTAATCGTGGCGGCATTAACTTTTTTAAGGTTAATACAAACGTGCAATTTTCCATTCTTCTTGGGCATGACCACAATGGGGGATACCCATTCGGTATGCTCAATTTCGTAAATGAATCCTGCTTCTATCAAACGATCTATTTCTTCGTTAATCTTAGCAATCTAGTTATCATTGTATGTGTATGGTTTCTGTTTGTCAGCTTTGCATCAGGAGTCATACGGATTCTATGGGAGCATACATTTGGGTCTACTCCTTTCAAGTCTTTGTAACTCCAAGCGAACACATCTCTATATTCACGTAGTAGGGCAATAAACTCTTCTTCTTCTTCATTCGTCAAATCATGCCCAATGTATGTACATTTTTCTCCTTCTCCTTCTATGGTGACTATGATTTTTTTTGTTTTCTCTCGGTGATCATATATTTCTCCAACATCAGCTTTTCTTTTAGGCGTTTGTACCATGATTCGTCTATCTTCTATTTCATACTTTTTGAAGTTCTCCGGTACTTCCATGAGTGGTTCTTCTTCTTCTTCTGTCTTAGGTGATTTCTTTCTCTTCTTTTGTTTGCTCTTTGTATCTTTTATGGATAGCTCAAGTTGTTCCATTTGACTTTCCTCTTCTTCTTCAAGGGTTTTGGCTTCTACAAAATAAAGATATTCGTCTTTTGTGGAACAGAAGGGTTCCATGATGGATTCTAGATCCTCGTCATCACTCTCGTCCTGTTCTTGGGTCACTTCTGTGCATTCTTCTAGGATAAAGTCTTCCTCAACAGGTTCAATAATGAAAATGGAAATGTCATACCCGTCCTCATCACAATGAGGGGTCCATTGTTCTTCATTCACCGCTATGTCCATCGTGGCTAAGATTTCTACCCAACCATGAGGCTCGAATTCCTCGTCTGGAAATACTATAGGTGCATAAGCTGGGTCTTGAATGGTTCGTGGATGTTGTTCTGAACCTAAAGTCCTGGCCTCTAACCATTCTTCCTCTTGTTTGGCTACTTTACACATCCATAGATGAGTATCCTCGTGCAACCATGAGGGATCTGATTCCAATGAATATACCGATTCTGTTTCTTCTTGTGTCTTATGGATGGTATTCCATTGTATTGGGGGTACATCTTGATGGGAATAGTCTTTAAGATTAACTTTAGTAGTCACTCGTGAATGTTGCAAGTACAAAGAATTAGTTCCCCAATCTTGTACGATTTGCAACTGATGCATGAATGGTCGTCCTAAGATCATCTTGTAAGCATGATTTTTCCCAAAATCACAAATGGCAAAAGTATGCTCAAACTCTACACCACAAGTGGTGAGAGATATGCCTTCTAGTAAGCCCAATGGTTTTTCTATATGTCCATCAGCCATTTATAGCTTCATCATGGTGCGTCTTAATGCTGGCTTACCCCAATGTTTCCATAAAGCAGTGGTAGCGATGACTACTCCGACTCCTAAATCTAAGATGGTTTTGGTGGTGTAGCCCTTGTGGGTTATTGGAAGATAAGTGTTACCTTCCTCTCCCTCGCTTACATCTCCGATTCTTTCTATGGGTATCTCTGGTACCTTCTTGTGTGATCATATCTGGGAGGGAGTAGTAGCGAGCTCAGGGAATTGATTTGCTACATGCTTCCACAATTCTGATTTAACCTTTAACAACTCCTCTAGAGTGAGATGACACTGTACTTTGGTATTCTTGATCACTTCCGTGTTTCTAGGGATTATTGATTGTTCATTCCTCACTATTATAGAAGGTTCTCTCATGCTAATAGACTTAGCTTCCAAGGTCCTGTGAACTGAGGTAATTCTTGCGAAGAATTGGATTCAAAATCTGTGTGTTCACTCAATTGTTCTTCCCCTACATCGTCATAAATAGAGGGAATGTCTTGGGCAAATTGCTCTCACAAGTCATCTATTTCTTGAATAGGAGGATGGGTTCCTTGTTCTTTTCTCCACTTCTCTTCTTGGATTTATCTTAGAAATTCATGTGAATACTTATGTATGGAAAACATGTGGTCTTCAACTTCTGTATTTGTCACTTGAGACAGGGATGGTGCATTCTTTTCTTGGGTCTCAAAGTCATTCGGATTCCTATATAGATTCTTTTTCTCCTTGCTATTGACCAAGTATTCTAGCCTCTCCAGTAGTCCTTGAAATTGTAATTCAGGTTTTGCCATGTTATTCCAATTAAGATAACGAGAGGCTTCGAACATAGTTTGTGCTAATTCTACCATCTTCATGCAAAGTTTAGTCCTCTCAATTTCTAGATTCGCTCTTGGGTAGTTCTTACTCATTTCAACTATCTGGGGTCCTTCTTTTAGTCTCGCCTAATATGCACGAAACATCATGTCTAAATTTTCTAGTATGGGTTCAGCTAAAACTGATCCTGATCTCTGAGCTGGATTCTCCTTATTAGATTCTTGCAAAGTCAATTCCAGGATTTTGGCTCTTTATTCCTTTAAACTACCTTCCAATTCAATTATCTTTTTACTCCATTTCCTCTTAATTCTTTCTGTGGAAACTTTCCAAGATTTTGTCTTTTTAATACTAGACTCTCCAACTTCGCTAGTTCCGGCTATTTTCTCAAGATTAAGTTGTTGATTTTGTAGGAGCACCTGGGCTCTTCTTATAGCTTGGATAGGCATGTATGTAGGGTTGGATCCATCTGCGTTGTGTACAATACCTATCACATTGATCGGTGTCACTTTTGAAGCATTAGCAGGGTTCTTGGGACAATCTTTGATGACATGCTCTCTACCACACTCAGCACAAAAACCTTGTATGTTATAGTATTGTGACGGTCCTGCTATTGGAGGATGTGGAAAATCCTTTATGAAATGATCTCCTTGGCATCTAAAGCATGGTCCTCTAGGGCCCTGTGGTCTTTGCTGTCTTAATTGGGGCCATGGATTAGGGTTGGTATACATCACATTAGCATAATTGGGCTCCCAACTGGGTTCCAATGGTGGACTATCGTACTGATATGTTTCCACATGTTCTGGTGACTCCATGTAATATGCGGGTGGACTATCTACATGAGTAGAGTCCAAACCATTAGAATTAGGGTCACTTTCTGTGATCAGGGGTGAAGAAGGCACTAAAGCTCTATTGAGGTTCTCTTCTACAGCAGCGTATTTGACTGAGATGACATTACCTGGTGGGGTGGCTGCTGAGCTAAAACAGGTTGAGGTCTTTGTTGATCTTGATAAGGATATTTTTGAGGAGGCCTATAGTAATGAGGTTGAGCATTATATTGACCTTGATACCTACCTGATTGGGGGTATGCTTGAGGGTAGTTCTGTCGTACTACTTGTTTGTTGTATGGGCAGTCTTGAGTCGTGCAAGTCGTGTATTATCTCTCAATCATACAGTATTGGCCACTAGGGTTGGCTTGCGGTTGTGTTGCATTGGGACACACATTTGCCATATGATCACCACCACACGTGTAACAACGCTTGTTTGTTGTCAACCTAGGCATCTGTTTACTAGAAACTCCTAGCTTCTGAGCCACTTTTTTTGCTAGGTCCTCTATCGAGCTAGAAAGTTTTGAGGATGCTAGAGATGAACAATATGAGTCTTTATAGACCTTTGAGAGTTGTTGTCCTCAATGTCTATACAAATTCTTACACATTGCTTTAGCATTCTAGGTTCCTTCAAGTATACATAGGAGCATAGTTTAGAGCTCAAGAGGCCATCTAAAAACAATGACACTTTCTTGGCTTGTGAGGGTAGCTCTTGCATCGGACATCTCTCCACATATTGTCTAAACCTACATCCTGCAAGTCTAACTATTTCCTAAGGGGTTTGTTTGAAGTTATGAATCAACGAAGAAGTATCATGTATGATTCCACTTTTAGAGAATTCTGTGATGAATGACTCTAACAAGTGATGGATATCTCTAAATTGCCTTTGTTGCAATGGTTGGAACCAAGTTAAAGTTGTGTTCTTTAACATTATTCAAAATGCATTGTATTGTGTTAATTCTGCAACATGATCATAAGGATCTCCTATCCCATCAAAGTAGTTTTTCATTGACTTTACTAATTGAGTGGGTCTTAATATCCTGGGGTGTTCACGTGGTCTAGGTAGAGGAAAATCATCTCTACCACCTGGTATTCTAGGTTCCCTTTGTCTTTCCACTCTATTAGTGTCCATGGTTGATCTATCTCTCCCTATGGGATGAGCAAAACTTACTTCAGGTCTCTCTTTGTTCTTCTCTCTTTGAGTTCCATGGGCTGAGGATGTTCCAGCACCCTGATGGCTCGTGCTTACATTTGTTTGAGATGGAGGGAATACTAACTCGCCTCTCCATGTGTAGGTATTTCTTGCATGGTCTGGTACTACAAATACTCATTCTGAAGTATCATCCAGGTATACCACTTTTCTAGGAATATCTGGGTCCTTGAATTCATAAACCATGATGGAGCCTACCTCACTAGTTGTTCCATTCTGTACCTCCAAAATGCTTCGTCAGTTTCCTTATTCAGAAATAATTCTATGCTTCTATTATCCTGAGGGATCCAATCTGGAATTAGTACTCTTGTCAGTACACATTTCACTCTAGGCGTCCTGGGTTCTTCTCCTAGTGGTTCTTTTCCTTGTGATCTCGCTTCCGTATCTAGCCGAACAACACCAAACTCATTGGTATGATTTGGGTGAGTACTTATGATGTACATCATTCCTTCTTTGTCTATGTATGTGTCTCTCTCGAATTTCACCACTGGACGTTCCAATCCAATAGGTTGATTAGGGTTGTGCAATTGCACCACTGATCTTCGCAAACCATCCTCACAGATGCGAGCACCTAAGTGATTGGTGCGGATATATTCTAATTGAGTTCTGTAGGATCCTTCGGGTCTTTCCAGATATGCTATGTTTAACCCTCCGTCTAGTATTTCTATGCTAAAAGCCATTTCTGATTCATTGGTATCTGAGCCCAACTTGTAAGGGTAGCTATTCAATTGTTGCGCCCACGAACGTGCAATAGTTCCTACACTTGCTTCTGATGATCTAAGGCTTCGTCAAATCTGACTTACCTATATGCTTGCCCGATCTAAGGTTCATGAATTTACTTCCTGGCACTCAGGTTTTCATATTGCACACTTTTATCTTAGTCTTGGACTTGAAAAATTAAGTCTGTAGTCTTAAAGAGCTTTCTAATGAGCTAAAAAGCTCAAAAATCGGACTTCGAATGAAAAAGATATGAGCATTCAGGTCCTCGGGGGTAAAAACTGACACACAAGTTTTTCTTCAATTATGAGCTAAGGGGTCTCTAATGAGCTTAATCCCCCAAAAATTTTCTCAAAATAGCCTCACATTAGCCCAAAAAATAAACCCTAAATTTGGCATTTTGGGTAGACAATTGCGATGGTCTAGGACAATCGCGATGGTCTAGGACTGTCGGGATGGCTCAGGTGAACCGTCATGGTGTCATGGTACAATCGCCATGGTCCAAGCGTGCAAAGCATCGTGATGGTCTAAGGTTCGAGGACTCATCGGCTTGCAAAATAGGAGTAAATTGACCACTATATAGTTGACAAAACCAAAAAATCTAGAAAAATTTTGCTAGAGTATCCTCTATAAAATGAGCATATGGCCAGTGTCAAAATCTCATAAAACTTCAAGTACTGACATGTTAACCTGCATAGTAAATCACTGACTCCATTGCATATAATCAATTACCCGAAAGAAGCCAACTAGGATTATCGAGCACTTATGAACAACTATCATACATCTCCTATGGCGAGGCAGGGTAAGTCTTCCACCTACATGACCAAAGAGACCCGGACACCTGGGTGTCTCCTAGTTAAGAAAACCTCACCATGACCCTCTTTATCAAACATAAAATGCTTTATGCAAAAAACATTACCGTTATATCAATGAACACATGGATGTACATAAGCCGTATCCACAAAAGCATACATAGTGTGTATGTGCTCAATATATGCAGTAAAATGGCACTAAAAAATGTTGTATTCATAGCCCAAATACTAGCCAATAGCACCTGCAAGTGTGTGTCAACTCTATTCTTTAGGCTCAAAAAACTTGTGTAGACTTGTGGTGGTTGCTTTCACCACAAATAAAACCTTTCAAGAAACATGTAGATTCACTAGTGTGGCTAAAAACACAACCCCAAAGGTGAATATTTGTTGTTGGAGAGCTATAAAGATCACTCTTCTTGATGTTCTTGAAGCTGTGTAAAGAGAACTATGAACGAAAGTACTCCAAAATGGCTCCAAGAGTCACCCCAAAAGTGCTTCAAAACATGCTCTACAAGCAAAGAATGAAGCTTTGAGGGCCCAAAACATGTTCAAGTTAACATTAGTCTTTCCCCTTCTTCAAACACCACAAGAATGAAGCTTAGTGGCAAGAGATTCTCGGTAAAGCGAGCTCGGGGGGGAACAGTACTAGGATGGGTGACCTCCTAGGAAGTAACGGGAACCTCTTTCTTCCTTGATCATTGAGGACCTTCCTCACATGCACCCAATGGTGCCAACAGTGACTTCAATGAATCAAATGACAAGGTATGCCAAGGTCTATGCCTTGGTTGTCACCTTGGAGAAAGCCTTGGGTGGGTGGATGGGCGCTCACTTCGCTCGCACAAAAGGAATAAATATTTTGCATTCGAATGCTCTTATAGTAGTGAAGTATTTTGATAGCGATGCACCTCAATGGACTCTCCTTCTCGAGAGCCCGATGACCACACCCTCAACATAGAAAACCTACATCCAGATGTCATACATAGTATTCCACATAGAGCCTACAGAATATCAAGGAAATGTTGATATATTTAGGTAGTGATGTGTGTGAACACACTAGGACCGCCGGGGCACTTTTTTCCCTCTTTAGGATGTTTTCTTCCCCCGTCTTGTATATACGCCTATTGCCCTAATGGGTTACTTATCTTTGTACATTCTAGTGGTAATACATTCAGTATTGTGTGTTGAGCTCAAGGCTTCTTCTTCTTCCTTGTGTTGTTTGCGTGCTTCCACAGATGTCTAACTCCAACAATTGGTATCAGAATAGGTCACCGCTTCATCTAGGGTGTCATCGACACCTCTTCGGTTGAAGTCTCAAAATCGATGAGCATACTCAGCGTGTTTTTGAGATCAAAACAACTTCGCTAAGTGGTGCCGAAATCGCAATATGAGCTCTTTTCGACCTCCGAACGCACTATCGTAGAGCTTGTGCAGGCTATTTCATCTTTTTGCGCCAAAGGTATATACCAGTTTTGGTTTGCCAATATAAGTGTCTCGAAGTCTGCTACAGGTTTAGCAGAATTTGTATGGGTAGTTCTGTTCAACTTTTTGAGATACAGTCAATTTTTTGCATCAAGGTATTTTAGTCACCGGCCATGGCTAAAAGTAGTAATGTATTTCATATATTGGCTGTTGAGGATAAGTTGGATGGTACCAACTACCCGTTGTGGGCTTATATGATGCGACATGTATTGGTTGCAAAAGGACTATGGAACATTGTGCAAGGTGTTGAAAAACGTCCTATCACACATGTAACTATTACAACTGCAAGTATTGAAGCTAATGCAGAAGGTGTCGAAGATGATGATATTCTGCATATTCTTGTTCGTCCTGTGGTTTTTGCTGCACCTACTGTAGAGTGAATTCGTCGGTGTGGCAGAGATGCCCAGGCACATGCATTGATAGCTTTTTCTGTCAAACGTGCCATTATTCCTCACATTCACTCTTGCATAACAGCTAAGGATGCTTGGGATACACTTACCACATTGTATCTGTAAGAAAATAACAGCACAGTGGAATAGATCTGTAGACAGAGTTGAGAGAAAAACGAAGACAAAGATAGATGCAGACTGTTAGCTCAGAAATGGTTGGTTTTTATGCACTAATGCGGTTCTATTTGGCCAGGAAAATATGTTTGATTTCAGGTACTTGAAGAGTGGAAGTGACGATTGATGAGAAGTATTTGGAGGTAACATGACAACTTGTTGGTCGACGAGATGGGCTACCTCATGGGCGAAGAATGTCAAGAAAAATAGCTTTCTCCTCTTCGTGGGTGACTCTTGGTTGATATGTTCAAAGCAGAATGTAATATACCCAAAATTCTGTTGCATTCTGTTTCTGGTCAGCTCTGAACAAGGGATGGAGTAACAAAGTTGTTTGTACCCGTAGGGTTGGGACAAAAACAGTTTTTTTCTCTTTGTTTTTTTTGGGAGTATGCAGGACAACAAAAGGGGCTCGCTAGTGCTGAGAAGAAGGCAACACGCATCACTGCGGAAGGCCGTGTTGGAAGTTATATCCATGACAATAGGATTGGTGTTCTTATAGAGGTGAACTATGAAACGGATTTTGGTTAAGGCTAGGGAATTTTTGCGCAAAAAGGGGCTTCTTTTTCAGATTTGAAAAAAAACGTGTGCTGGGGAATGATTTCCTTATCAAAAAAGGTAGAAGAGGGGCGCCGATGGAGAGATAAGGGGGCGGGCTATCATTTTTGAGCTCTCTCTCTGTTTTTTCGTGTGCAGGAACGAGGGAGGGGTATCTGTTTTTAGTTTTGATGCCAGTTCTTACTTAGAGGCGGAAAGGGCCATGTGCAAAAGGAATCCGAGCTGCAGACGTGAAAGAAGGAAGCTATGTATTTTACGTGGGCAAAGCTAAAAAAAGCAGAGGTCGTCTCCAAAGGGCAAGTGTAGAAGCATGGTGTACGAGAGCAGAAAAGGGGGAGACGTCTGCTGCTGATAACGGTGGGAAGCCACGTTTGAGTTTTATGGCTATCCAGAGGAGATAGCGGAGATCTCGAGGGGAAGCTTCGTCCTGCTGATTCACCTATCCTTAGCATGCGGGCATGCTGGGGAATCCACGAAACAAATCATCCCAAACCGTACTCGGCAGAGCTCTGTCACGAACATTATAGCAAAAGGTGGTGTTGTCTCTCGGGTTGCAAGTCCGGAGTCTGATCGAAACAAGCTTGTTTTGTTTGAGCTGATGCTATGCTAAGTCGGGACATCACCACTGACATGGAAAGGAGGACAGCATTGAAGCGAGAGGTAGAGCTATGAAGGTCGAAATTGTTCCATTTTTAATACAGTGGCATGATTGGAAGAAATGATGGAGAGCGCTATTCAAGGAAGGCTTAGAAGATCTCACTAGGACTAAGCGGACACACCGGTGATAGATTTGAAGGATGATCTATTCAAAATATGTATTGCGAGTTGTAGTACCACATTATCAGATATGGTAATAGTGATGTGCTTTGTTTCACATGATCAAGGATTACCTGACTTTCCAAATGAACGTAACAGTTATACACATAATCCCACTTTGTGGAAGCAGTGTTGCGTAGAAAATGTTTGCACGTCGGTAGAGGTGTTATATAGAAATAGACATGCTAAAATAGAGGGTCAGGTGGATTTGGTCTCACAGACAAAGAAGTTAAGATAGAAGTTCGTGCTCGTTCATTATACCCAGCGTGGAGGATTACAGTGACGAAATATCTGAATAGGCAGAGTTGAAGTTTTGATGGGCAATTTATATGCCGTGAAGTTCAACGTGTGGATTTTTTTTTTGCAATGTTCATAAGCCATAATGAAATGAGGAACGTGATCAGAAGCTAGCCTTCTAGCCCCTGTTTGAATTAATTCGTCATAAAGTCAAGGACTGTTATGCTTTGTAATGTACTTTTCAACTTTCGTCTGAGAAATTGGAGGCCACATTTCATGTTATTTACGACTGGCGAGTCGCACACAGCTTCAGGAGGATGCTCACAATAGTACTCAGACATCAGTGCCAATGCTGGATTATCTCTTTGACTATCAGACTACTCTGTCAATAGATCTGGTAACTCTATCATTTATTTCCCAACCGTACTCTACTATTGTGCACTCATCACTGTTATCTATTTTAATGTCAAGCGATCATCTGAGTAATCAATAGATATTTGTTCACTAGAACTGCACAAGAATTTGAAGTTTGAGTTGAATGGCATGAATTTGTGTTGACAGTGCGTTAATAGGCATTTGCGTGCTTTTACTGCTTGGACTTCTTATGACATGGGTTTTAAAAATGTTCACATAATCAACTCATACAGCCTCGATGGAAATCGTTTATACGAAACTAAAAAATTAAATCCAAAATTTCCCTTGAATGGAAATGAACGCACTTCATTCGTGAAGAGAATCAGACATGAGCGATTTTTTTTGTTTTCTTTGTTTTCTCTCTTCAAAGTACTACAATGCATAATTCCGAAATTTTTTTTTCTTTCAGAAGCAGGGTTAGTGAGTTCTATTAATCTGCTAAGCTTACTTTATTTTCTAGAGTGAGAAACGTTCTATGCTAAATAGTGTGCATTGCTTTGATTGTGGTTGATACAGATGACAACTTTTTTTCTTCCTCTTCAAATCTTACAACTTGCAAACATTTAATGTTTGAAAACTGTAGCTTTCAGTCCATGCACAGCTTAATCGCCCTTATCTTTTATGTTCGCGTATATAGTATAGAAATCTTTTGAGGGAGACGTTCCTTTTGTAAAGCTTTTGATTTTTTAGAATACACGAAAGACTTAAATTTTGGATTACCTCAAAGAATGATTTGGATGACAAAATTGAATGTTGGAATGATGTTGCATTGAGAAACATACAGCACTTATGATGTGTTTAAACTCAAAGTTATAAAGGAAGTGAGTTCCTCTTGTTATTTTAAACTTTAGGTTTCACAACTATCATGAACGTTTAGGTTTGGTACTTTCGAAGCACTAAAGTTGGATTGATTGTCATTACTCTCCATGATGCTTCAAGTTGAATTGTATCTTGATGAACAACACTAAATCTTAATTACATCACAGTTTTTGAAGCAATTGAAGTCATTGAATAAGGTTCTTTTGCTAATCAATCTTTGAGCCTTTATCTATTCGTCATTTGAGCTCCATAGTATGATCTAGACATAACCTAAGTTTGCTCAAAGCACCCTGTGTGCACCCCTAAGCGCGCAAGAACCGGACCACAAGAGTGAACCCGACGTGAAAGGAGGGGGTTGAGTGAAGAAAGGGAGGTTACAGGAAGTGACCACTGGAGGGGGATATCCAATTGCGCGTGCGTTTTCTCGCCTCCTCCATCAAAACTTTGGGGTGGAATTGTGGACTTAGGGGAAACCAAACTTGACCTAGTATCAGCAGAGTTGGGTAAAACATCATTGTGTATAGGCACTTTCCCTTGGACTAAGAGAGAGAACATTTCGGTGTGTTTGCCGAGAAGCATATGAACTAGTACATATACAAAGGAAGGATTACTCGAGGGATAATTATGGGCTCCAGGTAATCCAATTGGACCGATTCCGAGGGGTTTGAACAAAATAAAGTCTCGTATAATCACTTTTTCCTGGGGCGTTAGAACCAAACACAGACTGAGAGGTAGAGAACTCAAACTCTCAGATTGCAAAACATAATGCAGTCACAATGATGGTACTGTCCACCCGTGCGCTCCCACTGTGGAGCTTAGATGGCGATCTAGACAGACTCTAGATGAAGGGCTTACTAGTGCGCAATGCTATGTAAAGCTCAACCTGGGCCGTGCTTATATAGCTTTTACAAGGCAGTTCGGTATAGATAAATGTAGCCGAGAGATACAAAATAGTCAGTAAAATATATGATCCGACAATATCTCCACGACCAGAAGTCCTACCGTCTCGGCCCTACGGGCCGGGGGGATAGGCCCCCCGGACCCCGTAGAAGGGGGCAAGCCCCCCTTTGCACTCCCCTCATTAAGGTTCTATGGGGAAACCACGCGATGCCACAGGGCCTTTATTTTCACCTTAAATGGCAACCTAATGGCCTGGAAGTTTATGCCCTACCTAACCTAACGGCTAGGCTCACAAAGATCATCTGCAACCATCAACGGTCACACATAGACCTCATCTAACTTGGAAGTTAGGGTTCCACAAATGTTTGGGCTCTCATAATGGCTTCTCCTCATAATGGGGGCCTTACAACTTAGAGCACCATGGATCATTTGTGGTCACATGAGGGTGGAGTATTGAGCATATCTAACACCCCCCCTCAATGTCCAGCCGATGGTGAACTACCTCCTTGGTCCAATCCCAAGCTTTGGAAAGTGTCGAAGAAGTTGCTCTCTCCCAAGAGCCTTGGTGAAGATGTCTGCTCCATTTTCTTCAGTAGGGCAATAGATTATCTCCACGACCCCGTCCTCAATCAACTCTCGCACATAGTGATACTGGATTTCTATGTGCTTGGTACGTGCATGGAAAACAGGATTTTTGGCGATGGCCATGCAACTTTGGTTGTCACACTTCAACTCTGTAGCCTCCTGTCCTTGTATTCCTATGTGCCATAGGATCCTCCTCAACCATACTGCTTCACATGCTGCAACACATGCAGCTTTGTACTCAACTTCAGTAGAAGATAATGCTACAGTCGGTTGCTTCTTACTGATCCAAGAGAAAATCCTTGATCCTAAAGAAAAGCAATATCCAGAAACTGATTTTCTAGTATCAATATCTCATGCCCAATCTGAGTCACAGTATCCGACCAGAGATGATCCTTCTTCATAAAGAATACCATAATCAGTAGTTCCTTTCACATACCTGAGTATCCGCATGCTTGCCTTCCAATGAGTTTGGCAAGGCTTATTAGAGAACCTGCTTACTACTCCAACACCATAAGAGATGTCTGGTCTGCTATTGCACAAGTAGATGAGACTTCCAGCTAATTTTCTGTATCTTCCAATATCCACTGGAGATGATGTATCTTCAATAGATAATTTTGTGTTGACCTCCATAGGTGTAGAAATTTCCTTGCAATCCTCCATGTCGAATGCCTTCAATATCTGCCTTGCATACTTTTGTTGAGAGATGAAAATTTTCCCTGGTTCCTGCCAAACTTCAAGACCTAAGCAATAATGCATTAAACCCAAGTCTGTCATTTCAAATTCTGAACTTAGGGCATCTTTTGTTTGTTGAAGAAGGGCATCATCATTTCCTGTAATCACAAGGTCATCTACATAGAGTACAAGCACAATTGTCTTCCCTCCTCTCTTTAGAACATACAAGTTAGCATCAGAAGCACATCTTTTGAAACCTAGATCCAAGAGATACTTATCTATCCGCTAGTACCATGCTCTAGGGGGTTGTTTTAGCCCATATAATGCATTCTTCAGCTTACATACCTTGTTCTCTGAATCGGGAGCCTCAAACCCTGGTGGTTGAGACACATATACCTCCTCCTTGAGGTCTCCATTCAGGAATGCTGACTTGACATCCATGTGATAGACTGGCCAATGCTTATGTGTAGCCACAGCTAGTGCTACTCAGATAGTAGTCATTCTTGGAGTCGGGGCAAATGATTCATAAAAGTCAATGCCTTCAACTTGTGAGTAGCCCTGTGCAACAAATCTTGCTTTATATTTTTCTAGAGTACCATCAGCCTTGTACTTTAGCTTCCAAACCCACTTGGTGCCAATGACTTTACGCTTAGGGGGTCGATCCACTAGCTCCCAAGTTCCATTCTTCATGATATTGTTGTATTCTGTTTGCATGGAAGCCCTCCAATTCGGATCATGGAGTGCCTCTTCCACATTGCTTGGTTCCTTCACTTCTTCTTGAATGAGATCAGCCATCAAGGCTGTGTTTACAATATGGGTGCTTGCCCGTCTCTGTTCCTCTATTCTATGTGATCGCCTCGGTCCATCTGCAACCTGTTCTAGTGACTGTGGGATGGGGTTTGCAGAATCATAGAGCTGCCTCGCCCAACATGGCAATGGCTTTTCCACTTGGGTGTCCGCAGGTTGGTGACTTTCAGACTCATCATCTGAAGATGATGCTTCCTTCTCTTGTGTAGAAGGGATAGCTCTTGGGCCAGGTTCATAGTGGATTGCCCCTTCGCCTGATGATAAAGTGGAAGCTCTCTTTTCCTCCTCCATTGCATGTGGCTGCTCCTCCTTGAACACCACATCACGACTCGCCATGATCTTCTTAGCCTTAGGGTCATAAAGCTTATAAGCCTTCTTATCTTCACTGTACCCCAGGAAGATACATTTGATGCTTTTTGGTTGAAGCTTGTTTCTCTCCCCTATCTGGAATATGTACATAACATTCACTTCCAAATACTTTGAAATGGGAAACAGAAGGCTTTTTACCATTGTAGGCTTCTTGTGGAGTCTTTCCATCAAGTGCCTTGGTGTAGCTTCGATTCAAGATGTAGACAGCAGTGTTGACAGTCTCTGCCCAAAATTGATTAGGCAAACCCTTTCCTTTCAACATGCACCTTGCCATCTCCATGATGGTTCGATTCCGGCGTTCTGCAACACCGTTCTGTTGAGGAGTATGTGCCACTGTGAGTTGATGCTTGATTCCCTTACTCTTGCAAAAATCTTCAAACTCTATTGATGTGAACTCACCACCACCGTCTATCCTGAATTTCTTCATCTTCTTCCCTGTTTCAGTTTCAACAAGCTGAAGCCATTCTTTAAACTTACCAAAAGCTTGAGCCTTATCGCAAAGGAAGTACACCCACATCTTCCTGCTATAGTCGTCGACAAGTAACATGAAGTAGGAAGATCCGCCCAAGGCCTGTGTAGGCATTTTTCCGCACAACTCAGCATGCACTAACTCTAGAGGATAGCTGCTGTGTTCTTGCTTTCTTGTGGAAACGCCTTCCTCTGTTGCTTGCCCATCATGCAAGCTTCACATGGTTCCTTCATTTCTGCAATCGATGGTAGGTGTGCAACCATACCTCTACGATGCATCTCCTTCAGTATAGGGTATCCAATGTGGCCGAATCTCTCATGCCATAGCTTACTTGTGCCCACGTTTGTAGTGGCTGTAAGAGCACACAACTCATACAGGTTGTTCCTCCTTATGCCAGTCCCAACAATGTTGTTGTTACCGTCCATAATCTTAGCTCTTGTCTTACTAAAAGATACTTGATGACCTTGATCAGTTATAGAAGCTACCGAAAGTAGATTTCATTTTATTTGTGGAACATACAGCACATTTGAAAGCTTTCTGATATCGCCATTAGAGTTAATGAAAGAAACCGTACCTTCGCCCTCTGCAGGACATCTTGCATTGTTTCCTACCTTTACTGTGATGGGTTCCTTTAGAGGCTGTAAGGAACTGTAAAGGTCTTTTCTACTCGTCATGTGATGAGATGCACCATTGTCCAACACCCATGAGTCATCTGTTCTTGAATCTTCAGCCGAGGAGCACACCTCCTCTATCATAACAAATAACTCAAGCTCTGTTTCTGCTGTGTTGGCAGACTCCTTGCCCTTGCCACCTTTTGAAGAGCCACTCTTCTCTTCTGCCTTCTTGATGCAACAGTCTTGGATTCTGTGTCCCTTCTTCTTGCAGTGGAAACATTCTCCCTTGAACTTCTTTTTGTCGTTCTTCTTTTTGTCTCCATCTTTTGAAGAGTCTGTTTTGCCTCCTTTGGCATTTGCTGTGAATGCAGCATTTCCTTTGCTACCACCACTCCTTGCCTTGAGCTGCAGCTCCTCCTCCATGAGTAAGGCACTAAATTCTTCAAAAGTTAGTGGTTGAGGTTTGATTTGAGTGTTAAGAGCAGTTACCACACCAAACTTAGGTGGACAGATTCGAAGAAAACATCGAGCTAGCTCTTCACTTGACTTTTGAACACATGCTCCCGCCATTTGATCTCGTAGATTCTTTATGCGAGTGATAAACACCTCTGCAGTCTCCCCATCAGCAAACCGTTCTACTGCAAGCTCATTCTCCAAGTTCTGAATCCGTGTATGATTACGAGTTTCATATTGATTTCTCAATATGTTCCATGCTTCACATGCCTTCGTAGTATGCTGAATGAGAGTCAGAACACTAACAGAAGTACTTGTAACCAGGATTATTTGGATCAGGTCTTTCTTGGGGCTCATGATCAGTCCCAAGAACAGTCTCCAAAAGCTCATACGAATCAAGAATAGAAGTGATTTTGAACTTCCACAGGGTGTAGTTCGTACCATAAAGTTTACCTTCTGTGAAGGCTGGTGGCCGTATCCGCAAGGTTGGGATGACCGGCATCATTGCTGCTCCTGCTTGTGCACCACCTACTTCTGTTGATGAACCACCTTGGTCCCTAATCGTAGATGATGACGCACCGCTTGACATCTTCTCTCTTTTGTTGTTCAGACCTCTGCGTTTCTGCTTCTACACCACTCAGAGCCTCCTGAGCTCTGATACCATGTAAGAAAACAACAGCACAGCGGAATAGACCTGTAGACAGAGCTGAGAGAAAAACGCAGAAAAAGATAGACGTAGACTGAGAGGTAGAGAACTCAAATTCTCAGATTCCAAAACGTAATGCAGTTACAATGATGTTGTTGTCCACCTGTGCGCTCCCACTGTGGAGCTTAGATGGCGATCTAGATAGACTCTAGATGAAGGGCTTACTAGTGCGCAATGCTATGTAAAGCTCAACCTGGGTCGTGCTTATATAGCTTTTACAAGGCGGTTCGGTATAGATAAACGTAGCCGAGAGATACAAAATAGTCAGTAAAATATATGATCTGACAATATCTCCATGACCAAAAGTCCTACCGTCTCGGCCCTACGGTCCGCAGGGATAGGCCCCCCGGACCCCGCAGAAGGGGGCAAGCCCCCCTCTGCACTCCCCCCATTAAGGTTCTATGGGGAAATCGTGCGACACCACAGGGCCTTTATTTTCACCTTAAATGGCAACCTAATGGCCTGGAAGTTTATGCCCTACCTAACCTAACGGCTAGGCTCACAAAGATCATCTACAACCATCACCGATCACACATAGACCTCATCTAACTTGGAAGTTAGGGTTCCACAAATGTCCGGGCTCTCATAATGGCTTCTCCTCATAATGGGGGCCTTACAACTTAGAGCACCATGGATCATTTGTGGTCACATGAGGGTGGAGTATTGAGCATATCTAACAGTATCAAGCTAGGAATGAGGCACGTGTTACTTACCTCTGAAAATAGTTGGAGAGTGAGCACATGGATAAAGGTGATTCTATGGACAATTTTCTAACAAAGATCAAAGACTTGAAGGAATAGTTGATTTCTATTGATGAGGTTATACCTAGATAGCTCACTTGTGCAGACCGTTCTGAATGGTCTTCCTGATTCATATCAGAGTTTTGCTTCTACTCTTCAGCTGATGATGAAAAGCAATCCAAATGCCTTGTCATTTGAGGAGTTAGTCTCTGTTCTGTTGCAAGAAGATCAGTCCAGGCATAATAGGTCCATTATGCGTGTTGCCGATCAAGCTTTCCTAGCTAATCAGAAGGGCAAAGGAAAATGGAGCTCTTCAATTAGTAAGCAGAAATCTGCTAATTCTGCACAATCGAAGAGGGAAAAAAAAGATGAAAAGAAATCAGAAAAGCAGAAATTGTTTTGCAAGTACTATAAAGGAAATGATCATATCATAAAGAACTGTCCAAAACTGGTTGCTAAAGAGGCAAGAAGAAAGAGGCTCGAATGGTTGTTGTAGAGGCCTCTACACCAAAAACAGAGTTTGCTAATCTTGTGCAGGAAGAAGAATGGGTGTTTACTATTGTTTGTAGTTTTGACCCATCTTCTCATGAGCAGTGCATGTCTACAATAGACTCAGATGTTTGGTACTTTGACAGTGGGGTGACCAAACATATTACCTCGCAGCACAATTTCTTCTCTTCACTCGAGTGTGCCCATACAGGGAATACTTTTACATGTGCCAACAACTCCTCTTATCCTGTTATGGGAGTTGGTAAGATCATTTTGACTACTGTTGATGGTAGTTCTTTCACTTTGTCAGATGCTTTGTTTGTGCCAAGGATCAAGAAAAATCTATTATCAGTTTCTGCATTAGCCAAGATTGGCTTGGTTGTGAAATTTGTTGATGACATATATAGAGTTCATGATCTATCAAATGGCAACGTGATTATTGCTTCTGGCATTTTATGTCAAGGGTTGTATAAGCTCATAGACTATGAAAGATCTATAAATGATTCAGTATGTGCAGTACATGATTCTCAGGCTATGTCAAATGCAAAGCTTTGGCATGCACGCTTTGGTCATCTGAATTTTGCTAGTTTGCTATGCTTGCAGAAATCTGAAATGGTGTCCTCTTTGCCCAAACTTGAGGCACCTAGAAAACATGTTTGTGAAGGTTGTATTTTGCGCAAAATGCAGCGTTCCTCCTTTCCAAAAGATGGTTCAGTTCGGGCTACTCAAAAATTGCAGCTTGTACATAGTGATGTCTGTGGTCCTATGCAGACACCTTCTTTTGGAAATTATCTTTACTTTGTGACTTTCATCGATGATTTTTCCAGGCATGCATGGGTATATCCATTGAAGGCAAAGTCCGAAGTATTCATGTGCTTCAAACAGTTTTTGGTTTTGGTTGAAAATCTATCACCATGTAAAATGGGCACCCTCCATTTTGATCGAGGGTGGGAATATATGTCTTCTGATTTTAATGCATTTCTGGTTGAACGTGGGATAAAAAACTAGTGTACAGTGTCATATGCACCTCAATAGAATGGAGTTGTTGAACAAAAGAACAGATGGCGAGGTGTATGGTCAAGAGTCAGGCTTTACCACATAGTTTTTGGTTTGAGGCTGTCATGTGTGTAGCATATGTACTTAACAGATGTCCCACTAAGGCAGTGCAGTCTATCACTCCATATGAGTCTTGGCATGATTGCAAGCCGTCTGTTGCTCATCTGCATGTTTTTGGTTGTTTGACATATGCATTAGTGACTGAACAACATCATTTCTGATGCAAATTTACATGATGCACTTGTTAATGAGAGAGCTGATATTGAGCAGGCAAAAACTATGCCAAAATGGCTGGTGTAGACCTTGCGTGACAGCAAATTAGATGCACCTCTGTGATATAGTACTCAGTCAAGCTCTCATAGGGCCTCTTTTCCATCAGATTGCTATGCTATGGCTGCGTCTAGTCTCTATGATGAGAATGAGCCTGTTTCATTTGAGCAAGCACAAAATTCAGAAAATTGGATGGCTGCTATGCAATCTGCATATGATGCTATAATGAAGAATGGTACCTGGTCTTTATGTGACTTGCCTCCTGGCAAGAAGGCCATTGGCACTAAGTGGGTATACAAGCTGAAGCGTAAACCTAATGGTACAATTGACATGTATAAGGCTAGGCTTGTTGCAAAGGGTTATGCACAGGAAAGAGGCATTGATTTTGATGAAACCTTTGCTCCTACTTGCCGAATGACTATTGTTCGTAGCATCTTTGCACTTGCAGCTCATCATGGTTGGAATATACATTAGTTGGACATTAAAACAGCATTTCTGAATGGTGACTTGCATGAAGAAGTATATGTTTTTCAGTCCCATGGCTTTGTGCAAAAAGGGCATGAAAACCAGGTGTGCAGGTTAAAGAAGGCATTATATGGTTTAAAGCAAGCACCACGTGCTTGGTATGAAAAGATACATGCCTATCTGATTGCACATGGTTTTGAGAGCAGTCCAATTGAAAGCACCTTATATGTCAAGCGTGCTAAAGATGTACTTCTGATCATTGTGGTGTATGTTGATGATATGCTGCTCACTTGTCCTCATGAGTAGCATATTGCTGATTTCAATGCTGATTTACATGCCTCATTTGAGATGACTTATTTGGGGCATTTGCATCATTATTTGGGCATTCAGTTTATGCATGTTGATGGTGGAATGGCTTTGTGTCAAACGAAATATATTGACACATTATTACAGCATTTTGGCATTGAAGACTGTAAACCTATTGCTACTCCTATGGAGATAGGTTTACAATTGAGTCTTCATGATGCTGGAGATTCATTTGATGATGTTCTCTATCAGCATGCTATTGGATGCTTGATTTACTTATGTAGTACTCGGCTAGATATTCAGTTTGCTATCTCACAAATGAGCAGGTTTATCCATTGCCCAGGAGTCAAGCATTGGTAGGCGGTTAAGCGCATCTTTCGCTACTTGAGTGGTACTCTGCTACTTGGGTTGTTTTATCCCAAGGGGGGGATCACTACCGCCAAATTTTCATGCTTTTTCTGACTCTAATTGAGTTGGTTGCTATGACACTCGTGTGTCCACTAGTGGCTTTTGCTTCATGCTTGGTAGCTCATGTATATCTTGGTTGAGCAACAAGCAGCCTACTGTGGCCACTTCCAATTGTGAGGCTGAGTATCGGGCAACTTTCACAGTGACTGTTGAGTGTGTGTGGCTCGGATGCCTTATGCTTGATTTGGGTGTTGGTCAATCTTCTACCACCACCATCTTCACTGACAATCTGAGCGCATTGGCCATTGCGAGAAACCCTATGTTTCGTGCTCACACTAAGCACATTGAGGTGCATTATCATTATGTCAGGGAGAGGTTCTCTGCTGGGAGACCAGCTTGGCATATGTGCCCACGAAGGAGAACATTGCAGACCTTTTCATGAAGGCTTTGCCTAGGGAGAAGTTTGAAGTTTTTCGCAAAGCTTTGGGCTTACTTCCTTTTGTCGAGTGATTTCCACATAGCTTGGCACTTCCTTATACATGAGTGTCAGCTCCTTGTTAACTGCATCACTCCTAGGGGGGATTTGTTGATATATTTAGGTAGTGATGTGTGTGAACACAGTAGGACTGCCAGGGCATATTTTTCCCTCTTTAGGAGGTTTTTTCCCCGCGGCTTGTATATATGTCTATTGCCCTAACGGGCTACTTATCTTTGTACATTCTAGTGGTAATACATTCAGTATTGTGTGTTGAGATCCAAGCTTCTTCTTCTTCCTTGTGTTGTTCGCATGCTTTTGCAGACGTCCAAGTCCAATAGAAAACACAATACACAGAGAGCATGAACACAGATTTCTTGGGTGTTACAGATACTCTCAAACTTACAGTCTATGGCTAGCCAGACCAATATATGTTTTATGAAAGAACATATACAAAGTGTTCGATGGCCATTTGGCCTTTCACATGGAAACTAACGAGAACATTTCCATGACATCATTGCTTCTAGACCAAAAACTAATTTAAAAGGATTAAATCCAACTACAACCTTATATGTAGTAGGATAAGCCAAACATGATACCATTAAATATTGATCATAGTATGTGGAGTATTCTATGATCATCTTCTCATGTATGCGTATGGGAATCTTATTAGTAATTTTTAAAGGGCCATTTTCTCTGGGATAGCATAGGGAAACAAATTAATGCTTAATTTTATAATCCTTAGCCTTCAAAAAAGCACATTCATCATCTTCTATGAGTCCACTACGAAATGGGTGGATCCTACAAAATTCGGGGTATAGCATTGTTGATATTTATCGAATCCAACAAAGGTTAATTGTATATTTATGATTCACCTATGAGAGAGAAAGGTGATTGTTAGAACAATGATGTACTACTTTTGCTTTCTTAAGCCATGGGTGCCCAATAAGTAGATTATAATCAGCTTCAACTCTGGTGAGCTCAAGAACCACAAAAGTTAATTTGAAGGTAGCCCCTTGTGTGGTGATAGGGTTATCTTTGATAATACCTAACCTACACTCGAGATTGATCTGCCATATGAACAAAGAAAGATGTTGGTTTCACATTCTTCCATCCAAACTGATTACAAATAATGAGCATGGTGATATTAACATCATAACCTCCATCAATAAGAAATTTGTTGATTAATTGTTTCCATACGAGACAGTGATAAGTGGAACTTCATGATCAACAAACCTAATCTCTATATGTGTAAGATTGTGCACAACTGCTAGAGGAAGCTTATCTTCTAACTATCTTAGGAGTTCAAAACTAAAGATCGGACATAGAGAAAGGAGCTCACTTAGAGGAATTTGAATAGGTACTTAGAGTTCCATAGTAATTTTTTTTAAGATTAGTTGTAGTTCACCCTAGGGTTGATCATTGCAATTCTATGAATCAAATGGTGGCACTTTGGTGCTATCTAGAGACAAAAACTCGAGATTATTAGGCAGAGTGTGGAACCATGCTATGAAGAATTTCAAGGTTATCTAGAATAGGCTCAAGATCTGATATGGGGTTTTCTAGTGCAGACTTTGGTGTCGATGAATCAAATTATGGCACTTTGGTTCTACCTAGATACAAACACTCATGATTATTAGTAGAGTGTGGAACCATGCTATGAATAATTTCAAGATTATTATGTATTGTCCCTCGCTCATTGGTATGTCTCTGTTGAGAGTGTTCTAACTCAAATGTAAATTCAGGAGGTTCATTATGCAACCGTTTGGCTGCTTTTGTTTGAAACCCATATTACTCTATTACTAAAGGTCTTAGTTAGTGCATCAAAAGTTGAACCATCTTGTCTCATCGAGTCTGCACCACAATAACTTTAGCATGTAAAGAGGTTAATTTTACTATGTTAGTTGTAGGTGCTTGCTCCTATCTTCAATAATCAAATTCACAAGCATTCAAGCAACCAGCTCCAATATGAAATTCTTCTAGATAGAAGTCACATTGCAAGGGTTGTTGATATTATTGTTGTGGGTTGGGTGGGTCTTCTCTAGATTTGAAATCTCGACTATCAAGTGAAAGGATGTTCTTCCCAAATTCAAGAAATGGATATTTGTGATAGATACTAAAAGAGATTTATAATGAGCGAGAGTACATCTCTCATTAGTTTAAACAATTTTGTCATTCTAGCAAAATCCTTTGAGAGCATATAGCTCTGTATCTCCCAATGTAGTTGAAAGGATGACTAGAGTAGTCTCTATGTTATAGCATGCAAATATTTATGAAGTTTGAAATGGACGTAAACCTATGGTTAGTCATATGTGTGTTTGGTTATTTGGCATATGCTCTTGTGTCATCACAACAACATCACAAACTTGATGACAATGCAAAGAAATGTATATTTGTTGTTTATAGTGTTGAAAGTAAGGGATATCATTTGTACCATCCATTGATGGACACAATTATTGTGAGTCGAGATGTATTTGCTAAAAATTTAATTTTCCCTCTACTTGAATGCAAAAAACAACCAAGATTTATGTCAAAAGATATGTTTGATACACTCATGCCTTTGTTCCAAAGTGGTGTGCTTGAATATGTCCATGTAGCCTAGCCAAGTGAGGTTCAAAGGGCTAAAAAATTCCAAAAAGATAGGGTTGAAGATGTAAAAATTTCCAGTCAAACATGGCTGAAATTTTCCAACCAAACATGGACAGAACTGCTGAAAATTTTCAGCCACATATGGCTAAACATTTGCATCAAAATATGGTTGAAACTGAGCATGAAATTCAGCCCATGTATGATATTCATGTTGATGATGTATTACATAATGAATGTATGTCTATCATGAGTGTAAAGACTATATCAAAGTGGTTGAAACAAACTTTGTATGACAATAAACTGAGTGCACCTTTACTTGCTAGAACAAGATCAAGCCCTCGCCATGCATAAAGTAATTTTGTGGTTTATTCTCCTATTACAACAGCATGTGATGAAAAGCCACTTACTTTTGAAGATGCATGTAATGATCCACATTGGATGAGTGCTATGCAATCAGAAATGAATTCCATATATAGAAATGGTATTGGGGAGGTATGTGAATTGTCACAAAAAAAAAGCCATTAGTACAAAGTGAGCTTACAAGATTAAGATAAAGTTAGATGGTAGCATTGATCCTTGCAAAGCTATATTTTTTGCCAAAGGATATGTGCAACAATATGGCATTGATGATGAGGAAACCTTTGCACCTACTTTATCCATGACTATCATTCTTATCATGGTTGCATTGGATGTACAATGAGGTACGAAAGTACATTAATTGAACATAAAAACAGCCTTTTTGAATGGTGATTTGCAATAAGAAGTTTATGTGAAGCAACCTCCTGGATTCTCCATGAAAGGGCAAACGCATATGGTTTCTCGCTTGCATAAAGCCTAGTATGGTCTCAAGTAGCTCCACATGCATGGTATGATAGAATCCATAAACACTGGATTGCTCTTGGCTTCACATGTAGTCCCATTGAAAGCACATGCTATGTATGCAAAGATGGGGCTGATCTTATAGTCTTGATCTTTACATTGGTGACATACTCTTGACTTGGTTATGTGATGCAGAATACTTCTAATGTCACTTATCTTGGTCTTTTGAACTACTATCTTGGCATCTAGTTCGTATCCTTTGAGGGGGGAATTCTTATGAATTTCCACTTTGAGGATTGCAAGCGAGTTTCCACACCAGTGGAGATGGGATTTAGGTTCTTAGTTGAGGATTCTAGTGATGCATTTGACACTTCTCTTTATCATCAAGTTGTGGGATGTTTTATAAATGCATGCAACACAAGTCCGGATATACAGTATGTAGTCTCCTAGCTGAGTGGATTCACCATAGCCCTAGCACTAAGCATTGGCAAGCGGTGGAATGTGTATTTATATATCTCAAAGGTACTTTTAAGTTTAGGTTTCTTTTATGGTAGAGATATCCAATCATGCTTGCATGCTTTTACATATAGTCATTGGGTTGGTTGTTATGATACTCACATGTCCACTAGTGTTAATACTTGTTCATATCTTGGTTGAGTAAGAAGCAACCTACAGTGGTGACATTGAGTTGCGAAGTTGGGTATAGAGAAAATTTCATAGTTACAATGGAGTGTATATGGATGAGATGCCTATTGATGGACCTTTCATAAAGATTGATGTTGTTATGCATATTGTCACTGATAGTAAAGTGCATTGGCTTTTGCACGAAATCTAGTGTTTCATGCACAGACCAAACATATTGAGATACATTAACACTATGTGAGAAAGATCCTTCATGCAGGAGATATTGATTTCGTATATATGCCTAGACAAGATAATGTGGCAAACATATTGACCAATGATCTTCCACAAGAAAAGGTTGAAGATTTTCACAAAGATTTAGGTTGATTGCTTAGTGGGGGCTAATTTTTCACTCTATATGTGTTCACATCATTTGCTCAGGGGAGGTTACACTATGTGTTCCTCAAGTAGCTTTGATGTGAACCTTTTCCCTATACATGGGCACTTTTTACTCTAGTGTTGGCTAGAGGTTTCCCCCCCATATTATCACATACATGATACAATCATATGTGGTGGTACTTTGTACTTTGGAATATTATTCTTCTCTTACTTTAGTTATGTTCATCATCAATAGAGAGAGCTATTCCAACCATCCGTCTTCTCCGTGTGTCTTATTGTGTTTATGCTTCTTCTATGTCTCTCACACTTCTACACACACTCAACACTGTACAAGTGGGTGTAGACTTAGGAAATATACAATCCTTTTGGAATTAAACCTTTACAAAAATCCCAATGTTGTGAGATAACTAGGTATTTATACAGTGAGGCCCAATTCATGGTACTGCAATCCTCGCTTCGGGAAAGAACAAATGTGTTACATGTAAAAGATAGAAGGTGCATGGGCTAATTTCTAAGAGGAAAGGAAAGCATTATGGAACCTTCATGGATGATGAATGCTCATTAGCACCCTTGTGAGCTCTCTCTAGACATTGAAAAATAGTTGGGGCTTGAATTTTATTTGTTTTAGTCAATTTCAAGTGTGTCACATATTTTATTATGGAGGAAGTGACACATTTGATGATGAGATTACAAATTCATTTATTATCGTGTAGGATTTACTTTGTGATGAAGAGATCTCTTCATTCCAAGAAAACATGAAGGCTCTTCATCAATTCCATTTTCTTTGGAACATTGTAAAAGCATGATTGGAAATAATAGCATTGGAGATATTCTTGAACAAAACATATTCAAGAAGTTGAAGACACACATTATTCAAGGTTTCCTTGAAAATAATCAATTCAATGTGAAAACTTTTGAGAATGTAATGGATAGTGCAGGTGTAAGTAGAATACGATATAGCTCAATATATAAAGCAGTTTCTAGTCCTCTAAAGGCAAGTGGATTTGTACACTTACTACTTTCAAGTCTTACTGAAGTGTGGAGACTTAGAGCATCATTGAACGGTGACATAAAAAAATATATACACATTCGAGAGTGCCATGGGAAATACCAAACTACTATTTTTTATGATTACAACAATATATTTGTGGACTTACGAATAATTCAACAAAGAATAGTGGAGTTTTATGATATATCCATTGAGAAGAGTGATGGAGTTTCATGTTTTGTAATCAAGCTAGATGAATCTAAAGTACTCAAACAGAACCAATGGGAAAGGATCAATGTTACCTTGATGGATAGAGCAATGGACTACTTTATATCTAAAGAAAATCCAATGTGCTTCGGTGTATAATATGAGCAATAGATGGTGGTTAGGAACTTGTGAGGTAAGAACATGATACTTATGAAATTTTCCTTTAATATTTAGATGTAAAATCAGCTTATTGCCACCTTATAAGTGACAGAATAGGAAATTCATTCATTAGAGTGGATCTTCATTCATTTAATTATTTCAAACATAATTCAAGAAAGAATGTCCAACAAGCAAAAAATAGAGATCTCTCAACTAAAGAAGACATTGAGTGAAATTGGTATACATGAGGGAACTTCGAAATGATGAAAGACCATAAATTATCAAGTTGTTTTATGGAAATTCCTTGAAAACCATTGATTGATGGTGTTACAGTAAACTTTTTCTCACAAAGAAAGAGATCAACAAAATATAATGTCTCACATTCAACATATTTGTATTAGCGAGTAACTCACATGGCAATAAAAGCCCACCAGAATGATGCGCTCATTAAAATAGCAAAAGTAAAGGTCTGGGGGTCACTTGATAATGTTTTGGGGTATTGTGACAATTTCAAAGCAAGGCCTCCAATTTATTGAAGAACAATTGAAAATATTCAACAAATATATATACCAAAATGAATCCAGGCAAACCCCAAATTCACCCTCAAATGAAAGTGCAACTATAAGCTCATGGTAGTCAAGCACAAGACTATATAGCATATCAGCTCTATCATGCATAGTATCAGCTCAATAATATCACATCCCCACTAACGTCATCAATGCCCAATAGTGGGTATAGAACTCAACGTGAATACATGCTCAAACATGCACCCCACAACGCACACACACCATGAGCATGAACTCACAAGCAGCTGTGTGAACTAAGTTTCTATCACTTCCGGAAGTGATGGGCAAACTCAGCCATAATGAAGCCTGGCACAAAATGCAAAAAAAAGATAAGAAAAATTACAGAAAATGCATAACTGATAGGGTATACACACCTATCAACTCATCGTAACTTGGATGAAGAATCCACAAGTGAAATGCATGTCCGCAAATACGGAAGTCATATATACCAGAATGAATCTAGGCAAACCCCAAATTCACCCTCAAATGAAAGTGCAACTATAAGCTCATGGTAGTCAGCCACAAGACTATATAGCATATCAGCTCCATCATGCATAGTATCGACTCAACAAATACATGAAAGAAGAATCAATAGAGTGCAACATAACACATTGCATGGTAAACCAATGTAATACTTGTTTATGTTTTAGTTGTATTTTTCTTTTTAATATTTTCCTAATATTTGACATATCTTTACAACACATTTTACATAATCATCTACTATATTTCATCCAAACATATGGTTGTTCATCCCTGTGGTCCACTCAAGGCCTAAAGAAGTCTCGTTATACAAACCATTTCGGTGGTCCATCCAAGGCCAATAGTCTTCAATAACTTTTCCAATGGTGTTATAGAAAAAAGTTGAAAAGCTTGCAATCAAAAGAGATGACAAAATCATCAAACATAGAAACCAATAAATGTTCTTTGGAAGGAGAAGCATAGAGATATTTTCAATAAATCGAATACTTTACAATAGCATGCCTCATGGAGAAGTACAAGGGTTTTCCAAAATGGAAGATGGGTTGAAAATTTTGTAATTCAAAGTCTTTGACAACATTTACAAAAACCATAAATCAAAGTTTTTGTGTTGTCTTCTTTTTTTGTCTAAAAACTCTTTATTTTTGAAGATGACCTCCCTCTAACAACATCATTTGCCTTCAATCCCTATAATTCCTAGTATGACTTCATTATTGCTAACGAATGTTGCTTCTTCAATGGGACACCACGAAGCACCAACATCAACGTCCCATATAGTTCTATACATGATACATCTGCTATACCACTTGATAAAAAAGATGCTACATAGTTCAAAAAATATGTAGTACAAAATTTCTAATGAATGTTGTGTGTTCAAGGGGAAACCAGAAAGCATCAATATCAATGTCTCATACAATTCTATATATGATAAATCATCTACACCACTTGATAACAACCTACTTGGATAACGAGATAATATCTAAAAATATCTAATACAAACTTTTTTCCTACAGATATTATGTAACCCCTAAGAATAATGGATGTGGCTTTGAAGAACAACACTAGTGTTTTTCCTATACAAGTATACTACCTATGTAGAACGTATATGTTGGAGTTTCCAAGATATTTAAGGTAGACACTTTTCTTGCATTATGTTTCCTTGATCATTTGGATCGCTTCAAAAATATGTTAATTTCGATGTATGATTGAATAAGATAGCCAGCATTTTATTGAATATAAGGTCAATAACTTAGCAAGTAACTTTGACATGCACACACTTAATTACAGTGTTGTGTATGAAAGCACTTACCCGATTTTCAAGCTCATTTGCTTCAAGAATCTCACTCTTCCATAACAAAAGACTTTTCTTTTGGAGTTCGTTAGGCACTGCTACATAACTTTGGTTGTTGGATTGATTGTATGTTGCATTTAGAGAAATGTTTCTTCATCCAAATCCTTGTGTGAAATGCTTTCTTTTGCGAGATCAAAAGAAATGTGAAGACATTTGTTTCCCTCTTTGGTCTCTATATCAAAAGAATCCTCCTCTTCAATGCAAACCTCCTACTCCACTTTATTGGACTATGAAATCATTGTGATTGCATGGTCCTCTCTCAAGTTAAAGAGCTTATGAATGTCATTTACCATGATAAATTGAATCTTGTCCATTCTAATGCAGAAAAGGGTCAAAAGACAATCTCCAGAGGCTATCAATTCTTAACAAAAACCCACAATCGTGTCTACAATGGGGTGATACTTCAGTAGCACAAAATCAATACTCTTCAACTCCTTCTAGGGAAGGTTTTATTCCTCATAAATATGGATCCTATCCCCATCCTCTTCTTCAACAATGTCTTAGTTTTTTCATCTATTATGTCTTTTATGTGAAACCTCATCTTCTGTATTGTTGAGTTGTTCTCGCTTAACTTTCAATCAGTTTTTATTATTCAGCATTAGATGAACACAAGAAATCTGACTTCCTCATATATTAGTCTAGATGAAGAGAGGTCATGACATTTTCACTGACCCTTCAATTGTTGTTCTTATCATATATTTTTCAAAGAAATTTCTTCTTCTCATATGTTATGCTAGTCAAGTGAACCTTCTTCTTCGCAACAATCATTGTTCCCCCATCTTCACTTACAAGCACCTAGAATTCATTGTGCAATTCCTCATATATATCCATATGCCCATTGATTATGAAATCAAACATATGTTGGGACTAAACATCTTATTCTAGATGTGTTAATCCCATCCCAAACTAAGTTCTTCCACATTAGCAAATCCATGTCTAGATCATCCTCAATACTACATACTTGACCAACTGGGGCCAATAGAAATGGACATCTAATCATCTGTTGAATTCTTAATACCAGATTCATGTGATGAGGCTCAAGCCCTATTTATTTCCTTATGTGCAACAAATCCATTCACAATGCAACATTAAAGACACAGATAGTGTCACGACAGAAATAGTCAAAAGAATATGCAAGCATGAATGGTCTCAATGTTGAGCTCCCCTTACGAATCGCTCAAAACCATATAACAATATTTATTTTCTCTCTCATTAATTGCTCGTGCTATGCAACATAAATGTCTGAAGAGACTACCACATGTAGAGGGTCAACTGAACATGTAGATATCTAAATTCCAAACAATTATACACTCGTACAGATTTCTAGTTCCAAATGAGTGTGTGCATGAATGATATCGCAATGTTTACTCACCAGAACACATATCTAGTACCAAATGAACGTGTATATGAATGATATCCCAATGCAAAATGTGTTTCTAATACCCTTGCTTTTATATATCCATGATGTTAACTAGGATTTAATACATATCTTGTTCTAATGGTGGGCCTCTCTCTGAGTGGCCCTCTATACAAGCACTTGTGTTGCACGTGACCTGCCAAGTTGTAGAAAATAGATGCTAACAGATTTGTGAGTGTGTCATGCAAGCTACATCGATAGCAAATATTACTTGGTATGGGGCATTCCAATTTCGAGAAATGATTACAAACGAATTTTAGTCGTGGTACCTCTATGTGTGGTGTGTCCTTTACATTCGTGAATGAGAAGGCACTACGTGTACATTAGAAAAATCAAAGAGCACCATGTGGCACCCACCCTACAACTATTAATCGAATGGGTGACATGTGGTGCATAAGAACTCATGGGTAAGCACATAGCCAAGTATGTCCAATTGATTGCATTGATTATTCTAATATGAGATAACTTTGTCTAATGGGTATAAACCCAATATGGAAGCGAAGGTTTCTCATCATGAAATATATTTGTCCATTATTGACATACAAACACACCCATTGTAGGGTTTAGGTAGAAGATGTACAATGAATTAGTACAAATGTGTGCATGTGTTCCAAAAAATGTGATAACTATAGTATTGGATAGTGCATTAGCCTCCATGCATTCTCGTAATTACGTAAAAAGTGTTAATGTAAGGAGTAGAACTTTTCGTGTTCCAATAAAGTTGTATTGGCTCTACCAAACGCGGCCCAATAAATCATGAGAAGGAAAAGATGCTCTACGCATTTCTGGTGACATCCCGCAATATTTCACCAAATGAAAGTGTAAGCTACGTGACTATATTTCCTCAATCATGCTTGGTGCAGAGGGTAGATGAAATGCACTACTGTCACTCTAGAGAAAGACGATACTGAAATGCGCTACTCTGAACTTGTAAATGCAAAATGTCATCCGTGTCTCTTGTTGGAATCTTACATTCTTTCATGCAATGACATGGTACTTACTCTAACCTCTAACAATTTAAGATAATTTGCAATATAGTAAGTGCATACCTTGCTCCAATTACGGACCTAGCCTTCTTTGATAGTAAATATAGGCATGTTTCCTTCTCTGTGTGGCTCTCCATATGAGGATGATGATCACCATGCAGATACCCCTGCTAATCTTGTCCAGGATGAAACATAAGAGTTCCGTGAGAAGTCATGCAAATCTGATTTATAGCATTCATGGAATGGCATCACGTTTTTATATCCCTCTTGACCCAAGGAACATAAACTTGTGAAGTGAAGCCATGTTGGCCCTCTGTTTGTGGGGTTTTAACCTTTACCATTAATATTCCTATCATTTCATTGTCCAAAGTTCTTATTCAACATGCAGAGGAGTCCTATGTACCACAATGCTTTTAGTGCTCATACATTGAAGGAAGAGATCGAGATAAGGGATATTTGAGCAACCCTAGGAATGTGGCATGGCATAGTGAAGATGCTCGTTTGTCTCTTCTCACATTATAAGAGACACATTCCTTTGTGTCTTACCTCTTAGAAACTCGATACTTGAACTGTGGCAAAGCGTATAGCCTGTCATGCATTTACATATTCCACTTCTGGATTGTTATAGGAATCTTAGGTGCCAAAAAGCACGCAAGGAAAGTAAAGCCCAGGTATCCAAAGCAAAGGTAGGAGCAAATCAGGAGAAGGGTCTCTCAAAAAGTGAGTGTTAGATTCAGGTTCTGAAGCAGGAGAAAAATGTAGAAAAAGATGAAGTTGATAGGGAAGATGAGAAACAGTTTAGAGAAAGGTAGCTTTGTTTGATGAATTTATATTCTAAGATGGTAGTTGTAGATATCTGAATTGCATTATTTGTTGGGTTAGGTCGTATAAACATATTTCCCCACCTTGCTCAGACCTTAGCATACAAGTCATCCCTAGATCCCTAGTTAAGATTTTAGAACCATGTTAAAATTACCGTATTGCATTTCATCACCTGCCTCCTTGTGTACTTCACTCAAAAGATATAGCTTCCTCAGATCCAATGTATGCGGATGAAAATAGTAAACCCATGTAAACAGTTTGAAGCATAAAGATAAATCTGAATCTGATGATAAGTATCCGATCACAGCCGTTTCAGTTGGGGAATTCATTGTGAACTGTAACAAAACATGTTACATTACTTACTTCTTTCTCTGGATTCCATGTCCTCCAGCTATCGACCAGAACAATAGATACACTGTTTCTAGAATTCATCATAGAAGTTAACATAAAATTATCAGAAATGTTGGAATACATTGTAAAGAAACCATTCTATGCAGCTGTAGCACTGAGCTCCTATCCACTAGAACACTCAAATCAAACCACTACTTGACACCCATTCTCACTCCATGGTCTGAATTTGTTGTCTACGGTTCTGATATTCCAATTGAAAGATGCAGAACATCTTTATATTTGTGACACCATGCAGCCTCTAATAATTACATTCTCAGAAGTCTTAAGGTCCATGAGAATTCCCTTCATCAGTATAAACATGGTTGTCTCTGGAGGTGTACATAATGTGTTGCTTTCAAACATGGGGAGAACCTCACACTACAGCCAATCCCTTCTGCATGAACTCCCAGCAAGATTTCTTTGGACACAATATTAGTTACAACATTCAAAAATAAAGCTGGATCTGCAAAGGAGCTTGCACAGACTGAAGAGAAAAACAAAACAGATGAAGCATCACATCGCTAAAGATGAGACTTGAAATGCAAATAAACTTAGCCTTTACCCTCCTTTCTCAGGACTTTGACTTAAAACATTTCCTGCTTCCATGCTACACCCCAAGGATATAAGATGATGCACAAACCTGAATGCTAGCCTTCTTATCATGCTTCATACCTCCAAGGTGCATGAAAACAAACAAATGACAATGAAGCTCCAAGCAAAACATAATGGACCATCATTATGGAAAGAAAACTTGGCCATTAAACCCTTCCCTTTGCTTTTAGCAAAAGATTTGCTGCTTCCAAGCTCCACCCAAAAGCTATAAGATCAGGCACAAACCCAAATGCTAACTTATTCCATCATAATTCAGGGCTTCAGTTTATATGCTGAAAGATGATGAATAATGAAGCCTCAATTGATACACGAGTTATCAGTTAGAGTACAAGTGTGCCAGCCATCAAAGAAAGTATAATCAACGGGACTCCATGAGAAAAAGTTTTCCATGTGCAAATCTACATTCTACAATGTATTTACTGGACTTGGATCTCCACTAGGATCTCCTCGTATAATACAATACATGATCTCCAGCCAAAAACCTTCAGGAAATAGTAATATCATCAGAGCTCTCAAGCCTTTTAGGATTCCATATATTAATATACAACAGTTGTGCTTTATGCATTTAAAAAGAACAATGGAAAATAATTTCCGGCCATACATAACCACATCATATGGGGGATGTGAACCCTTTGCATTACAAAATGACACATTCTGGGAATGACCCTCAGCTGAAAACCTAGTTCGTTATCATTCAGAACACTCTAAATGAAGGAGAACACCAGCACAACCTTGCAAGTGCCAACAATCATGCATGACAGTTTTCCTAGCTGATAGTCACTCGGAAAAGCCAAAGCAATATGAATGTTACCACCATACAAGCTAAGAAGAAATTGCAAAGAGAGAGGCTTTGCCAACAGCGAGTGTGTGTTTCAGTTGCAGTTGAAGCTTCTGCATCATTCCATTGATCCATGAAACCAGTATCTTCTGCTCCAACAATATTTTGTGCAGTTGCTCCACAAATCTCGCATATTCTGACATAATGAACTCATCCCATCAGTTATCCATAAATGAAGTAAAAACAAGCAGGGAAATTAATTCATTGAACATCTTAATAGCATGGAAGTAAAGAAAGACATGGTGAAAGCCCACCCTCAAAATTATTTTTTATCTGGCATGTTCTCCACTGCAATATTTTTGCACCACTAGAATTTTTTCGCGTCACTGGCATGGCCGAGTGCTTGCCACTCAGTGATTAGTGAGAAGAGTTCGTGCTATTTTGTGTGTATGACTAAGCACAAGAGGGGGGAAAAACACAAATTTCATTTCAAAAAGAGGCTACAGCATATGCACGCATGGCCATGACATACAGTTCTGCTGAGGTTGGCATTCTGTTGCAAGAAGCTTGTTTATGAAAATATACTCACTGCATAAATGCTTTTTAAAATAAAAGGTCAGTAGGTAAAGAAACCAGCCTTCAGCCTGAGCAGAGATTTTTGAAGTCATTTCAAATACATGAAGCAGCAAGCAAATCCACGATCTTAGTTGGAAGTCCTAATCATAAACACCAACTGCATAGTTTTATCTGGTAAAACAAATATCTTTATGCTTTTTGGGAACCTCCACTACACACAAACATATGCGTAGAATTTATTTTATAGGTCCAAGCTTCAAAAATTGAAGGTTATGAATCTTAGTCTAGACCCTAGGATGGAAGTATAAAGCTTCTTCTAGACGTTAGTAAGGAAGTTTTGGTAACTCCCCTTTACCTGCATTGCTCTATTGAACAGGGGCTGTTCACCATGGAGACCTGATGCAGTTATGCGTGCAGCCAAGCATGTTCAGCATTTGCTACTCAAGTTATCAAGCTGCAAAGGGACACCAGACATGGGGAGCTCTGTTGACCACTAGACCCTATCTCCAAAGGAGATGCTTTCAGGACAGATGGGCTGTTGAGGAAAAATAAATACATAAATCTCTTCCTGGGACCTCCCACTGGCATCTCCAGATTTTGTCATGATACTGTCCACCACCAAATCTCAATCCTAGAGTATTAACCAAAATCTCTTTTGATGGATGGAGCACAGTGAGCCCTTGACACAAGGCTTCCCGATTTCTCTCAATCAATTAACCCATGTCCAATTGCTGCTCATAAGAATGTTCCTCCACTTCAATCTTTGAAATTCTCATTTGAATATTTGCTACTAACACCAAATCCGCATTAGAAGATGTTCTATTTGGACTCATGCCCAAAGCTGCACCACGAAACTCACATCCTCCTAGTCATTAGGGTCTCATATTCATGCCGATAGCCAGATATAGGTCACATGCTTCAGCACCATCCATTCTCAAGCCTAGTTGACCTGCAGGTGAGTTTCACACTCGCCAGCCCAGACCCTCATCGGGGTCTTGTATTCACCCAGATGGCCAGATATAGTCACATGCTTCAGCACAAACCATTCTCAAGCCTAGTTGATCAGCAGGTGAGTTACACTCTCCCTAGTGAATGTCGACATCCATGACACAGCCATACTCTAAGTTTGCATACCTGCACAATTCATGACAGACCAAAACACTTGTTCTCTTTTATTCATATGTTCAAGAGACCAAGAAACCCAATCATTCATGTACAAGCAGCTTAAGACAAGGCTCAAAAAACAGTCGAAGTCAGATGCTAAACATGACTTCTAGAATCATTAATAAGAAAGTAACCAGGGTTAGTGATAGTCTTCAACAGCCTCCTCGGCGGTGCTTCTGAAAAGAGGGACTTGTAGGGATCTGGACAAGCTGAAGAGGATGTCTTCATTCATGAAACTCTACAAGGACTTCGCAGGTACAGAGAGCTCAGGTGCATGAGTGTTTCACATCCACTAGGCACTGCACAAATAATTTTAGTGAGGCAGGTCATAAAGCACATACACTCACAAAATAAGACTCTTCCCAAATCACTATAACGAGGATGCAGTCAGTACTACAAACCAAAACATAAGGGTAGCAGGGTGAGATTCTTGCACTGACACATCAACGATGATGGTAGTGTTGATTGTGTACAACTTGGCAGAAAACCAGAATCTACCAGTGGCAGGTTCAGACTCTTGCACTGACACATCAAGGCTGATCATAGTGGTGATTATGTATGACCTGATATATTGAAGAAAGAAAAGCCCACAATCACTTTTTGTTGAGCTTGAAACAAGTTATGTTCTGCAGGAAATTCCTGATCTTGATGCATGTCACATAAAATAGGGACCGCATGCAGGCAATGTTTTGTGGGGCAACCCATAAACCACATCCACCCATTGAACAAGACCACAATCACTTTTCGTTGAGCTTGAAACAAGTTGTGTTCTGCAGGAAATTCCTGATCTTGATGCATGTCACATATACTAGGGACTGCATGCAGATAATTTTTTGTGGGGCAACCCATAAACCACATCCACCCATTCTCAAAAGCATGAAATCAATACTACAAACCAAAACATACGGGTGGCAGGCTGGGAGTCTTTCATTGATACATCCGGGATGAATACAATATTGATTTATGTACAACCTGATAAAAACTAAAATGTATTACTGACAGGCTCAGATTCTTACATTAAAACATCAAGGCTGATTATAGTGTTCATTATGTATAGCCTGATTTATTGAAAAATTTAAAAAAAAAAAACGCCATTAATTTCTGTTCGAGCTTGAAGCAATTAATGCTCTCAAGTATTGCAGAAATTTGTCCCACAGCATGAGTTCTTTCAAAACAGGTCACCTACCAAATGTTTTCCCTTGTCCTGTGTGCACAGACCCACAAATGCAGTCTCCCAGAGATATATTGCCCTTACAAATTCAAATATGGAAAAGATTTCTCCAGCTTCTTTAACTGCTCTTCTCTGTTACAGCAACCTATGATGGATCGACCCAATTTTCTTTCTCCAAAAATTTGATGCTTTACTGTGGAAAATGATGCAGTAAAGGAGTCCCAATTCACCCACGATAACTATTACGGACTCATTAAGCACCAACAGATGGAGCACACAGGGATCCTCCTTTCTCAAGTTATCTCAAGTGATAGCGGACCAGGAAATGCAAGCCAGTAAGCGAGCACGAGCATCGCTTCTTTATGAGAAGGTTCAAGGCAACAGATGGCAAGCAGGATCTGAATCAACTCAGCATCTCACACATGACTCCCTGCGAGGACTCCCACAATGGAGGATATTGAGGAGCTTCTGCACAGACCGATCCTCAATAACCTCTAAGATGGAAGATGTTAGACATTGGTCTACAGAGACTTTTACATAGGTGTGTGGGACAAGGGCTAAGCATAGCCAAGACCCCTAGTTCAGGGAATATACTAAGGTACCTAAACAGTAATGGGAATGAGTGTGCATGACAATCACATGTCCACTCTACAGCATTCCAGATCATTGCTATTTTGGGTGCAAGGGGATATAAAGGATGGGAGGAGAGTTGCACACACAACATTCATGCCTTTTTATAAAAACCTTTCTTGAGAGATTTTAGGAGCAAGCTTTGAGTAAGCTTATGTTTGGTAATCAGAGCTTCTGAAGGAAAGTTTTTTTTCAGGAGTCTATGCGTGTAGTTGCCACCGGTCATCATCTTTGTTTTTGGTTCGTCTGACATCAAAAAGGTTGGAGCATAGCCCCCTCAAAGGACCATCAAGCCCCCCAAAGGGAGCCCCACGCGCACGCAGCACTCAACAAAGGCACACCAGGCATGGACCACGCCCATGGATGTAACGTGTCTGCACACGCGTTCGCATTATGAACAGGTGAGAGGGAGCTAATTTCTTCTCCTCTCTGCTTGTGCTCTGAGGAAACGGGAAACCAAGAGGCCTTATGAGCAGGAAAATTCCTGCCTGCACCTGGTATGTGGGGCAAGTATCTCCATTCGAGGACCTCCTCATGATATGCCTGCGCATGGAGTTCTACGAGTGGGCTCTTTCTCTTCATCCTCCTCCATTTGAGAGCCTATTCACGTCACCTTCCTCCACTAAAATGCCATAACTCCCTCATCTTTTATCCAAATGGAGTGATTCCAAGCCCTATGGAAACTTGAATATGAGAGCTGTGAAGACACCATTTGGCCCTGCTAAACCATCTGCACAGAGCTTCAAAGTTGACTGTTCATAGTCAAGAAGCTTCATACGAGGACTTCTAAGATGCACAGACGATCGACTTCAGAGTGGAAACTCAAGAATGGTGACTGATGATCACCTCCAACACCTGCACTATCTCTGCAAGCGGATTTCTCCACTCCACAGATACGTTTTCTTGTCAATACATGCATTTTTAGTCTCTTTCATGCATCAATTATCATTTAGGATGAGCATTGGCCTCTCATACATGCATGTATGCTTGTTAATCTCTTCACTTTTGTGAAATAGGATGGTAGCATGATTTCATTTCACGTAAGAGGAGAAAGCAAGAGAGTCTAGCACTCTTGTTTAACTTATATCCATGCCACAAGCACATGGATTATTGTATAAGGCGTGTAGTGCCCTTTGGATCTTATAGTTGCTTATTGTGCTCTCGCAAGCACACTTGTGATTAATTTTTTTAGATTATCATTTTGCTGCCGAATACTAATAGTACTTGTTGATTTTGTTGTTCTTTTATGTTAAGGCTTGTCACTTGCCAGTTTCCGCTACCACCCTTTATATTAAGTGTACATACACACAAAAAAGCATTAAAAAAAATAAAAAATAAAAAAACTAAAAAAAAACACACACATACAAAACACAACATAAGATCTCACACTTTTCTAAACATGGAATCAATACCTTCATCACCTCATAGGGAAGTTGTGCACATGGCCTAGCATACAATAGACACTATAGAAACCATGAGCACTAGAATATCACACTTAGAGGGCACACTTCAAACTATCTTAGAGCATGTTCGTGGCTCTAAGAAAGACGAAGCTATGCCTGGGAGTGGGATTCCAAGGATGGAGTTAGGGATGGAGTTGGAGGTTCTAGGTGAGCATCACACTCCACACATCTCTGGTGAGGGTGTCCCAAGTAGAGAGGCAAGATGGAAGCTTAAGGATCGTAAGCCACCACGATATCATTGCTCAATGGCTAAGCAAGTGGGATCAATGCTTCCACTTATGCCGTATCGTGGACGATAGGCATAAGTTACAAAAGGCCACATACAATCTCATGGACGTTGTCCGCAAGTGGTGGCATAAAATAGAATGGAATATGAAAGAGTCCAGAACTTGGGAACAATTTAAGATATTGTTCTATAATAACTTCGTGCCACCAGATGAGAGGACTAGGGCACTTGACACCTAGTTTTTCATTAGCCTCAAAACCAAACAATCTAGGATCATGCTGATAAATACAAGAAGGTACTTCTTAAAGTACCAGACTCCATCCCAAAGTTTCTCCAAGTCCACAAGTTCATCTTGGGACTTGGAGAGACGATACGACCTTTAGTGAGAAAAGGTGTCACTCCTTGGCACAGGCCATAGAGATGTATCTAGTCTACGAGGATGGTCATATGGGCATAGGCTCCTCGGGTTAGAGGAGCCTCATCGACTAAGATATGTCGGCCCTCCTCCTCCTCCTCTAGTGCTCCTATCTTGACTAGTGCAAAGCCTCAGAAAGAGGCTAACCAAATGCAAATGATCAAGACAATTTCAAGAGCTAAAAGAAAAAGAAAGGTGTATGCTCTAGACTCTAGCTTAGAGGGCTTAAATAAGTCAATTCTTACCTTTCCGCAAAAAGAGAAGGCAATGAGAGAAGGTTTGTGCTATGGGTGATTAGGACAACATCCATTTAAAGATTGTCCGAAGAAGAAAAAGATAGCCTCAGCCATAGTGATAAAACCCTCTGCAGTCAGGGAGTTATGCGAAAGAGGATTTTGAAGATTCCCCATCTAAGATATCATCTCCCATAGTGGCCATGACGCTCACTAAGAAGGTACCTTCTATTCTAGATGTTGTGCTTTCGCTAGTGGCACAAAAAGTTTACTAGTTTCTTGACACAAAACTCATTGGTATGAGAGAAGTTGTGGCAGGACATCCTGTCAAGGTTCTCTTTGACACTAGTTCCACACATAATGTCATCAATTGTCATCTCATCATACGGTTACATTTAGATATTGTGGAATCATAGTATGCCTACAAAAACGGGTAGTTAAAAAACAAGACTCGAACCCTTTGTATCCATACGAGTCGTATAATACATACGAAACCAACCGTACATTTATGGTACTAGTTTCTTTTATAGTTCGTTTGAAACGACTAGGTCTCCTTTTTGGAACGCGTGCATTCAGGAGTCGCAATTCCGAATCTGTTCGAACTTCGAGCTTTGTATTGAAACATGCATGGCAAATTGTTCGAAGGAGAAAGGCAAAGGTATATGATGAAGGTCACTAGTCATGATGTGCATTGTGAAGGTCTCAGTAAAGGTCTCAGCATTAGAAAGGACAACTTGAACCTTTGATTAACATCTAAAATATATTCAACAGAATTCAAATTATCATTCCAAAAACATAGTGGAATGTGGGTGCTCTTGGTCAAGCATAATGCATGGAACACTTACATATGTTGTTGGGTATATGCACACGGTATCATTATTCACATGTGCATTGTGTATCATAATTCTCAATTCTACAATGCATCATGCATTCACATATGCATTATGCATTGCCAAATTCACATAGGCCTAAACACTAGACTCTATTGCATGGACATTGACATTGCATCATGCATTAACATGTGCATCACGTTGCATCATGCATTCACATGGCACATTGCATCCTACATCACGCATCACATGTGCACATTGCATCATGCATCACACATCATGCATTGAACATTCACATGTGCATCATGCATTGAAAAATGAACATTCACATGTGCATATTACATAATACATTCACAATTTCACATGATGATTGCATTTCGCATCATGCATTCAATTTTTATAATCTCAATTGCATCGTACATTCACATGTGTAGTTGTGCATCATTATTCACATGTGCATCATTACTCACATGTGCATCATCATTCTCGTTGCATAATGCACATTGCATTCACATATGCATTATGCATTCCCATCGCCTACATTCCCAATTTCACATGTGCATCATCATTCAAAGCAACATCATGCGTTCAATTTTTGCATGTGCATGTTGTCCATCATCAATGTTCCAAAGTACCAACTTCCCTCATCAACCATGTGCACTCATTAAAAAATTTGAGTTCTAAGTCTTCTTAATTTTTGTTTTTCGAAATGGTGAACAAGTCAATTTCCATGTTTCAAGTATTGGTGGCAATGGCATAGGAGCATGTACTTCAGTTCCTCGCGATATTGCAGATGTTATTTTACATTTACTCTTGTCGAGTGCAATCTTTCCTTCAATGTTTTACCTACAACACAATGGAAGAGGATGATCAAAGCATGTACACATGTATGCCCTCTTACAGATACACATACATGGACAAGTGTTGAGCATCATCAAATATGCAAGGGTATGCTAGACGAGGAGAAAGAGCATATTGATATCTCCCTTCCGGCGATCAGAGAGAGTTTTGATATTGATGTTGGTGGTGAGAGAGTCACAACACAGTTTATCTACTACCATATCTACCAAGCCATATTCGAGATAGGCACAGATAATGTAGATTGCATGGTCACAAACAATTCATCGAACTGCAAACCCATGGGGGAGATGATTGAGGAGGAGTTTCCACACACTATGTTGATCCCATGTGCAACACATTGCCTTGATCTGATGATGGAGGACATCTCTAAGCTATCATGGGTGAAACCAATTGTGCAGAGACCGGTCCATATCGCCACATTCTTGAGGAAGAAGCAAGTATTCACCCGATTTGGATACAATATGACCTTCAAAGACCGGGTTCGCATACATTTACTTGGACTTTGATAGACTCAGCAGACGTAGGGATCCATTGCGAACGACAAAGGTGGATCCTTAGTGGGAGCATAAAGCAATAGCTTATACAGATGAAGCACGAAATGTGTGGCTTACTTTATTGGATGATCAGTTCAAGCACTTGATTGATCAAATCAACCATACCTTGTGACCTTCATGGAGGTTTCTACGTCTCACAAATATGAAAGCCTCTACATTAGATCTATATCCGATGTTCCACGAGATGTGCACATACATATCAAGAGAGAGAGATGCATAATTTAGTTATGTTTTATTTCATGTTAAATATATTAATGATGTATCTACATGGGTGGGAGACATATATGGATCGAGCATATTGGAGGATACATCTATCCCTTCATATGCTACTACTAGAGTTGTGGATATGACTATATGAGAGTTTGATGATGAGGAAACCATATCCGATGCTTCTTTGCCAAGCTGTAAGAGCTTGGCTGATTGCCATTAGTAGAGTTTGCTTATAATAATAGACCTCTTAAGGTGACGAGAATGTCTCCTTTTGAGCTGAATTATGGCATGAATCCTACTTCTCCCAATACCATAGAGTGTCCAAGAAATGTCCTAGTGCTTCGGAATTCCTAGCAAATCTCCAAGCAAATTTAGAAATAGCTAAGGCCAAGATGCTCCATGCATCTCAAGGGCAAAACAATATGATGATAGGAAGAGGTCTCCTAAAGTCTTTGAAGAAGGAGATAGAGTTTTTCTTCAAGTACGAGAAAGATTGACTTCACTATCCACAAGGAAGTGCACTAAGCTTTCACCAAGGTTTTATGGACCTTGGAAGATGGTTAAGAAGCTTAGTGATGTTCCATACCGATTAGAGCTTCCTCTAGATTGCAAAGTCCATCTAATGTTTCATGTTATTAAACTTAGAAAGTATATTTCTAGGGAGTATAATCTAATAAGAGGTATTGCTTCTTTGCTAGAAGGTGATCATTCTCCGAACAGGATACTAGATAAGAGATAGAAATGGTTGAGAAACCATGTCATCCATGAGTATCTAGTAGCTTGGAAAGCATTATTGCTTCTAGATTCTACTTGGGAATCACAAGCTCTGTTTGCAAGTAATTTCCCTCATTGATCATTGAAGACAATGATCTTACGAAGAAGGACAGAGTGTTAGACATTGGTCTACAAAGACCTTTACATGTGTGCGTGGGACAAAGGCTAAGCATAGCCAAGGTCCCTAGCTTGGGGATATCCTACGGTACCTAAAGAGTAATGGGAATGAGTCTGCATGATTACCACATGTCCACACTAGAGAATTCAAGATCATTGCTATTTTGGGTGCAAGAGGATATAAAGGATGGGAGGAGAGTTGCACACACAACATTCATACCTTTCTTTTCAAACCTTTCTTGAGAGATTTTAGGAGCAAGCTTTGAGTAAGCTTACAGAGGACAGTACCTCGCTAGATTGTATTATTCAAGGTCTTGCCTCGCAACCTCTTCTTATAATCTTGTATATTCGTATCTATATTCCGAACACACTAGTCTACTCACTTCTAAATTCACTTCAAATTCATCACTCTATAACCTTCTGGCCTCTAGAAGTGTAAATATCCTTGAGCTCTAACCCCAAATATATGTCTATGCCATAATTGCATCACATAACTTTTTGTCATCGTCTTAAGTGTATTCTTGAGTAAAACTTTGCAACAATTGGCATGGAGTGGATTTAAAGAGATTGCATGGACCCATGCTAGATGAGGAGTGAGACAGAATAGACATCATGCTACAACTCATTAAATTAGGTTGGTCGTCTTTAAGCACATATTTCCTTAAGGTAGCGGATACTAGACAAGTAGATGTGCACATTAATGCCAAGTTCATACTTAAATATACAATAAAGCCGTTCTTTAGGTGGAGGCAAAGAATGTGATACGAGTTATCATGAATCATGTCCAAAAAAGTCAAAAGAAAATCAAAAAACTAAAGCTGCAAAATTGTGTTGTTTCTAACCATTGCAAACATGTACCGAATAAATCCTCTTTCAAGCCTCCTCAAGTCTAACACTCTTTGACCATTCATCAATCATAACTTCTACCGCAAATCCCCTTTGCATGCCTACATAATATACCACCAGCGTATTGAATTGCAAAAATGTTGAAAGGAGTACAATGAAAGTACTTCAGCTAAGGAAACCAAAGTCAAGGATGTAGACCGTGAAATAAGAAAACAAGCAGTAATTGATAGCAGAGGACACAATCCATGCTCTACAATTGTCAATCCATGGAGAGGCAAGGCATTATGTGATGCGAGGAATCCTACATAGCATAATGGAAACTCTAAATCATTTTCCATCCAATCATATCGTTGAGTGCATTTTAAGATGGCTTTTATGTCACTAAAACACTAGGCATAAACCAGATATATTCGAAAGTGGCTACTACAAAACCAAAAGATCAATGAGGGTGGAACTCATATTCCCCTGAAATTTGTTAGCTTTACATCCCTATATCATTTTCCCTCCAATCACATAGTTGAATGTGTTTTAAGATGATTTTATATCACTAAAATGCTAGCCATATACATGAAGAAACGACCAGTCTCAGAGATGTAATCAAAAGTAACTACTGTAAAACCAAAAGATGAACAAAATGATGACTCAAAACTGTTGAGCTCATATTCCTATGATTCGTTTGATTATAAGATGTCAATTTCCTTGATACTCCTATAAAACTGTTGAGCTCATATTCCTACGATTTGTTTGCTTATGAGATGTCGATTTCCTTTGCCCAACAAGATGAGAAAGACTACAATCATATCAACAGTTGGACCAAAGGCAACAGCTCGGTGAATCATCATTCCCCTGAAACTTCATGGTTCACTCTACTCTCCACGTCTTTTCTAGACAGGAACTTCCCTAAAAACTTCCACTGCATGATACATCCTCTTTGAGCCCCACACCCACACTCCCCGCAAATGCTTAGGTCTTAAAATCCCTAATTATTGGTTGAATTCGTCTCTACCCGTCTCACAGATGTTCTTGTAAAAAGTGTATAAGAGCTATAAATGCAGCTGACAAAATGTAAGATCAGGTAAGAAACGGACTATAGAGCACTACTCTTACGTGCCATTGCAGTTCATCAGTTTGGAGTGAGTACTAGAATGTTATGGTCTAATATACGATGTATTTTGCCTGGAGTAATTTTCAGGATGCTATCGCAGTCTACTACATGATGTTGCAGATACCTATTGCCCTTGATTTTGAACCATGCCTCTGCACAATCCCGATGGGCTACGGCCAGGTCCTCTTTGCAGTGACATCCAAGTTCCATAGTCTCGTTGGTTGCAAATCCAGCATCAAAAACTAAATGGCAAACACGGCAGTGCCCATTCTGATCCTCGTCATCATCTTTATACTCAGCTCCCCTGCTCATGTGATCCGCACTTGATTCCTCAACCTCGTTGCTTTCTGTCTGCTTCAATCCCTTCTCTAGATCCAGTTTCTCATTCTGGTCCGACGATACACTATAAAACTTTCTATGGTTGACATACTTCTCAGCAGCCTCTGCATCATCACTCATCTGCTTTGAAGACTGTCCGTTTTCTGAAACTTGCGAGGGGTCATTTGCAGCCATCGCACTCACTACAGAAAGATTTACGATCCGTGAAAAACTCTCGGAAAGGATGAGAAACCTCTCTTAATTCAATGAGATCAAGGAGAAACACGTCTATCATATAGAGCACTCGTCGATAGCGAAGATGTGCGCTCGTCGATTGCAAAGATGTGAAACAGCTTTCTAAGGGGTTTCTGTGCGTTGATAGCGAGTTCAAGAGCAGATTCTTACGGAGTTTGTGTAATTCTGATGCATGTATCAATCATCTAGTCTGCGACAGATCCTACTTGATCGACCATTTCTAACATATTCGGAGGTACACAATAACCAGGCGCACCCCGAATGTATGTACATCGTCCCGGCTACAGCGATGACATAGAGAGAGCAAGCCACATCGTGGACAGACGGCCGCCTCCCTCTGTTCTTTGTGTTTTGCGGACGTGGATGAGATGACGATCAAATACATGAGCTAAAATGTACATGGCCTAAAACCTGAGAGAGGACATAAGAAAGAGGAAGCCCTCGAGGAACCCTAACCAGCCATGGCAGTCGCTTAGGAGGATAGTGAGCGGCTTTGTTGACTGAGCAAAAATGACGGACCTTCGAATCTCTCTCCCCTGTATCAGAGAAGGTTAAACAACCGTCGCCCTCGCCAAACCCCGCCCTTCTCACTGCTCAGTTAGTAGGGGATGCGACTCCGCCTGGGGAAAAGAGCGATGTTGGGCCCAGAAAAACCCCCTAGGCTCCTGGTAGACCCATAGGGTTCCAGCCGAATGCACCACAGCTGGCTTTCTTTGCATTTCTCCTTTTACAGGTCGATGTGCATGATCCATCGCTCTCACCCTCCTAGGCTCCCTCCGAGTCTCCGACCTCGTCAGTCATTCGCAGTAGATGCCATTCTCTGGTAGACATATCGGATTATGTCCAAGCATGTCATGTGTCTGTCTCTGCACAATAAAGTTAGTTGACGTGTAAGCAAAATATGACGCAGCCTGCAGGAATGGGAACGTCCAGCAAGGAACGATGTGCCCCAAATCTGTTTTCTTTCTTTCAATATAAAAGGAAAAGATATTCATTTACGAAAGCTTTTTTTTTTTGAGAGTACAATAAATTGAAAACACATTGATACACCTAATCTCCTAAGGTAAAGGCACCATCCCCTAATCTCCTAAGGTAGAGGCACCCACCTAAGGCCTAAGGTAGAGGCACCCATCTAAGAAGCTCATAGATACATGTTCAGCCAAGACTTGAACTCAAGACATCCTTCTTAAGATTCAAGGCATCAAATCACTTGGTTATGCGGGCTTGAACTAGAAAGCTCATTTTGCATTTTTTGAAAAAATTTAAGAACTTCTTGTTTTATATTTATTTAAATACTCAAGAGAACAAAAATAGATTGAGTACTTTTTGTTTGCACCAATCTTTGAGAAATTTTCGCCATCTTTGATTACTTAGGAGAGAAATATGACTTGAAAGTTGGACGAATAGAAAAATTCTTTGGAGCTCTCTTATGGCCCTCATCTGGCTTGATTGGAGGTGGGGTGGTTGTCATCTTCAAGTCTAAATGCAAGCTATGGCAATAACTCTCATCCATAGTGATATAAGGTGGAGGCTATGTGGCTCTCATCATGAGACTGGTTGGAGGTGAGATGGTTTGGTCTTCAAGTCTAAGTCCAAGTTATGGCAATAACTCTCATCCACAATGATCTGAGGTGGAGGCTATGTGGCCAGATGCAACTTATGGTAATTGCTCTCATCCACCTTCATCTACTAAAAATGCAATGGAAGTGTCTTCCATCATACAGGTATGGAGTGGAAGTGTCTTCATACTATATGACGGAAGTGCCTTCCATCGACCCACAAGCCCTAGCATAACTCTATGAAAAGGCTAAGGTCTGTTGAAGTTTGACCTTAAGGCTCACCAACACTTTACCCAAGGGCCCATCAAAGAAAGACCCACAAGCCCTAGCATAACTCTATTATAAGGCTAGGTCTATCCAAAGGCCATCCTACAGCATGCTCATGCTCTCCAAGCATTGGATCCACATCCACCAATCTAAAATATAAGTGATTCTACTCACATCCTTTGAGTAGAATACAAGTGATATTAAGAATCCTTTGATTTGAACATATTCTTGGATTTTCCTCTTTGTATTTGCAAAAAGTATTCCTAAAAAAGGGCTCGGGACAAATGGAATCATTTTGGCCGCTCTCACTCTTCCTCAACTTCTGTTTAGTATGTACATGAGTAGAGAAGAGATATAATACATTTCCTTCTCTCTCTCTTTCACAACAATTCAAGATTACAAGAATGTGTTCAAGTCCTTGTCTTCTCCCATATTCTATTCCACATTCTTTTCATTCCCTATAGTTTAAAAACAATATGTTGTGACCCAAATATTAAAAAAATATGAAATAATGATAAAGATGATAAAATCAAAAAAAGCAGCCCATGGTTCCCTCTTTTGCAAATATGTAAAGAAATGAATCCATGGTTAAGAATATGAGATTGAGCCCATGTGTCATCCGAAAGGGAAATCTTACCTACTTCCTAATCGATCAAACACCTCACCTTTCTTTCCTTGTAGAAGGAAGTCTCTTCATGCACAAGTGTACATGTGTACATTTAACCCCCTCTCTCCTTTTCCTTATCTGGCTCCATTTGTTAGGCATGATCCATGACTATTCTATGATTTGTGTCTCATTGAAAGAAGGAGAGCCTCTTTTACAGAGTACAAATCATTTTCCAAGTGTCTTATTTTATCGCCTCTCCATTTAAATAGACAACCTTTGTACATATGACTTCAATTTTTGTACAAATGACTTCTTAAGTCTAACATCTATTCTTTGTTACATGTGGGACATATTTAAAAAATGAGGAGATTATGTCATCTTGTAATACCAAGTTCTCAAACTCAGCTAGTTTGTATCAATATCATAGTTCCCCCCCCCCCCCCTTTTTTTTTTTTACCAAACGCCTCTCCTCGCTTTCTTTTTTGTAGAAAAGAAGTGCCTTCATGCATGATTTATGTTAGGCAGACATGTGTGCATTTCATTATGTCTCTCCTTATCCTTACTCGATCTCTCTTCTTGTATATGCAAATCTCCTTATCCTACTCTCTCTCTCTCTCTCTCTCTCTCTCTCTCTCTCTCTCTCTCTCTCTCTCTCTCTGATTCCACTACATCGATTTGTTATGCCTCCATGATTTGTTATGCCTCCATGATTTATAATGTGAGGAAGACAAGCTCTCATGACTACTCTATGGTTTGTGTCTTATTACAATTAGAAATCATATACGTTGGAGTGGAAATAGTAGTAGTTTTATCTAGTATTCCTTTTTTATCATCATATGCAGCAATCGATCATGCAAAAGGCTTATGTTCAGTGAAGGTGAACCTTACTACAGTATTTTGGGGGATTTTAATCTTACTACAGTATTTTGGGGGATTTTAATTTGTAATTGCATCCATAGTATTTTACTGAAGCAACAACTAAAGTTGGATGCTTTGCAGGCAGTAGCATCAACATCTAAACAACTCTATTGTTTAGTTTGTCAGAGAAAATGGGACATGAATATAAAACATGCCATTATAACCCGAATTATAGAAGCAGATGTCAAGAAAATATGTTGGCATGTATGGAGGTGTAAGCCAATGTGTTAAGTCCTCAACCGTTCAAACAAAAGTCGAGCAATGTTGCTCCAATAAGAACTAATAACCCCCTGGACGATAAAACAATCAGCAGTGTCAAAGTCCGTAGAGGGGCTAAATATGTCTTGTACATATTGTGGACCATCATGCACATTGTGGTATAAACATAAACAAGAATGGGGAATACCAATGTGATTGCAGTATGTGTACTCCAATACAACTACACTTGGGATAAGGAGAAGACTTGCAAGTGCGAGAAGTGACAAGGGTAAGAGAAACCAAATTGAAAGATACATAGCAAGGGGAAGTATGGATAGAGAGAAGATGAGAAGAGCCCAAAGCAATTTATAAGCAATCTTGAAGAGAGGGGCAAATCAGGGGTCAATATCTCGTCGAAAAAAATATGAGAGCAATTAGGGGGTAGTCGTCCATTGGAACCTACTCCATTTATGGTCAAAATGGCAAACCAACAAAAAAAAGTCCAGTTGCTTGGAATTCTTCAAAATTAAGTTATCAAATTTACCGAATTGCAATTTAAGATCAATTTTGTCATACTCCAGCTGGAGAATAGAGAGTGTACTTACCGTATGATCTTGGCTAGAGTAACCCAATTGTTGGGAATAGATATTATAGTGATCAAGCAAGGGAAAAAGAAAGTACAATTGGAAATGGACCGAAAAAAGTATGTACCACCTGTAGTGCAACCAATACATGCGAAAGGTATTAACACGAGATCAATAAACGAGGATGAGAATTTATTGAGGAATAATGCCATTGTAGTACTAGTGTTTGGAGTACTACAAACACTAGTGTTTGGAGTACTCACTTATGATGCAAGGTCTAGTATTTTAAGGATGAATACAAGTATTTTCGTAGTGACTAGTAAACCCCAATCTAATCAATCAAGTCTTTAATCACGTCTTCTCTAAGGATGAATACAAGCATGATCCATAAGTTAAGGACTAGGGTACTTTCAAGGTCTTGATAACTTTGGAAATGGATGTGTTCATGCAAGTTACAATTGGAGCTCACGAAACAAGAACAGAGAAACAATAGGATGAAGGAGCAGAAGTGTAGGAGTGCAACAAAGAGCATATTAGTAAGTGTGGATTATACAAAGTTAACTAGCCCATTAGGTTTATGAGTGTATATACAAGCTATCTAGCCCATTAGGTTTATGGGTGTATATACAAGCAGGAGAAAAAAACCTCTTAAGAAACAAAAAAAACACCTTGACAGTCCTAATTATGTTCACACAGGAGAAAAAAACCTCTTAAGAAACAAAAAAAAACACCTTGATAGTCCTAATTATGTTCACACACATCAGTATCTAAATATATTGACAAATCCCCCCTAGAAGTGATGCAATAAACAAGGGTTTGACACTTATGTATAAAGAAGTGTGCCCAAAGCTTTGCAAAAAGCTTTCAACATCTCATGAATTCGAGCCTTTGTAAAAGAAAGTACAACATTACTTGTGTGAGCACATATGCCAAACAGATATCTTCTTCAGTAGGGACTCTCCCCTTGGCATAATGATATTGCACTTCAATGTCCATGTCAGCATGGAACACTAAGTTTCTTGCAAGGTGCCTTAGGATTTCCCTCGAGCTAGGGACCTTCTCTAACCTTAGCCCTTATCCCATTTGAAAACTATTGGCCACCATATTCTTGATTGCAAATTTTCCCTCGTTCTTATTTCGCTTCCAGCATGCCCTCTAGTTGGCTCTTCATGTGATTCAAAAAGAATCCATGGCTGATCTTCTTTCAACACACTACCTTAATGCTTAATGTATGATACACACTTCTTTTTATACAATTCGCCTACTATGATATGATAATCTCTACTTTTAAGGGCAGTTCTCTTCCTTTTCCCCTTAGACATCTCATTTGAGAATATAATTGTCAATAAAAACTGCAACATTTTTGTGTACTAACTATTATGAGTTATATCCAATTCCATACCAAACGACATGCTGTTTGACAAGTCTTCCCATCCTTCCTTGACTTGTTCACGTATATCCAATATGCTCAGATACTCTGCAATAGCATGTTGTTGCACTTGTCGATGCACAACTATGTAGTTGATTTCCTACATTAATAAGATCTAACATGCTATTCTAATTGATGTTTGTGCCTTTTTTACCATGTATATAAGTGCTTGGTGGTCCACATGAATGACTACCTTGTTCACTAGCAGATAATGATGAAATTTTTGAAGCCCATATATAATCCTTAAGCATTCTCATTAAGTAACAATATAATTGTGATCAGCTTGATTTAATACTATACTCTCATAATATATTGGCTTATACCAAGCTTTGTGTACTTCTTGCATCAAAATTGTCCCTATGGCGATATGCAATGCATCTACAAATAAATGAAAGGGCAATCCCTAATTTGGGAGTTTAAGTATGGGTTTTATAACTAACATTTGTTTAATAAGACTAAATGCCTGCTGCTTTTCATCTCCCCATTTGTATGCTACATCCTTCCTTGTAAGCATTGTTAAAGGGGAACAAGTATGAGCTAAATACTTCAAAATTTTCATCTCCCCATTTGTATGCCACATCCTTCCTTGTAAACGATTGTTCAAGGGGGCACAAACATGAGCTAAATACTTCAAAAATCTAGAATGTTATTCAACATGGCAAATGAATCACATAAGTTGTTTTAAATTGTGTTGAGGAATTGCATCTTCAATCTGATCAATCTTTATAGGGTCAATGGCTATGCCCTGCTTATTGATAGTGTGCCTTAGCAATATTTCACTTGAAACACAAAATGTGCAGACGTTGTATTTTACTTCTTTACACAGTGAAGTCGTCCAAGAACACTTTTCATGAACATTGCTAGGTATGGTTTGATCATCTTCATAACCCACTTTTGAAATGTGGATGGGGCATTTTTCAGCCCAAAGTTTATGGCTGTGGAGGAAAACACCCCCCATTCTGTAATAAATGTAGTAATTTCCTTGTCTTTAGGAGCCATCTTAATCTAAGTATATCCAATAACCCATCTGTCTACAAATTGATTATAGCATTGTATCGCAATATGGTAAAGGAAATGGGTCAATAACCATTGCTACATTCAATTTGCAATAATCCACACACACACACACCCCCTCAGTGTACCATTCTTCTATCTTGTTCCATAGACTCCTTCTATTAATCTGTAGTCTGCATTGCATTAGATTGCTTCAAAGCGGATCGCATAAATATTCATAAGTTTCAAGTAACATATTATAGATAAGAAAATCCTGAAATGGGGAACGGTTCCGTCTCATCCATCTGTTTCTATGAACCAGAAGCCTAAACCGAAGAAATCATTCTGAGAAAATTTGATGACAAACCTTGAAATTCATTGAGGCATAAATAGAATGCTCATTGAAGAATTGTTGAACTATGAAAGAGCATTGCTCACAATTGTTTTTGGGCACAACACTTGAAGTTTCTAATCATCAAGTTGTTTGTGAATATTCTATCTATGTTGAAAGTCACAATGATTAGAAACAAGAACGAAATGGTATCTATCAAGCTAAGGTGTCAAAAGGGGGATTTTGTGACACTCATGACAAGCAGTCTAGACTGTCCATGACTTGCCTGCCAAGAGCCTCCTTTTGGGGAAATTATGAAGGATGGTGTGAGCAATATTGATGGATTAGTTTAAGAGTTTAGCTTGCAGCATCCTCCAGGAAGGAAACACAAAGGAATTAAAAATAGGAAATGATGTCTTTGAGATCACATAGATAGAGATGGTGAATGGGGAAGTGGGATGTTGTGGAACATCATCCTGCAAAAGAGTAATTACAAGGAACTTAATGAGACCATTTGGATAGAAAAAGTGTGTGCCCAAGTGGAAATAAGGGAAATTAGTCCTCTGCATTGGCCATGGGATGAGATAGCATCATATTGTGATGCCCATGTTGAATTAAAGCCCAATGACTTCTCGGCATAGGCATATTTGGGGAAAATGCCTAGCCATTCATTTAAAGATTTAAGCTTCAAAACTAAAGAGAATGGGCACCAATGAATCAAAGGCCCTAAGAGCCAAAGACAAGGGTACCATCCAAGGAGGGGAAAATGCAACACTTGAAGCATGAGTATTTTGAGTTTCCCTACAATGCCGATTCCAAGGAAATTGCTCCATGCAAGTTGACAAAAAAATGGAGTGATTAAGTGAATTTTTCACTACTCTGCAAGAACCCTGGTGTGCAAGCAACACAAGATAGCCACAGCCACAAGCATAAGAAGGAGTCTTCAAAGGGGAGCATCAATATTCCAATGACTTAAATGTTTGAATTGTTCAGAACTATAATGTTGGATTCTTAACAGCTTTAAAAGAGATATTAACAAGATCAAGGAAGATTTCTTTTGGTTCCCCTTGTTAGGGACACACACATACAAACACACACACATATACACACACACACACACACACACACACACATATATATATATATATATATATATATATATATATATATATATATATATATATATATATATATATACATATATACACACACACACGTATATATATATATATATGTGTGTGTGTGTGTGTGTGTATGTATATGTATGTGTGTGTGTATATAAAACCATGAGGTTAGCTTAGCTCAGGGGCCTACTAACTTGCTTCCAATCTATTTAGGAGCACACACATACGCAGGATCTCTCAAATTCAAAGTTGATTGTGTGTAGATATAGAGATGAAAAGCTTCTCTATAAGTTAGGAATTACTTTTACTAGGTTGTAGGCAATTACTCACACCTAAGTGTGATTCAAATTTTGGATGTTGAGGGGAGGATTCAAATTTAAATTTGAATCGTGATTCCTCATGCTTAATCATATGCTAAAATGTGTTTACATTTATAATTCATAAGTGATGAGAAATCTATTCAAGCTAATTGGGTATTTTAAAGCTCAAATGACCAAGGAAATAAATTCCAAGTGAGTACTATGGCCACATCTTCAAAATTCATCAAGTATCGGGTGTATGGTCTAGAAAAACCTTCCAAATTAAGAAGGAGCTCCCAAAAATCACATGTCCAACTTTGACCCTATGAGGGTAAATTCTAGCAATGTGAGTAGTTGATATTGTTGGAGTTCGAGGTCTGCGAGAGCTTGCAAACAACACAAGGAAGAAGAAGAAGCTTGGAGCACAACACAACACTGAATGAATTACCGATTGAAATGTACAAGAATATCCCTTTAGGGTCATTGGCATATATACAAGTTGGGGAAAAAAACCTCCTAGAAAAGAGAATGAAGTGCCTCGATGGTCTTTATTCACATGCATCACTATGGAAATATATCAACAAATCACCCCTTCAGAGTGATGTGGTGAACAAGGAGCTAGCACTCATGTATAAAGAAGTGCCAAGCATGTGAAAAGAGGACAATACACAAAAGGAAGTAAGCCCAAAGCTTTGTGGAAAGCTTCAAACCTTTCCCTAGGAAGAGCCTTTGTGAAAAGGGCTTCAAGATTACTAATAGTAACACCCTTTGCTTCATTTTCTTCCCATATTTGAGTGTTGAATTGCATTACATCTTCATATGTTGGTTGTTCTTAAGGTTACAACTCTAATGGTACATGCGTATCTGAACTTAAACAGATGATTATGTTATTATTGTCTTCCCTTAGTTTGTTGTTTTGCATCAGATTTTGTATTGTCTTATTGAACTTGTTTGCACAATCGTCAATGGTTGAGTGTTGAATGTTGTGTATATCATGTGAAACAACCATACAAACAAATAAGAAAACTAAAGAACTCACTAAAAGTTAGACAATTTTGCATTATATACATGACTCGTACATTGCATATATACATGGCTCATGCAACAAGGTGGTACGTTCTTGTGGTTTTTTTTTTGGGCATTTATCCCAACCTTCTTGGAGGTTCATGTATGCATGCATGGACTAGGAATTAGGTGTCTTATGCACGACTATGGAATGTGGCAATATACATGCATGCTTTAGGTGCAATCTAACTCATGGTGCAAAATAATGGGTCCTTGAGGATTCATCAAGGGGTTTATGAAGATGAGGCTTGTGTTTCTTCCTTGGTTTCTATAAGTGTGTTCATGTTATGTTATGTTGAAGTGTGTGATATGTGTAGTGTTCCGTTTGTTCGTTTGTGAAGGACGCATGGAACAAGGACAACTTCCTCATTTTGTTGTGACTTCCTAATTAGGCTTTAGCATTCTTCTTGGTTGATAAATGGTAATTCTTTGTCTTGCGGGTCGTTTTTCTGGTCGTGTTGGTTGATAAATGGTAATTCTTTGCTTGCTGTCTTTTTTCTAGTCGTGTTGGTTGTATTGTCTTTTCAATGTCTCCAACTACATGTGAGCTCCCTATCATTGGCGGGCATGAAATCTTTTCTAAAAGCATACTTGTTCTCTTGATAGACCTTGCACCATTCACATGTTCATCTACGTCTATGTGGAGTGTTGGTCACCATAATCCAAAAAATAGTATCATTTTGGTTGCTCTAGTAGGATCCGAATGTCATGTTGCCACTTTGGCATGCACTTCTAATATGGTTATGTACTTTGATTCTTGAATGAACAAGCATAAGAAATTATCATTGCCTCTATTATATAACTATCCTCAAATTATCTTGTAATCTTGGCTCTCCCCCTTGAGTGATTTTCTCCTAGCATGTGGAATTCCTTTGGTATACCTTCCATGTTATAGGCAATCAACAATGAGCTTGCTCCATTCAGGTGCAGTGGTAATATGATACAAGATCCCATGTTCTACTTGTTGAAGAAGATTACAACTTGCACAATTCTTGAGGTGGTCATGAAAATCTTTCTCCATGGTAGGCTAGTAGAAACCTTGTCTCCTAAGATTATATAGGTTTTGTATCTGAGAGTGATGATGTTCTAAGAGACGAATGTGGGTTTTTCTAACCAAATGTGGATTTTCTATGTCATAAACACAAAAAAAGGGTACACCCCCATTGTCTTGGTAATAGAGACTTCCTAAAATGATATGATATTTACTAGTATGATGCATCTAGATGAGCTTGGAATGGTCTCATCATGTAGTTTGTATCTAAGTAATAGAACTCTCTTCTCCTCCTGCTTGGGAACTACTTCCAAGCTGAATACATAAGCATCAGGTACATAACCATCAGGTAGATCATCAACAATGCCCGTAGATGGATCAACATTGGTTAGGTAAATACACATATTCTTTGGTTGACAAAGTGAAAACACCCATGTAACGTGTTATAGAGATAGAGATCATACTAATATTCACACAAATATTTTGTATAGGCAGTTCTTCTTGTTGGAGTTCGAGGTCCCTGGAAGCACGTGAACAACACAAGGAAGAAGAAGAAGAAGCTTGGAGCACAACACACAATACTAAATGTATTACCACTAGGATGTACAAAGATAAGTAACCCATTAGGTCTATTGGCGTACATACAAGACGGGGGAAACAAACCTTGTAAAGAGGGAAAAAAGTGCATTGGCGGTCCTAGTGTGTTCACACACATTACTACCTAAATATGTCAACAAATCCGCCCTCAGAGTGATGCGGTGAACAAGGAGCTGGCACTCATGTATAAAGAAGTTCCAAGCTATGTGGAGTCAATCCACAAAAGGAAGTAAGCACAAAACTTTGCACAAAGCTTCAAAGTTCTCCCTAATTTGAGCCTTTGTGAAAAGGTCTGCAATGTTCTCTTGTGTGGGCACATATGCCACGCTTATCTCTCCAGCAGAGAACTTCTCCCTAACATAATGATAATGCATCTCAATGTGCTTAGTGCGAGCATGGAATGGAGGGCTCCTCATAACTTCCAATGCACTCTAACTATCAATGAAGGTGGTGGTGGCAGAATACTGACCAACACCCAAATCATCCATAAGGCGTCTGAACCACACACACACAACAGTCACTATGAAAGTTGCCCTATACTCAGCCTCACAACTGGAAATGGCCACTGTAGGCTGCTTCTTGCTCAACCAAGATATACATGAGCTACCAAGCATGAAGCAAAAGCCACTAGTGGACACATGAGTGTCATAGCAACCATCCTAGTTAGAGTCGAAAAAAGCATGTAAATTTGGCAGTAGTGATCCCCCCTTGGGATAAAACAATCCAAGTAACCGAATACCACTCAAGTAGCTAAAGATGCACCTAACTGCCCACCAATGCTTGACACATAGGCAATGCATAAACCTGCTCATCTGTGAGATAGCAAACTGAACAAATGGCCAAGTAATGCATAAGTAATTCAAATTAGCAATACGCTTCTCATGAGGACCAGTGAGTAGCATGTCATCAACATACACAACAATGAACAGAAGCACATCATTTGCATGCTTTACATATAAGGTTCTTTTAGTTGGACTGTTCACAAAACCATGTGCAATCAAATAGGCATGTATCTTTTCATAACAAGCACGTGGTGCTTGCTTTAAACCATATAATGCCTTCTTCAACCTACACACTTTGTTTTCATGTCCTTTCTGCACAAAGCCACATGGCTAAAAAACATACACTTCTTCATGCAAATCACCATTTAGAAATGCAATTTTAATGTCCAATTGATGTACATTCCAACCATGATGAGCTGCAAGTGCATGGATGCTATGAATAGTAGTCATTCGGCATGTAGGAGCAAAGGCGTCATCAAAATCAATGCCTCTTTCCTGAGCATAACCCTTTGCAACAAGCCTAGCCTTATACTTGTCAATTGTTCCATCAGGATTACGCTTTAGCTTGTATACCCACTTAGTGCCAATCGCCTTCTTGCCAGGGGGCAAGTCACATAATGACTAGGGACCATTTTTCATGATAGCATCATATTCTGATTGCATAATAGCCTTCCCGTTTTTCAAAATTTTGTGCTTCATCAAATGAAACACTCTCCACGGTGGTCCTAGTGCATTCACACACATCACTACCTAAATATATCAATACTTCTCAATCTATTTTTAACGAAAAAAAAAGAATACGAAGTACAAAATGAAGGTGAACGGATCCCTAAAAAGAGACAAAGTCTGTGGATGCTCTTTTTTATTTACGCTTTTCTTTAAATCACACTTATGTGTCGAATCTTTATTTCATTTGGAAGTATGCTCATGAGTGAATATTCTCTTTCTTTTTATTTTCTTGTTTTTATTCGATGGCTCCTTCATGCTTTAAGTAAACATCGTACTCATTCGAAGAGAACTTGTGATGCTACGTGGCACCCATTGACCACTTCACTTTGAGTTCAATAATTCAAGTTCATAAAAATAATTCGAGTTCATAAAAACATAGGGCAACGTTTATTAAAAAAAGTAAAGATTCTTAAAAACATAGGGCAACGTTTTCAATGGTTTAGTATCCACAATGGTATATGAACAGGGAACAAAGCTAAGAATTGTAGCATTAATATAGGTCTCTGTCATTTTTGTGGTAGGGAGGAGGATCTTTCTCGTATTTTTCTCAATTCTTAACATGGTCAAAAGTTTTGGTGTTTGCTCAATAGACTCATGAGTTTGTTGGGATCCCTAATCTTGGTTAGTGCAAAATTCTTCTTGGTGTATGTAGAATGATGGATCTTGTTCTTTGGAAACTCTCGAGAGCCCAGATTCTTTGGCATATTTAGATTAACAGAAACGAGAAGGTTTTTAGCACTCAAAAGAAAGATCTTCTTCATGCTTGTATAAAGGAGGTTAAGAGAAGTGCTGAATTTTGTATCCAATATGTTACTGATACAACCCCTGGGAAGTTTAGCTTACTTGATACCCTTGCAAATATTAAGCCTAACAATTGGAGGAATGATCTCCTTTCCTTGTATTCTGATGTAAGACTTATAATGGCTTTTTCTATTCATTAAGGCTTGTAGTTTGTTTGGGGGCCTGCACCTTGATGCAAATTGCATACAATTTTGTGATAGAGATTTGTTTGGATATTGTTTCATACTTGTTTTCTTGTTTCCATGTAGGAGCCTCAATTATATAACCCATTTGTTACTTGGCCTGGCTATGTTTTGAGCTAGTTGTTCATTGGTTGATACTTGTCATTATGATTGGCATGTGAATGTGATTTCCTCTCGTGGGTCTTTGGTTCCAGAGTCCATCATGTACGAGAGACGCTTCCAAAATTTTGCCAGCTTTTGGGCTAGATAAGTTGTCTAGTGGATCGATGATAGCTTGATAGATAGCATTTGGATTGAGGCTTATCTCCATATGCTTGGACTTCGTATATGTGTTTCATGACATTTTGGACCAAGTTTATGAAAAAGTTTTTTTTAATATAAAGGAAGTTCGGCAATAGCCTACTCTCCCGGACTTGAATTAAATTAAGAAACAAAGGTACAATAGAAGGGGACTAGTGCCCACGGGACCCCCCAAATCCCACAAAGCAGGGGAAGCTAGGTTGATTTCTAGGTTGCATTACAAAGAAGGTTGATCACTCTCTCGTCGCCCTCATGCGGGATCCATTTGGGTTTGAGCTTGTTGTTGATCAAAAGGAGGACTTGATGGTGCCTGAAGGGGGGGGATTTCTTACTGTTGACAATCCTTTTGCCAAGGAGGAATAGAGATTTTTCAATCGACCACTCCCTGGGGGGGTCGCCGAAGTTGAGAGCACACCGCTCCCGCCAAATTTTCCACAGGACTTCCCCTCTGATTGCGTTCCAGAGAGCCGCAGAGCAGCCAATCGCTTCTCCCAAAAGGACTTGTTTCCAACTAAGCTGTTTCTGAACTCTGATTTTCAGTCCAACCGTCTGCCAGATTCTGTAGGAGTTGGGGCAAGTAAGGAAGATGTGTGGGACATCTTCAATTGCACGGTGGCAGCGTTTGCACCACGGAGGGATCCCACAAATTTTGCTTGCCTTGTGGTTAGTCCAAATTCCTCTATGAAGAATTTGCCATAAGAGGACAGACTTCTTAATCTCTATAAGTGGGTGCCAGATACCCATGAATTTCATGTCCCACCGAAGCCGCGTCCAAGACAGGCACCACTTCTTGTTGAGGCTGATCTGGAGGTCAGTCGTTTCTTTGATGTTCGGGATTTTGAGTAGGCTATTTCCATTGTGCCATTTGAGGCCACGCGCGTTCGGAGCATCATGTCCCATGAGGAGGCGAGTTTTGTGACGATCCCAAGCGAGGCATCTACTTTGCAAGGTGTTCCATTCTTCGTAGGAGATGTTTATGCGAGGGTCGATATCCTCGTAGTTGATCCAACTGTTGGTGTCATGTTTCCAGAGGTGTTTCCATTTTTTGAATCCTTTGTTCCATAACTTCTTGGCATTTTGAATGTTCCACGACTCCACACTCCGGATGCCATGTATCGGAAACCAGATAGAGTCGTTTTGTCTGATTCCGGCCGCCCACTTCCAGTCCTCACTAATTCTTGTGAGGCTTTTGACTTTATTCCAGCCCTTCCAAAGAGAGCATACGAGATTGGAGCCTTTCGGGAAGACAGGAATCGGGGAGAATAGCAGGGTCATGATGTCAAGGTTCTTCCAGTTCGGGGACCCCGTGAGGGTCAACTCATTTTTGTTTCTGAAGATCAGCTTGGCCCACGAGGTCTCCCTATTGCACCACGCTTTAATCATCCATTTGGCTGCCAGTTTGTTAGCCATAAAGTTTCTTGAATGGAAGGTGGATCTGCATAATTTTGACCTGACTTGCTACCTTTTTTCATAGTATTGCAACTTATCTAGATCATTGGACGGTTCTGTGATGATATGTTATGATTCGATTTTGAAACTGATTCTAATGTTTTTCATTTTCTCTCTATAAATTTTTCCTAGGATACTTTATATCTTTATGGTAATTTGAGAGAGTTTGATGAACACATTTATCTCTAGTTTGTCACTTGGCTTGGCTATCTTTTGAGTTAGTTGTTCATTGATTGAAACTTGCCATTATGATTGGCATGTGCATGTTACTTCCACTCACAGGTCTTTGTTTCCATAGTCCATCATGTATCGGAGATGCTTCCAAACTTTTGCCAACGTTTGGGCTAGATAAGTGGTCTAGTGGATCGATGATAGCTTGATAGATAGCTTGTGGTTTGAGGCTTGTCTCCATATGCTTGGACTTTTTATATGTGAGCAACTAATCCTAATGGTTTCATTTTCTCTCTATAAATTTTTTCTAGGATACTTTATATCTTTATGGTCATTTCGGAGAGCTTGATGAGTAGATTTATCTCTAGTTTGGTGCATATGCATGTGACACCTTGGTTGATAGTTTCTTGTCTAGTTAGACAATTATGATGTGATCTATGCATATAGTTATGCATGGTCAATCCTATTGTGGTAGAGTATCAATGTGTGCTTGAGTTGCTCAGTGTCTTGGATTGAAAACATGGTATCTTCTCAATTTGATGGCATTGACTTTCCAAGATCCAAATATAGTTGGTGGATTCATTTATGATTCCATGATTCACTATGGCAGAGACTTCATGCTATGTATGCAAGTCTATTAGCTCATGTGAGACATAGATCACAACAACACTTTTAATATCATCATTGTGGATATGAAGGTCATCGTTGATGACATTTCTTTAGTAAGATGTCATAGTGATATGGGAGACATGCACAATGATACATGTCAAGTAGTCATTTTAGGAGAGCACATGGTAGTTGATTATGCCAGTGATGGTGACGCACATGATTCAAGTCAAGCAATAATTTTAAGAGAGCCCATTCTTATGAGTTACCTCAAGATTCCTCTTCAACAGTGGATAACACATATATGGCTTATGTGTGTGATGCATTAGCCATTTTCATGTTTCTCTAGTTCATGAGTGGTTTTATCAATTCTCATGTGAGAGTCATGTATGTCTAAACATGCTTGATGGTTGGAAATTCGACATTCAGGGAGATATTTTCCTTTTTTGCCTAGTGCTACATCATTTATGCTCAAATATGTATGATATGTGCCAACACTCAATATGAGCTTGATTTCAATTGAACAATCATAGGACAATGGTTTACAAAGTGTCACTTAGTGAGCATCATTTTCAATTGCGATTGAGACAGCTGATGATTATTAGAGGAGACATGATTGGGCACAAGTATCCTCTATATGTACTGCACGTGAGAAACAATCACATCTTAGTCGTAGCTCAACCTTATGTTTGGTGTGAGACTTGTCATGTCTCATTTTGTGTGTATATAGATAGATATATTGGCATTTAGGGTGCACATAAATGGAAGGATTTGGATGCCTAATTAGATTCTTAAAATTATCTTGGATTAGAGCATAATTTGGATGTTCGATTGGATGCTCATTTAGAGCATGATGTGAATGTTCAACTAGAGCATTGTGATGATAGTTAGTTAGATTTTGATAGATAGTTTGGCCTTGCCATTGATGTTGTGAAATTAGCTCATGAGGAGCATGCTGATACACTTGTTGTGGTAGAGAAGGATAGATCTTACAATACACAATATGTGGTAGAGTATTATAGCTCTTGTGGTGCACAAGTAGAGAGACTCTTGGTTGATAAAATGGCTGAGTTGGATGCTCATGATTTAGCAATTATGTAATCATTATTGGATTTTTTCATGCTAAATTCTAGAATGGATATGTTAGTCTTGTTAATGGTCCTTTGTTTGCCTTGATATAAGCATGGCTAACATGGTTACATTAGTCAAGATAGAGTTTCATCAATGTTTTAGAGTTTGATGTACAAGTTATCATACTAGAGGTGAGACATTGCAATTGCTATTGGAGCATTTACACTTGGACTTGTTAATCATTTAACATATGAAATGGGAATAGACAATGTGGGATCCTTGCAAGAGATTCATCATTTCTCTTATTTATCACATGCAAGCTTGAATCTTGTCATTTTCAATCTAGAGAAGTTTGAGGTACATGGATACACCTTGTTTGAGAAAGTTGGTGTAGGCTAATTGGTATGGGTTGAGATCCTAACTCTTCCTATACATCATTGTATAGTCCAACATAATTCTTTGTATATGCTGCCATTTATGGTCACATAGGCCCTTGAGTGAGATTATTGGGGATGATAAGTAAGGTCCATGTCACTCCTCCTTTTCACATTGCACACGCACACACACACACACACACACACACACACACATATATATATATATATATATATATATATATATATATATATATATATATATATATATATATATATATATATAGAGAGAGAGAGAGAGAGAGAGAGAGAGAGAGAGAGAGAGAGGAAAGCTTTTGTAATTACGATTGATTTTGTATGGTTTGGATACCTTATGGATAATGTGGGTATTGGCACTTCTTCTACTCAAAAGTTCAAGTATAGGAAAACTTTTGTAGTTATTCTTGATTTTGTCTGGGTTGGAGACCCTATGGTAATTTGGGTGTTGGTTAGTCCTCTATCACCCTCATATTCAATAACATTCAAAGTGCAATGCCAATTGTGATCATTCCAATGCTGCATGTTTACACAAATCACATCATGTTGCACTATCATTACGCCATGGAGAGTGATTGTGCCAAGGATATTAGCTTGGCTTATATTCCCATAACTTTGAAGAATTTTCCACAAAGGCTCTAACATGTAAGAACATGTAAGAAGTTTGAAGATTTTTGCAAAGATTTAGTCTTACTACCATTTATAGATTGTTCACAATCCACATAGCTCGGTATCATGGTATTTATGCATATGAATCTTAAGTCTACCATGGTATCCCTCTTTAAGACGTTTCTGTAGTTGTTTATGTGAATTATCTAATTATCTTTGTACGTTCTATGTTTGGTACTATTACTGTCTGTTGTGTTTTCTTTTTGTGTAAACCTTGCTCCTTGAACTCAGATCGACTTAGAGTTATAGAGCTTATCAATTGTTTTGATACACGACTTTTAAAGGAATAGAATAAAGAAACATCATAGATGTTGCACCATATCCATTTGCTACATGTACACTCTCACGAAGGAAGATGGAGAGAGAGAGAGGGGGGGATGACAACCGAAAAACTTACAAAAAGAAGATAGAGGTGAATAAAGATAACGAAAGAGAGTGAGCAAGAGGGCTTTGTACACATAAGAAAGTAGATGGACAGGAGATTTGTTTGGCCACTAAGAAAGTAGATAGGATTTTGCTTAGTTAATGCCACTTCCCATTCCGAACGAACCATGGGAACAGATTTCTATGGATTTTATCATAGGTCTTCTCATCACTTCATCACATAATGATATGATTTGGACAATAGTTGATAGGTTTAGTAAATATGCATATTTCATTCCATGTAGGAAAACTTTGTCTTCACCTCAGGTTGCAAAATTATTCATTAAATGCATTTTCCCACATCATGGATTTCCTAAAGTAATGTTAACTGATCGTGATGTTAGATTTTGTAATCATTTTTGGTTTGCTTTATTTCAACATTTTGGTTCTAAAATAGATTTTAGCTTTGCATTTCATCTCAAAAGTAATGGACAAAGTGAGGCTACAAATAGTACTATTCTTGATTTATTACGTTGTTATTCATTATATAGTCCAACTAATTGGGATGAAAAGTTGCCACTGCTTCAATTTGCTTATAAGAACACCACACACACCACTACTGGACGTGCACCTTTTGAAATTGTTTATGGTAAGAAGCTTCCCACTCCCATGTCACTCACCGAAACTGACATTCCAATGGCTGATTTTATTGCTCAAGATCACATTTCTATGCTTCACGATGTTCACGAGCACATTAGGAAAAGTCAAGAGCGATACACATGTAATATCAATACCAAACAATTAGCCAAGGAATTCAAGGAAAATGATCCTGCATGGTTGCGTATGTTGGAGTTAGACGTCCGCGGAAGCACGCGAACAACACAAGGAAGAAGAAGAAGCTTGGAGCACAAACACACAATACTGAATGTATTACTAGAGAATGTACAAAGATAAGTAGCCCATTAGGGCAATAGGCATATATACAAGCCGGGGGAAAAAAACCTCCTAAAGAGGGAAAAAAGTGCCCCGGCAGTCCTAGTGTGTTCGCACACATCACTACCTAAATATATCAACAAATCCCCCCTGGGAGTGATGCGGTGAACAAGGAGCTGGCACTCATGTATAAGGAAGTGCCAAGCTATGTGGAAATCACTCCACAAAAGGAAGTAAGCCCAAAGCTTTGCGGAAAGCTTCAAATTTCTCCCTAGGCAGAGCCTTCGTGAAAAGGTCTGCGATGTTCTCCTGCGTGGGCACATATGCCAAGCTGATCTCCCCTGCAGAGAACCTCTCCCTGACATAGTGATAATGCACCTCAATGTGCTTAGTGCGAGCATGGAACACAGGGTTCCTCGCAACTGCCAGTGCGCTCTGATTGTCAGTGAAGATGGTGGTGGCAGAAGACTGGCCAAAACCCAAATCAGCCATAAGGCATCTGAGCCACACACACTCAACAGTCGCTGTGAAAGCTGCCCTATACTTAGCCTCACAACTGGAAGTGGCCACAATAGCCTGCTTCTTGCTCAACCAAGATATACATGAGCTACCAAGCATGAAGCAAAAACCACTGGTGAACACACGAGTGTCATAGCAACCAGCCCAATCTGAGTCAGAAAAAGCATGCAAATCTGGCGATAGTGATCCCCCCTTGGGATAAAACAACGCAAGTAGCCGAGTACCACTCAAGTAGCGAAAGATGCGCTTAACCGCCTTCCAATGCGTGACTCTTGGGCAATGCATAAACCTGCTCATCTGTGAGACAACAAACTGAATATCTGGCCGAGTAATGCATAAGTAAATCAAGCATCCAACAGCCTACTGATAGAGAACAGCATCAAATGCATCTCCAGCATCATGAAGACTCAATCGTAAACCTATCTCCATAAGAGTGGCAATAGGCTTACAGTCTTCAAGGCCAAAATGCTGCAATAATGTGTCAATATATTTCGTTTGACACAAAGCCATTCCACCATCAACTTGCATAAATTGAATGCCCAAATAGTGATGCAAATGCCCCAAATCAGACATCTCAAATGAGGCATGCAAATCAGCCTTGAAATCAGCAATATGCTTCTCAATAGGACGAGTGAGCAGCATGTCGTCAACATAGACAACAATGATCAGAAGCAAATCATTAGCACGCTTAACATATAAGGTGCTTTCAGTTGGACTGTTCTCAAAACCATGTGCAACCAGATAGGCATGTATCTTCTCATACCAAGCACGTGGTGCTTGCTTTAAACCATATAATGCCTTCTTTAACCTGCACACCTGGTTTTCATGCCCTTTCTGCACAAAGCCACGGGGCTGAAAAACATACACTTCTTCATGCAAGTCACCATTCAGAAATGTTGTTTTAATGTCCAACTAATGTACATTCCAACCATGATGGGCTGCAAGTGCACAAATGCTCTGAACAGAGTCATACGGCATGTAGGTGCAAAGGTCTCATCAAAATCAATGCCTCTTTCCTGTGCATAACCCTTTGCAACAAGCCTAGCCTTATACCTGTCAACTGTACCATCAGGTTTACGCTTCAGCTTGTATACCCACTTAGTGCCAATGGCCTTCTTGCCAGGAGGCAAGTCACATAAAGACCATGTACCATTCTTCATTATAGCATCATATTCAGATTGCATAGCAGCCATCCATTTTTTTGAATTCTGTGCTTCATCAAAAGAAACATGTTTGTTCTCAACACAGAGACTAGACGCAGCCATAGCATAGCAATCTGATGCGAAGGAGGCACTATGAGAGCCTGAACGAGTACGATATGACAAAGCTGCATCTAATTTGTTGTCACGCAAAGTTTGCACCAGCCATTTTGGCATAGTTTTTGCCTCCTCAATATCAGCTCTCTCATCAACAAGTGCATCATGTAAATCTGCATCAGAAATGGAATGATCCGCATCATCATATGAAACCTGCAAAGGCTGAGAAGTTGCCTCATTAGGACCAGCACTAGACTGTCCACCTGTAAAAAGAGGCATCAAAGTATCATACATGTCTTTGGAGCTAACAGATGTCTCCTTAGTACATGAAAGCAATGGCTGAATAGCATCTTCCACAAAGACAACATCACGGCTAACCAGAATGCATTTAGTCTGTGGATGATATAGACAATAGCCTTTACTTTCAGAACTGTACCCAACAAAAATACATTTTACTCCCTTATCATCCAATTTTCTGCGATGTTGTTCAGGCACTAGTGCATATGCCAAACAACCAAAAACACGCAGATGAGCAACAGATGGCTTGCGGTCATGCCAAGCCTCAGATGGAGTGATAGACTGAAGTGCTTTAGTGGGACACCTGTTCAGTACAGATGCTGCACACATGACAGCCTCTAGCCAGAAACTATGTGGTAAAGCCTGACTCTTGACCATGCACCTCGCCATCTCCATGAGTGACCTGTTCTTTCGTTCAGCAACTCCATTCTGTTGAGGTGTATACGGCATTGTACACTGGTGTTTTATCCCACGTTGAGCCAGAAATGCATTAAAATCAGAAGACATATATTCCCCCCCTCGATCAGAATGGAGGGTGCCCATTTTACATGCTGACAAATTTTCAACCAAAACCAAAAACTGTTTAAAGCACATGAACACTTCGGACTTTGCTTTGAGTGGATATACCCATGCATGCCTGGAAAAATCATCAATGAAAGTCACGAAGTAAAGATAATTTCCAAAAGAAGGTGTCTGCATAGGACCACAGACATCACTATGTACAAGCTACAGTTTCTGAGTAGCCCGAACTGAACCATCTTTTGGAAAGGATGAACGCTGCATTTTGCCCAAAATACAGCCTTCACAAACATGTTTTCCATGTGCCTCAAGTTTGGGCAACGAGGACACCATTTCAGATTTCTGCAGGCGTAGCAAACTAGCAAAATTCAGATGACCAAAGCGTGCATGCCAAAGCTTTGCATCTGACATAGCTTGAGAATCATTTACTGCACATGCCAAATCATTTACAAATCTTTCATAGTCTATGAGCTTATACATCCCACGACATAAAATGCCAGAAGCAATAATCACATCGCCATTTGACAGATCATGAACTGTACACTTGTCATCAACAAATTTCACAACCAAGCCAATCTTGGCTAATGCAGAAACTGATAATAGGTTCTTTTTTATCCCTGGCACAAATAATGCATGTGACAAAGTGAAAGAACTACCATCAATAGTAGTCAAAATGATCTTACTAACTCACAAAACAGGATAAGAGGAGTTGTTGGCGCATGTAACAGTATTCCATGTAGGGGCAGGCTCGAGTGAAGAGAAGAAACGACGCTGCGAGGTAATATGTTTGGTCGCCCCACTGTCAAAATACTGAACATCTGAGTCTAGTGCAGACATGCACTGCTCATGAGAAGATGGGTCAAAACTGCAGACAGTAGTAAACGCCCATTCTTCTTCCTGCACAAGATTTGCAGACTCTGTTTTTTGTGTAGAGGCCTCTGCAACAACCATTCCAGCCTCTTTCTTCTTTGCCTCTTTAGCAGCCAGTTTTGGACAGTTCTTTATGATATGATCATTCCCTTTACAGTACTTACAAAACAATTTCTACTTTTCTGATTTCTTCTCATCTTTATCTTCCTTCTTCGAATATGCAGAATTAGCAGATTTTTGCTTACTAGTTGAAGAGCTCCATTTTCCTTTTCCCTTCTGACTAGCTAGGAAAGCTTGATCTACAACTCGCATAATGGACCTGTTTTGCCTGGACTGATCTTCCTGCAATAGAACAGAGACTAACTCCTCAAATGATAAGGCATTTGGATTGCCTTTCATCATCAACCAAAGAGTAGAAGCAAAACTCTGATATGAATCAGGAAGACCATTCAGAACGGTCTGCAGAAGTGAGCTATCTGGTATAACCTCATCAGCAGAAATCAACTGTTCCTTCAAGTCTTTGATCTTCGTTAGGAAACTGTCCATAGAATCACCTTCATTCATGTGCTCACTCTCCAACTATTTTTGGAGGTAAGCAACACGAGCCTCATTCCTAGCTTGGTACAATGTGGTAAGTGTATCCCAAGCATCATTAGCTGTTCTGCAAGAGCGAATGTGAGGAATAATGGCACGTTTGACAGACAAAGCCATCCCAACGAATCTGCTCTATAGTAGGTGCAACAAAAATAGTAGCACGAACAGGAATCTATGGAATATCATCTTCGACACCATCTTCATCAGCTCCAGCACCTGTATTTGCAGTACCTATAGTCAGAGGTGTAAGAGGACATCTTTCAACACCATGCACAATGTTCCACAATCCTTTTGCAACCAATACGTGCCGCATCATATAAGCCCATAACAGGTAGTTGGTACCATCCAACTTATCCTCAACAGCGAACATACGGAATACATCACTGCTTTCAGCCATGGCCGATGATTAAAATACCTTGATGCAGAAAATTGACTGTATCTCAAAAAGTTGAACAGAATTACCCAGATGAATTTCGCTAGACCTATAGCAGACTTCGAGACGCTTATATTGGCGAGCAGAAACTGGTATATACCTTTGGCACAAAAAGACGAAATAGCTTGCACAAGCACTGCGATAGTGCGTTCGGAGGCCGAAACGAGCTTAGATCGCGATTTTGGCACCACACAACAAAGCTGTTTTGATCTCTGAAACACCCTGAGTATGCTCACCAAATTTCATGCGAATCTGAGACTACAACCGGAGGAGTGTCGACGGCGCCCTAGATGAAGCGACGACCTGCTCTGATACCAATTGGAGTTAGATGTCTACGGAAGCACGCAAACAGCACAAGGAAGAAAAAGAAGCTTGGAGCACAAACACACAATACTGAATGTATTACTAGAGAATGTACAAAGATAAGTAGCCCATTAGGGCAATAGGCGTATATACAAGCCGGGGGAAAAAACCTCCTAAAGAGGGAAAAAAGTGCCCCGGCGGTCCTAGTGTGTTCACACACATCACTACCTAAATATATCAACAGCGTATCATTAAAAGACGTCTCAAAAATATTTTGCAGCATCCTAAAATTAAACTTGCACCACGCTATTATGGACCATTTCCCATTATAGAAAAAATTAATGATAATTCGTTTAGATTAGATATGCCATCTCATTGGAATATACATAACTCTTTTCATATTAGTTTACTTAAACCATTTAAAGGCACTTTACCACTCACTCCACTTCTTGATGACCCTATTTTTGATTGAAGAACAATCTAAAATCTTGGTTCCTGAGAAAATAATTGATCATGATGTCACTACTACACGTGCAGGTACTCAATACCATCGATATTTAGTTAAGTACAAAAATCACTCTATTGAAGAATGTCAATGGATACATAAAACACAATTAGCACCTCATTATGACCACTTAATTTTAGCATATCATACACAAACAAATTAATGTAATTCCTCCATGAACATTTCCATCCATGTTTTTCTTAACATGGAACATGCTTATTTTCATTCAGTGATGGAACATGTGATCCATGTTTATTTTACTTTATCAAATGAGGTCAGTTTCTTTTTCAACTGAGGGGCATGTTATACATTATGGAATATGTTGAACAATGCATTGTTGGAGTGTTAATTTATTAATGTATTAATGTGTTTGGGTGTTGTTTTTTATATAGCAGTTGAAGGTTCGTGAGGGCGTGAAAGCATGAAGGGCGGACATCAATAATCTAACTTCAGGGTGGACATCAATAAATCCGATTTATAATTTAGTTTGTAAATAAATCTGCGTAGGAGGTTCTATTGTTAGAAATAGTTAGAAAAATAGTGGTAAGAATAAGGGTTATTGTAGACCACAATTTCTTATATTAAAAGAAAGGCTATCTATGAAAGTCACCAACTTTTAGCTTCACGCATGCTTTTTGAAGCCGCTCTCATGTAACCACTCTTTTCAACGTAATAAAAAATTCCTATAAATACATGCACTCTGTGGACTGTCGAAACAGAGTGCATGGGCGGAGATTGCACCCAATACTGTGTTCCGTCTCGTCTCTTGGTGTCTCTATTTTTCTGTGTGTTTTTTGCGTTCGTAACCTCTGTGTTGTGAGCAAGATGCTGATAACACATGAAGGAGTTGTAGCAGCCAAAATGAAACTCCCTTCTTTTCCAAAGATGGCCCAGGGAAAACAACCAAGATGAGTGGCAGGCACAACAATTAGGGCAAAACAACAGAGCTTATGGAGTGAGGCAGATCTAGATATGCAAGGTCAAACAACCCTATGTGCCGACGACAAAACCCCAAAGATGTAACAGACAAACTACTCAGTCAAAGACTACAATGAAGGAGTATGCCAGGAATCAATTGAGCCGAATTATTTCTATTTAGATTCCAAAGCAGTTGATGAAGGTTGACCCCAATGCATAACAAATTTGGGTGCCCAAGACTTGCTTACTAACTCAAATAGTTGCACATAGGCTCATAAGCTCAAATCACCACTCACAAGCACTTACATCCTATGCTTCATGGTAAATATCTATAATCAATACCTCCACACGTGAAATCACACCTAGGAATATCTGGAAATGGGTACCCAAAAAGTCCCAAATCCAAGAAGACATATTTTAGAAACATGTAAAGATCATCACAGCCAAAAGATGCAATCCCACAAAGAAAATTTGGAGAGTTAAACCTTGTAATAAACCTCTTGACCCAAGCTTGTAAACTATTGTGCACAGGAATAGATGCATTTGAGTGCAATGCACAACTAGAGTATGCATATAGCAACATTATTGACATCCTAACTCTCACTTACACACACGCACACAATACACCAATTTGACTAACCTCTAACCTCAAAGAACAACATGCTGGTATTGTGGAGGGAACACGGTATTGTCTTGTTTCCTACGCAATGCTAATATGAATTTCTTCTTCCAATAGATAAGCAATAATCAAACACTACCAACAATATCATGGCTGAAGTAGCAAGAACTGGATCTCAGAAAGGCACAAGTCACTAGGTGGTCGATATGGAGAGCTTATCCATCATGCCTGAAACAAATGAATGATCGAAGGACTTGCAAACCATACATATCATACCTATACAAGGCCCCCCAAGCGGCCAGACCATGCCAATTGGCAAAATCTCCCATTGGTTTAGTGAGGTATCAAGACCGTTAGGAGAGGTATCTTGCCTTTGGGAGGTAGATATAGAATTCAATGGAAACCGGGGGAAGTACCATTTCTTCACTCATAAGTTTGAGAATTTATAGTATGCAGAAGAGCTACGCCCAGTTGGAGGAGCGTTTCCAAAACACCACAAAGTCAAGGAGCGCATCCTTGTGGGCAGAGTTTACCACATTCAAGAAGAATGCCTCTCAATCCATCTCAGATTATGTAACAAGGATGAAGGACATTGCAAATGCATTAGGAGCAGTTGATGAAGATATTCAGGATGATAAATTGGTAAGGCAAATCCTCACAGGTTCGAGAGGTGATGACAAATGGAAGCCATTCATTTTGTCTACTAAATTATCATTAGATCATTTTACTCCTGATTTAAATCAGTTGCTAGGACACACGCTAACCTTTGAGCAGGATGTCAAAGGTGAAAGTGATAAAAGTGCAGGACAAGCAATGTATTCAAAGGATAAGAAGAAGAATAGCAAAGGTAAGCAACAAGCAAATGAAGATGAAGGTACAACTAGCCAAGCTAACTTCCTAAGATGAAGAGGAGGTGGCAAAGGTAGAGGAAGAGGCAGAAGTAATAAAGATAGAGTCAAAGCTTGCTAGATTTGTGGAAAGACAAATCACTTAGCTCATGATTGTTGGCATAATACTCAGAATAATGGTGGATATAATCATAACTTTAATTCAAGAGGAAGAGGTGGCATAAATCAAAGAGGTAATTTTAGAGGTAGAGGTAGTAGAGGTTACTTTGGAAGAAATGCAGGTAGAGGATTCCAAAGTCAACAATACAACAATACCTACTATAATTATGCTTTAGATCAGAAGGAGGATTCAACATTGACAATGAATGCAACTTGTGAAAGGCAAAGTGAAGACCAAAGAGTCTTCTACATTGACTCAGGGTGTAGCAATCACCTGAGTGGCAACATAGCTCTGATGACTGATTTGGAGAATAAGGTAACAAATCATGTAGTTCATATAGGTGACAATACAAAGCACAATGTGAAGTCAATTGGATCAGTGAAGGCCAAGGATGGAAGTACTCTCTTGAGTAAGGTTTTGTATGTTCCTACAATTCCAAAGAATCTGATAAGTGCAGGACAAATTGTTGAAAAAGGTTATGAAGTTAGGTTCACTAATGAAGGAGTTTCTGTGGAAGACCCAAGCAATGGGTATAAACAAATTGTTTCAAGAAAGAAAGAAGGAAGATTGTTCACATTGAAGATTCAAGGTAACATTGGTCATGCCTTGTTCACCTATGGAGGACATAAGATCTCTGAGTTAGATCTTTGGCACAAAAGGCTTGGACATTTCAATGAAAGAGGTATTAAAGATATGGTTAACAATGGTTCAGTGCTTGGATTGCCTAATGTTGCAGGTCAACATATGACATACAGATGTGAGGCATGTCAATTAGGTAAGGCTCATAAGCAATCTTATTCCAAGCATGGTTTTATGTATTCAGAGAACCTTGAATTGGTACACACAGATGTGTGGGGACCATCAAAGGATTTCAACATCAATGGTTCAAGGTATTATGTGATTTATGTTGATGTACCAGATGGATCACTATCTATGTGATCAAAGATAAGTCAGAGGTATTCAATACATTCAAACATTATCATGTGTATGCAGAGAGAATTACAGGTCAAAAATTGAAGAGACTAAGGTCAGATGGAGGGGGAGAGTATTTCTATAATGAGTTCAGTGATTACTTGTGGAATGCAGGTATAAAGAGGGAAATTACTTGCAGGTACTCTCCTCAACAAAATGGTGTAGCAGAAAGGAGGAATAGAACTCTTGTTGAGTTTGCAAGATCCATGATGAAGGAGAAAAAATGCCCAAATTATTTGTGGGCTGAGGCTATAAATAATCCCACATATTTGGTCAATAGAGTACCATGTAAAGCTTTGCAGGGTATGACACCATATGAGGCATGGTGGGGTAAGAGACCTACTCTAGATCATTGCAAAGTATTTGGATGTTTGGCATATGCATATGTGCCATCTCAATTAAGACACAAATTGGAACCTAAAGCTGAAAAGTATGTGTTCATTGGATATGATGATAAGCAGACGGGATATAGGTTGTGGAGTCCATCCACAAAACAATTCCTTGTATCAAAGGATGTTACATTTGATGAGCAAGGTACTCGGTATGCAGGTACAATCAATATTTATGCAGGTGATGAAGAAGTTGTGAATCAAAAGAAAGGTAAATCAAAGGTTCAGATATTTGATGAAGAGGAGAATAATGAAGTACAGGTTGAAGTTGAAGAAGTGCCAAGGTTTGATCCAGAATGTGATGAACCAGAAACCTCAAGGAGTGGAGAACTCAGAAGGTCATCAAGACACAAATGGCAACCTACAAGGTATAGTTATGACACTTCTTTTTTAGCTACCAAAGATTATGCTTATATGATAAAGGTAGATGAAGACCCTTCTACATATGAAGAGGCAAAAGGTAAGGAAAATTGGGAGAAAGCTATGCAGGAAGAGTATGATGCATTGATGGAGAATCAGACATGGGATTTGGTTCCTAAACCAAATAGTCAGAAGATCATTGGATGCAAATGGGTCTACAAGACAAAGAGTTTTGCAGATGGAAGTGTGTCTAGGTATAAAGCTAGACTTGTTGTGAAAGGGTTTGCTCAGACATATGGTATAGATTATGATGAGACTTATAGTCCTGTGGCAAAAATGACAACTATCAGGACACTCATAGCCATTGCTGCATGTAAAGGTTGGAAATTATGCCAATTAGATGTGAAGAATGTTTTTTTAAATGGTTACATTTCAGATGATGTTTTCATGGATCAACCACAAGGATTCAGAAATGAAAGGTATCCAGGTCATGTATGTAACCTCAAGAGAGCTTTGTATGGTTTGAAACAGGCCCCAAGGGCATGGAATTATAGACTTGTGAAGTTCTTGAAAGAACTTGGTTTTCAAGTATCTAAAGCAGATAGTAGCTTGCTTGTCAAAGCAAGTGATGATGGGTTCATTTACATGTGCATATATGTTGATGATATAATTCTTACAGGTACATATGAGAAAGGCATTCAAAGCCTAAAGAAGTAAATGGAGAAAGAGTTCAAGATTAGTGACTTGGGAGACTTGTCATATTTCTTGGGCATGGAGATCTCATACACTCAACATGGAGTGTATGTAACTCAAGAAAGGTATTTGAAAAACTTTTTGATCAAGTTTAAAATGGATGACTGCAGGGTAGCACCTACTCCAATGGAGGTGAATCACAAATTGAGCAGATATGGAGGAGAAGAGTTCAAGGACATGAAGCTATATCAAAGTTTGGTTGGTAGTCTGATCTATGCTACATTAACTAGGCCTGATTTGTCATATGCAGTTGGAGTATTGTCTCAATTCATGCATTGTCCTAGGAAAGAACATTGGGTTGCAGGACAAAGAGTGTTGAGGTACATTAAGGGTACACTCAAAGAAGGTTTGTATTATGGTTTTACATCAGATACAAACATCAAGATATATAGTGATACAGATTGGGTAGGTAATCCTGATGATAGGAGATCAACTTATGGATACTTGAATTATGTGGGAGATAAGTTAATTTCATGGTGTTCAAAGATGCAACACACAATTGCTTTATCATCCACAGAGGCTAAGTACAAAGGTATGGTTGAAGCTGCAAAGGAAGTGGTATGGCTTAAGACTCTTATGAAGAGTTTTGGCATCATCTAGAGTACACCCACTATTCATGGAGATAACATGAGTTCATTGTATTTAGCTCCTAATCCTGTTTTTCATGCCAGGACTAAACACATTGAGATTCAATATCATTTTACAAGAGAGAAGGTTATGGATAAAGAGATTGAAGTTATACATACTTCAACAAAAGATCAGATAGCTGATATGCTAACCAAAAGCTTGGATGGACCAAAGCTACAAAGGTTCAAAGACATGGCAGGTATAAAGAAGATAGAGAAAACCTCAATTGATGATTGAGGGGGAGGTATTGGTGCAAGGCAATCAACAATTGAAGTTTTAATGAAGTTTTGAACTCAAGGATTGAAGAAAAGATCAAGTCATGAAGTATGAAGAAAGAACATGTTCAGAGAATGAAGATATGTATATATATGTACATTAATTTAGAGTTAGTTCACTTATACTTTTGTATGGTGATGAACTTGTACATATTTGCCTATATATACAAGGAAAAATGTTGGGGCAAATATGAGAGAGCATGTGAATAGAGAAATTAGAAGTTGTATGAGTCAAGAGACACTTTAGAAGTCTAGTTTGGGAGAACCAAGCTTTAGAAGTTGCAGGTGTCAAAGTTGACTATAAATAACTACAGTTTTAGACATAGGTGACTTGTTAAGATCATTTCTCAAGATCTACTAAGTCTTTTGGAATGATTTAACTTGGAGGAGGTGTGAAAACTATAAACGACACCTTCTGCAAATTTTTATAAAAAACTTTACACATTTGATGAGTCAATGAGTGAGTTATGTGCAACAGACTTTCTGTGTAGTCACGGCCTTCTTCACAGTTTGTTCAAGATTTTGGAAATTGAGTATTGATCCTCCAAATTGGTGAAGGTTTTAAGTTATTCTTGATATAGAGGTGCTCTAAGTTCAAGAATAACTTGTTCTTTCGGAGATTAACACTCTCCATCACATGAACCAACCTCTTAAGCGACACTGTTTTCCTCTATTGCCAATCCACTCTTTACTTCCCCATTTTTGTCTGTCGAACCCACCATTGGACACCCCATCATACATAGTATAGAAGGACACCCGAGACCCACAGAAGGTCATTTAGGTATCCTTGCTTACCCCTATTCACACATTCCCTTTCCCCATTGTAGAGGAGGTACCGGGGTATCCACTTCCAACAATATCAAATTGTATACATTTCCAATACTCCGTCTACTCAAGGGAGGTTCTCCTTAGGGAAGTATACCCTGTGACATTCTTGTGTGCAAGTACCTTCACTGATAACAGAGAAACCAATAGAAGTGAAAATGTACAGTTGCAGAGAAAGGATCAATGACAAGTGCTCTTGAGAGGAAATCACTTCGTAACTTTGAAAATGATTACAGAGAGCTAAAATAATACAAAAGGATGTAACAATGGGCTAGCACGCCATTCCTAAACTAACCAGCAACAATACAAGAGCGTGACCAACAAGTGAATACAACAAAGATGATGACTTGATCCTGAAGAAATTCACCGATGCATGCCAATGACTAGATCCAAGCCACTCAATCACCCTGTAGTGATAATCACCAACTCCATTGGAGGCCCACGCTCTGTATACTCATCACAGAGTGACCTCCAACAGTGTGCCTGTAGCAACAGAGTGCAGAGAGTAGACCAAAAAAAATAGCCTCAACTAGCATCAACAAATGATGGTAGTGATGATACGCAATAGTCCACACGATTCAGATTACCCCAAATGGGTGCCAAACATCTGTTTATATAGACTCCAGAGTGGCCAAGGGTGGCCCTGCCAAATCAAGCCTTAAGTGCCGCACGCGCCAAAGTGGTGGTCAAGAGGTGGAGGAGAGGACTAATTTTGGCTCTGGTAGCCAACTTCAATAAGGCCCCCAATTTTAGCTTCTGACACCACCAAAGCTAAGTGGCAATATTCCCTGCATTATTTTTCATTCTGACACATTACTGACAAAATATGCTCCGCCCGTCATTTGCCGCCCAAGTAGCTCATGGTGGCCTATACTAAGTCGGTAGTCGCCCAATTTGATATTCCTTCATAAAATAGTAGTCACCTGATTATGGAGTTTAGAAGTCCAGGTTGATGCACTTCACATGGTCGCCTTGGTAGTAGATTGAGTAGGTGGAGGGGAAAGGTTGAAGGTTGTCGCCTTAATTTGCACATATCTCCAGATGGTGGTCGCCTTCTCCACATGTGGTGATGGTGGTCACCCTGGGTGAGGGTCGCCCCAATAGGAAGGAAAGGGATGGGGGTCGCCTAGGATGATGGTCGCCCCATGGCCGGTGCCAAATGGGGGAAGGGAGGAGGGAAGTGGTCGCCCTGGGCGAGGGTCGCCCCATGAGGAGAGCTGGAAGGGATGAGGGTCGCCCAAATGCAAGGGGTCGCCAATTGGAGTTCGGGAGGAGAAGGGGGAAGGGTCGCCCAAGTGTCCATATAGTTGATTAGGAGGAGGCTCGCCCAATTGGGATGTAGGCTCAAGAGGAGGAGGGTCGCCCAAGTCTCTTGTAGCCCAAAAATTGGCATCGCCATTTATAAGATCAATCGTTCTTGTACTATCACCCATGAGCTTTTCTCAAGGCGAGAGGGCATCAACCATGTGCTTCTCCCAAGGCGAGAGTGCACCATTCTTTAGGCGAGTGTGCGCCAACCACGAGTTTTTCTTGTTGAGACAACATAAGGCGAGCATGCGCCTAGTTTTTAGGATATTAATTCAAAAGAAGGCGAGTGGATACTTTTCCCATAAAATAAGGCGAGCACCATTGTGCTTTATTCAAAAACAAAGGAATTGCTTTACCCTTTGCAAAGATAATGAACGTCGCTCATTCTTTGGGAGTCATTTTTTAACCACAATAATGGGAACTCATGCTTGGCTCCATCATGTGAAATTGGGAGAGAGAATGAAGGCGCTCCATGAAGTCACCTTAAGTCATGATAGATGGGTGAGTAGACGCCCTATACGGCCTTAGTCATCGCAAGCACAATTAGGGCACCTCGATTTGTCATTGAAGCAAAAGATGGAGAGTCCACTAGGTGAATACTTTGTTGCTCATGCATGAAAAAGGGAATGCACAATACTCATGCCCACCCAAGACGAGTGCCTTGAATATAAATGGCGAGTGTGCTTGGACACTTAGATGGAGAAAAGGTGCCTTCAAAGTGTGGAGCATTGCACAACCTCGCCGCGATAGACCACCACATTAAGTCTTTGCTTTGGTGAGTGCAACAGACCCCCACATCAAGTCTTTGCACCGTCCCGGTGCAACAACTCCTTTATTCGCTTATTCCTTCAAAATGAACTACAAAAAAAAAGAACTATGGTATGTACAATGAGTGAATTCTATCTGCTTGCATTAATTCAAATAACTTTTCACCCTGGAGATGTTGACCAGGGGCAGCCTTTCACCCTGCAAGTCCTCTAAATGAACTGCTCCTTGTGATAATACCTTTATCACCTTGTAGGGCCCTATCCATTTAGGTGCCAATTTGGTGGATGCTGGCGGGATCTGATGCACCAAGACCAAAGATCCTTCCTGTACCTCATTAGTCCTTAGATACTTGTCATGCAACCTTTTGCGTTCCTCTTGCTTTACCTGCAGTTTCCTCATTGTTGCTTCCCTATATTCTTCCAATGCCACAAGTCTTCTAATGGGAGGCTCAATTCCGATGGTTCTAGCTCCAATTTCCTTCTTGATAATAAATTCGAATGGTGCCAAGTGAACTATTTGAGGGTTCTCTTCATCTCCAAGATTTACTACTTGAACAAACTTTTCAGAATTGGACTCACTTGAAAATTCATCCCCACTGTATGCAGGAGCGGAGTTCAATTTATGATCCACAATCTGTTCCTTGATCCATCCTGAAGGTATATTTGAAAATGGGAGTTCTTGAAGGTCAAAATTAGCCTCCTCAGGTGCAGGCACAATTTTGTCACTTTCTGGTCCTGCAAGCATAAAATCATCCAATTTTTCATGTTTACCTGTCTTTTCCTTACATATCATTGTAGTGGCGCCTATTGTCAAATTTTGACTATCTGGGTCTACTGGCCCAATAAGTGGTTCCGGTCCTTCGGGAGGTGCCTGCAAAAGATAAGCTCGACTACCTTGCTTCAGAGAAGTAGTGAGTTCCAGAGGGAGGATTGGCTCATTTTGGCCACTATTGGCTAAGTGCACAACTTGGGCCTCCTGTCGCCCACTTGGGCCACCACCTTGGGCCTCCTGTCGCCCACTTGGGCCACCACCTTGGGCCTCCTGTCGCCCACTTGGGCCACCACCTTGGGCCTCCTGTCGCCCACTTGGGCCACCACCAGCTAGGTGCCCAACTTGGGCTTTTTGGTGCCCAATATGAGCGAGGTGCCTAATTTGGGCCTCATGGTGCCCAATTTTTGCTTCTTCCTCTAGTTTCTTGCGATCACATATCTTACTCTCTTCCATACTGTTCAAGTGAAAAACATCAATTTTTTCCTCTTTCTGGCCTCCTTGGGCTGCTTCTATAAAATCCTCATTTACTTCACATATCTCCACTGTGCAGCATTCTGTACTCCCCATCATCCAATTTAATAGGGTATCATCTTCAGAAGGCATTACCTGAGTGTCCATTGTATACCCAGTAGCCTTGTTGATGTCTGATCCTTCTTCCAAATGTATCTGTAATTGATTGTTAGTACATGTGGAAATCCATAACTTGTTCTTTCCCCAATCCTGTAGAGCCTTTGCTTGCCTTAGCCAAGGCCTTCCCAAGAGCAAAGGATAGGAGGTCTCCTGTGGCAGGGCAATAACAACAAAGTCTAGAACAAAGTGACAACCCTGCACTATCATAAGTACCTTTTCACACAATGCCAAGTGGTGCAACCCGATGTTGATCTGCTAATGTAACTGTGAAGGGTGCTGCCTTTGTGGGATTCAACTTTAGTTTCTTCATGGTAAAATCGGGCATCAAATTGATGCCAGAACCTCCATCTATGATAACACCTGTGAGAGCTTCATCCTTTATAAAAACAGATAATCTTGAGCTCTGATAGTCAGCCAGGGGTGCAGGGGGAAAGTCAACCATAAAACCATCTATGCTAGGAGGTGGGCACAAGCATGCAGAGTGTATAATCTTCAACAAATCACTTCTTACTTTTGAATCCATCTTTATGAGTTGGTACATACTAATCTTATGATGAATACCTCTCAAGATTTCCTCAATGTTCACCTCTTGTGTGTCTTCCTGAGGACTTGTTGGTTGATCTTTTAGCAAAGTAGTCACCCTCTCATAAGCTCCTTCAATGTCCGCTTGGTCCATCCATCCCGCCTTCTTTTCCTCATCTCTATCTTTGAGTCCTTGTTGTTCCTCCTTATAGGCTGTTGCCGCTTGCCTGGCTCTAGTCATCATTGGCATTGACGGAGATGAAACAGCATAAGACTGAGTGGTCATACCTTCTACTTGTGGGGAAACTGCAATCATGTGAATTGGAGGGGGGCGGCTTCTTGGGCAATCCCTGGTATAGTGATCCTTAGCATCTGGACAATGCTGACAGGGAGGTGCACCTTTTGGTAAGGAGCACTTGTTCTGTATATGGCCATACTCACCACAACGATAACACATTAGTGGCCTATTATATCTAGGCCGAGTTGGACGGGTCTCTTCTCTATTAGGTGCATTTGAAGTACTAGCATAATATGAATCCAAAGCTTGATGGTTACCTCGTTGTTGTGCTCCCTTGAGGTAGTAGCAGTCTCTAGCTTCATGACCATCTTTGCCACAGAATTGACAACTGACCTTGTTAGGACAATTAACATTGGAATGTCCACTATTGCTACATATTGTACACCAAACCTGTCTTCGTATGTCCTGTGTAGTCCGCAAATCTTCGAGCTCACGACGAAGTTGAGCTACTTCATCAACAGTGTGGGGCGGGGGCGGCAGCACAACCTTCTCTTCTTGGCGACTTTGCTGCATTCTTAAGGCTTCCAACTCCTTCCTGAGTTGCCAGATAGGATCCAAGTCTGATGCATAATTTGGTTGGGCCTCCCCTTCAAAATGTAGTCTAGCCTCCTCAATGCGCGATGCAGTTGCAACAAAATCATCAAGTGTTGCATCCAATCTAAGAGATTCACGAAGCTTCTGCTGAGATGACTTGGGCAGAGCTTTCTCTATCCATTTTTTACCAAGAAATCACCTGGAGCATGTGGCAGATGTGAAACAAGTGCTTTTGTTCTAGTGTGAAGTTCATGAAAGGATGCACCTGATCTCAATTTTAGGTTCTCTAGCTGATCTAGAGCTCTTTCCGAGGAGTTGCTTGGTCGGAATGTCTGTGAGAATGCCGTTTTCAGTGCCTCCCACGTAGTGAAGTGTCCGTCTGCATATTGACTATACCATTTGTCTGCAAGGCCTTCCAATGTAGATGGGAAGAGTACCAACATTGCATCCTCTCGGTTTTGCAATCCTCGTCCACGGCATAATGAGACGAATCTCCTCACGTGGTCATCCGCATCCTCATAAGCCAAACCCTTAAATGTAGGGAACTTGATGTTCAACCTAGAGAGTAAATGAGAAAGTTCCTCCATTGGCATTGGTGCTTCTTCTGAAGTATCAGAGGAAAAATCTAACGTCCTCCTCAGCTTCTCTTTTGAAAGCGGGGTTGAAGCCAAATCGATGGAAAAATTTAAGGGTAGAGGGGTACTAGCCGAAGGTAGAGCTGACTTCTTGAGGCTCTTTTGTACACAAAGGGGCTCTCTGTCTACTCGAGTGTCGGTCATGTACCCACTCACAGAATGCAAAAAATCAAGAAATTAATGCAACAACAACTATATAGTGCACACTAAATACCTCACACAAAAATGCAAGGGTCCCACCGGGCGTGCCAAACTGTAGAGGAGGTACCGGGGTATCCACTTCCAACAATATCAAATTGTATACATTTCCAGTACTCCGTCTACTCAAGGGAGGTTCTCCTTAGGGAAGTATACCCTGTGACATTCTTGTGTGCAAGTACCTTCACTGATAACAGAGAAACCAATAGAAGTGAAAATGTACAGTTGCAGAGAAAGGATCAATGACAAGTGCTCTTGAGAGGAAATCACTTCGTAACTTTGAAAATGATTACAGAGAGCTAAAATAATACAAAAGGATGTAACAGTGGGCTAGCATGCCATTCCTAAACTAACTAGCAACAATACAAGAGTGTGACCAACAAGTGAATACAACAAAGATGATGACTTGATCCTGAAGAAATTCACCGATGCATGCCAATGACTAGATCCAAGCCACTCAATCACCCTGTAGTGCTAATCATTATTTTTCATTCTGACACATTACTGACAAAATATGCTCCGCCCGTCATTTGCCGCCCAAGTAGCTTATGGTGGCCTATACTAAGTCGGTAGTCGCCCAATTTGATATTCCTTCATAAAATAGTAGTCACCTGATTATGGAGTTTAGAAGTCCAGGTTGATGCACTTCACATGGTCGCCTTGGTAGTAGATTGAGTAGGTGGAGGGGAAAGGTTGAAGGTTGTCGCCTTAATTTGCACATATCTCCAGATGGTGGTCGCCTTCTCCACATGTGGTGATGGTGGTCGCCCTGGGTGAGGGTCGCCCCAATTGGAAGGAAAGGGAGGGGGGTCGCCTAGGATGATGGTCGCCCCATGGCCGGTGCCAAATGGGGGAAGGGAGGAGGGAGGTGGTCGCCCTGGGCGAGGGTCGCCCCATGAGGAGAGCTGGAAGGGATGAGGGTCGCCCAAATGCAAGGGGTCGCCAAATTGGAGTTCGAGAGGAGAAGGGGGAAGGGTCGCCCAAGTGTCCATATAGTTGATTAGGAGGAGGCTCGCCCAATTGGGATGTAGGCTCAAGAGGAGGAGGGTCGCCCAAGTCTCTTGTAGCCCAAAAATTGGCATCGCCATTTATAAGATCAATCGTTCTTGTACTATCACCCATGAGCTTTTCTCAAGGCGAGAGGGCATCAACCATGTGCTTCTCCCAAGGCGAGAGTGCACCATTCTTTAGGCGAGTGTGCGCCAACCACGAGTTTTTCTTGTTGAGACAACATAAGGCGAGCATGCGCCTAGTTTTTAGGATATTAATTCAAAAGAAGGCGAGTGGATACTTTTCCCATAAAATAAGGCGAGCACCATTGTGCTTTATTCAAAAACAAAGGAATTGCTTTACCCTTTGCAAAGATAATGAACGTCGCTCATTCTTTGGGAGTCATTTTTTAACCACAATAATGGGAACTCATGCTTGGCTCCATCATGTGAAATTGGGAGAGAGAATGAAGGCGCTCCATGAAGTCACCCTAAGTCATGATAGATGGGTGAGTAGACGCCCTATACGGCCTTAGTCATCGCAAGCACAATTAGGGCACCTCGATTCGTCATTGAAGCAAAAGATGGAGAGTCCACTAGGTGAATACTTTGTTGCTCATGCATGAAAAAGGGAATGCACAATACTCATGCCCACCCAAGATGAGTGCCTTGAATATAAATGGCGAGTGTGCTTGGACACTTAGATGGAGAAAAGGTGCCTTCAAAGTGTGGAGCATTGCACAACCTCGCCGCGATAGACCACCACATTAAGTCTTTGCTTTGGTGAGTGCAACACCCATGATCCATACTTTGCATTTGCCTCATCCATGTTTCCCTATACCTCAATTGCCACCATAGAGCCACCCCATTATGTATCATTCATGGGAAATTTCATTCATGTTCCCACCATATAGATGTTAGTTCACAAACAATCACATCCACTTCAGTATACACAGATACCATGCTCACTTCACCTACCATTCCCACTTACATGGTAGCTACCATAGACATTGCACTGTTCAATCCTATGGACATTTCTCCACCCATTGTGCCTCCCCTCCCCCACGCTCCCACCATCCCCACTCCCCCATCCACCAACATCACCGGTACCATCATGCACTGCATCCACCATGCCCATTCCCCTTGCATTAAACACTGTTCCCTTTGCATTTGCACTTGTACATACTACATTCAATATGATAATTCAATGCGTATCACAACTCAAACAAGACTATCAATGAGTGGAAGATCGAAATGTTGCGTTCCAAGCAGAATCTCATAGATTACAAACACGAGTCACAACTTTGGAAGTAGACAACGAAACACTCTAGGCTAAATACTTCACACTTCAAGAAGATCATGTAGAACTGGAGTCCAAGGTACATGATGTGGATGCCCAAGCTCTCAAGGACTTGGAGATCATGCTACATGAGCAAAATGTAACCAATGCAAAACTACGAAGGAATCTAGGGCTTCTGAGGAAGCATATGACTGCAGCTTGGAAGAAAATAACAGACTCTAGTAGTAGAACCAAGATAATCTTGAGGCCACTATGGAAGGGACATTGAGCACTATGATCAACCCCACATAGTTTCAAGTTCTTCTCTCAAATGACATCAAGATATTACTCGAGGAACATGCTAACTTTCTAGAGTCATACAAAAAGCTGGAAATAGAGTGTGCAGACCTCAAGAAGCAATTATCTACAATGAGCACATCTAGGCTAGAGGCTTCCACACCCCACAGACTATAGAGGAAGTGGAAACCCTTAGGAAACAAGTTGAGGAACTCCAAGCAAGGCTATTACACTATGAGAGGCCACCTTCTCTAGTTGAAGACCTAGAGCTAGACACAGTAGTGGAAATCCCTATCGAAGAATCCTTTGAAGAACGATATGAACCCATGCCAGTACCTAGAGGGCATCATTGAAGAGGGTAGAGACACATTTGAAATTGAAGCACCAGATTGGCTCAAGCGGGTAGAACAGATAGGTCAAACTAATGATGATAGGGTAGCAATACAAGTTCAATCAATGTCCAATCTTGAAGAAACGATTCTGAAGTCCGCATATTTCCAAAACTTTATCACACCAATGGCTTGTCACCATATCAGAACAGCAATAAATGCCATGTTTTTTGTTATTGGCAGATTATAATGTAGAAATTAAGATGCATACAGGAAAAGAGCCCACGTTTGCTACTCAAATTGAGCCAAATGACATATTTGAGAAGGCGCATGTAGGAACTATTTTCGACCACATTGAGCTGCACATCTATTGATAGATTATCCTAAAATGATGCACACGTGGTCAAATATGCCCTTGTACATTAAATATAACCTTTTTTATTGTCTTGTTGTATGACGCCGATCCTGGTAGGCATTTGCAATCAAAGTCTAAAATGACAAAGCATGTATAGATTGGATAAACTATCCTTATTTGGCTCCCCTAGAGTGCCACCCACAATTGCTTATATGATATCTACAACATGCCATCAGTCTGCAAGATTCAAGAATGTGTCGGACATTGCCGTCAAGATGAGTATGAAGATTTTTGAGCTAATGACAGTTGTGTTCAAAACTTTTTGAAAATTCCAAGCCTCCTATATTTTGGCCCTAGGGTTTGTTAAAGGAAATCGTGATCTAGTATATGATGTGATCCAAAACCCATCCATCAACACCATCTATGCCTAGCATGCATGATACAAGCAGATGTTTGAGGAGATATTCTCTACCGAGTTCTAGGAGTACCACTATGAGATTTTCATTCCCAGACCCACCCAACTATTGCATATGTTTGGAGTAGAACAAGCAATCAATGTCGATCAACTGCAATTGCCACATCTCAACGTTCCAAGTCTAGTAGATTGGGATCAATTGATGACAAATCTAGCACGAGGACTGCGTTTCTAAGAACATCATCTTGCCACAAATGTTGTCAAGTACTACATCAAGCACTCCGTACAACAAGGGTTTGTCACGGACAACAAACGCGAGAGAGAGAGAGGGGTGTTGGTAGCAGCTAGGGAAGTCAAGGTGGCGTTACAAGACAAGGAAGCCATTGAAGATAATTAGAACACTGGGAGAGTCAAGCAAGACTAAGTAGGCAGAGCAATCAATGAAGATCTGATAATTAGCCCCACATAATTTTTCAAAGAATAAAACTTTTATACCAATGATTTTAATCACTACACACCATTAAAATACCATTTTTGATGATTTCTACTTTATTTTGTGCAAGCCAAGGAATCCTTGAGTTTGAGGATTATTAGATCTAATTATGTACCAATTTTCATATTTTTTAGAGCTTGTTTGAGCTCCCAAAATAGAATGGGAACCTAATTTTTAACTAGGTGGGACACTAGGTATGGATAGGACCAAAAGCTAGTCAAAAACTATAAAAGGAGCTAGAGAGCTCATTTTTGAGGTTAGCTTGGAAATTGAAGTGAAAAAGAGATTGTAATATTGTTTTTTGATAATTAGAGATTCCATTACTCCATCTCTTTATCTTGCCTTGTGTGTGTATGTGTATGCATGCTTGTGTGCTTCTCACTCACGCACTTGTGCCTTCACTTGCTCACGTTCATCATACCCTCCTCAAGTCATCCCGGATTGACAATTATGAGGTGGATCTCCTCATGTTGGTACTTGCCATTGTGCCAGAGTGATAGATAACTTCATAAGAAGAATCCAAAAAAGGTGAGGCCGGAGAACATGACCGCTCCTCGTGGAACTCAATGCTTGAGGGGGATGTGATGTTATGGGCACAACGGAAACCATCCTAAACCTTAGATTCCTTGTGACTCTCTATATCTCGTGATTATTTCATAATTTGGAGAAACTAATGCTTCCATCACCTCTGGAACATGCCAAAACCCTAAGATCAACTATCTACTTGCTTGATTCTGAGGTCGTGTTTTGAGTTGTTAACATCATCGATGACATCATCAATTTGTAACCGCCCTTGAACACCTATATAAAAAGGTCTTGGACACATACATCCTCAGTCTTGCCAATGATGGTCTTGGGAGCTCAAGGAGTCGTGATCACCAAGTAAGTACTTTTGAAGTTCCATTTCCATTTCTTGTCTTGTTCCTTGCTATAGTGCTGATTAGTCTAGTTCTTGGACATCTAGTCTTGTCCTCTTGTAATCTTGTAGTATGAGATCTTGTTAAGTTATTTTTTGTATCTAGTTCATCTCCCTCAAGGATGTTTTTGTAATTCAGATATCATGTTTTATACCTACGGTCCCTGGTTGTGGGATCTCTCATATTCTATCTAGCCCATTTATCCATATCTATTAGTCTTGGGTTGTGGGACTTCTTGTATCAGTTGCATATTCTTGTATCAATTTCCCTACGTGGGTGATCTTGTAATCAGAAGCATAATTTCGAAATCTTGTCTAGTTTAGTCAAAGGGCACAATCTAGTGCTCCCTGACACTAATTAGGTGTCAAGAAAGAAGTGGACAAGTATTAGTGTGCCCTTTGTTAGAATACCTCATAATGTGAGTTATGGCTACATTCCTCATAATATTAGCGGAGGGTTTTAAATGGTTTGAATAATATTGCTTGTTACTTCTATGGTGAAAAACATTTCTAGAACTAGTGCCCTCTCTAGATTCTTTTCTAATGAGGCATCCTTAATTGATGTTACATTTGAGGGCTATCATGGTGGTCATCCTAGCACTAGTTGGTGTGTTGGATATTGCGGTGCTTGTATCTCAATCTCAGTGTCCAATATCGAGGTAATCTAGGGGGCTAGGGGATTAAGTTTAATCTTGTTGCACAAAAGTTTAGGGTGCACACTGATAGGGTTGAGATTGATATGTTGGAGGTCCAACACCACAAAGACATTGTCTCGGTATATGTCCATTGAGGGATGTTTTGTTGTGATGTATTGAGTTGAGAGGTGCAAAAATATTTGGTTATAAGTTCAACTAGCTTATTGATGGATTAAGTTTTGGATTTGACATTGAGGCACAATCCCATTGTGGGATGTTTCGTTGTGGCATATTGATTTGAGAGGTGCCAAAAACTTTGGTTATAACTTCGACTATCTTATCACGAACTTCTCTAGCTCTAGGGAGGAGTAATTCCACAATCCTCTCGAGTATCAATGAGAACTTTTGATGAGACTAACTAGTGTAATCCCATTCACTATCAAAGACTTGTTATCAACCTTCCTTCATTGATGCTTTCAAATTAATGTTGGCCTATTCTTTGTGTCCATCAAATAATAATCCTCAAATGGAATCGATCTCTACTATCACACACTAGTTGATGTCTTCTCCCTTTCACTAAAAAGATCTCACAAATTTAAATCGACATCAAATCTAGCATTCTCAACCCATAATGTGAATCCGGCATGACAATCAATGGTATGAAGAACTCCATGCTCATGGCACACCACTTAAGAAATATACATGCACACACTTGTCCACACATGCACACACATGTAAGCCTCTCTCATGAACAAGACAATACAAGATCCAAGAAACTCACTTCCATTCACAATATTATAGAAGAATACAAGACCTCACATAACAAATGAGAGCCCATTGTCTTTTATAGACATTTTTTAGGTTTGGGACATGCTCACATTCTAATGTCTGTCTTAACTTAAAAATAGTCCTAAATACTCATTTGACCTCCGATTTGAGATTCAAAAAATCTAGGAAAATTACAATGGCTTAAGATATCAGTCCAAAGCTTAAGGACTCCTTGACCTTTAAAAAAGTTTGGACATATTCGCATAAGGGTATTTTTATGAGATTTTTAGACATATCTCGGAACTTTGGATCTTCTTTTGCCTTCATCCTTGTACATGTGCTCCTTAGTGCACATTCCATGCATCCTTTGCACAACTTCATCTATCTTCTCGTCCTTTTCTTTGTTTATAGGCGATTTTATGAGTTTTTACTCCAATAACTACCCCCTCTTAGATCTTTTCATCCTCAATTAACATATCTGTTGTCATCTTTGGGGAACCATGGGCATTGATGTGCCTTGGAGTTGTAGAGTTTTTGCATAACAAGATATTACATGCATTAGAAATGTATCCTAGTTTTTTCTTTTTGTGGTCGTACTATAGTGTAGTGCATGCTCCACAAAAGAAAAGATTGCCCTATGCATGCGTAATCTAAAATCCAAAGTAAAGAAATTGTATAAGAAGAAAAAAAAAGGGTATTGAGAAAAATTCTCAAGGGATTGCTATAGGCAAGACATCCTTTTGTAAATATTGGAAATATTTCACATGAAGATAGTATGGTTAACTTTGACATTTTGACTCATGGCAATGATGTTGAACTCAATCAAGTATTCAATTCATGGACTGCTTTCTCATATCTATCAGTCCATTCAAACCCTCATATTTGGGAGTAAATTTATCTTAGGAACCTCATATTTTGAATTATAGGATTGATACCAAATTATTTTTTCATTTCCTTTCATTGTGGATACGACACAATTATGAGTGGAGGAGTCATACATCATGATCAAGGAAATTATGAGTGGAGGAGTCATACAACATGATCCATGAAAAGCTCATATCTTCTAAATTAGTTAGAATTTTATAAAACCATTGATTACATTATGATTTAAGGACATGCATTTAAGTAGCGAAAGTCCCTCCTCATCCATTCCAGCTCTTGCACTTCAAGTTTTGGCTTTTTAAAGGTGTTCATCTTTTTTATAAGGACGTTCACCTTTCTATTACATCCTCCAATTTCATTGGCACGTTCCATTTTGCTTAAAATTGGATAAGATGGCCCAAATCCTGTATAAATTACTGATTTTTATCAAAATTATTGAATTATTTCTCAGCAATGAGAAATGTAAGAAGATAGTGGAAATAATTTATGTAACATTGTACACCAGTCCTATCATATATTTGTCTTAATTCTTCCATAAGAATTCTATTTCAAAAAGGAATCTGAATTGGTTCCAAGCGCCATTGATCAAGTTTGATTTCTCCAAGTCTTATCCACCACTCTTAAACTTTGGGCCCAAGTGATATTCCTCCATGGATCTATAATTGCGCAAATGTTTTTTTTGTGTGATTAAGTCCTACCGTTTGCAAAAAAAAGGTTGGGAACTCATCATTATCTTTTTGTTCTATCATGAATTCAAGAGACGAAGGTCTTTTATGATAGATGAATCTCTATAATTTACTCGACAAACCCTAAGTTCAATTGACATCCTTAATTATATGGACAAGAGCACTATGTTGTGTCATTCCTTTAAGATTAATCACTACAAGGAATACGGGTGCATAGCGACGGTTAATGCGACACAATTTCATTGCTATAAAATTGCATAAAGCATCGCAAGAAGGGTCGAGCACAAAACATCAATCAAATGACGAAAAATACAACATTTTTATCGACGTGTGGTGCCATGGGAAATGTGACGCTCACATTGAGCATCGCTAAAGCTACGATTAAAAAAGTCTTGCATAAGGGATGCTAATTTTCATCGCATAAGCAATGCTAATCAATGTTGCTTATGCGATGCTAATTGCACGGGCCTTTACGATGCCTTAGCATCGGTTACATGATGGATGAATGTATACACACATATAAACATACACACACATATACACACAAAATTATATGCATATATATACATGCATGTCCTAACGATTGTATTTTATATAGAGGTGAATATGCAGACTCTTTGACATGTCCAAAATGTCAATCTCCTCGACATAAGGACGAAGAAGGTAAAATCCCAAAAAAGGTATTGAGACATTTTCCATTGTCTCCATGAATTAAACATATGTTTCAAAGCTCCAAATTATCAAAGCTTTTGACATGGGGACATGATCATAAAAGTACAAATAGAATAATCAGAATTCTTCATGATAGTGTTGCTTTTCAGCATATTGATTCTACATGACCTAGTTTTGCACAAAATCCACAAAATCTAAAGTTAAGAGTTCCATTAGATGGGGTTAATCCATTCTCCATGAAATCGAGTAAATGGTCAGCATGGCTAGTGGTAATCATAAACTACAATCTTTCACCATATCTTAGCATTAAAAAGGAACATTTAATGCTTTCACTTTTAATCCCGAGAAAAAGAAAAGTTAAAGATATGAATATATATCTTGCTCCTCTCATTGACGATCTCCAAGAGTTATGGAGAGGTATTAATGTCATTGATGTATCGAAAAGCATCAATGAAAGATATATTATGGTTCGTGGTATTGTGGCTTGGACTATTCACGATTTTCCAGGATATGGTGTTTGTTCAGGTATTGATGTAATTTTTTTATTCAATATGCATACAAATAAATGTGAGTTAAGCTAATTATATTTTTATCATTTTCATGATGCAAGAATATCCACTAAGGGTTATAAAGCTTGTCCATATTATGGTGATTGGTTGAGATCAATCTATGGTAAGAATCTCAAAAAAAAAAACTTATCTTCGACATTGACGATTCTTGCCTGATGATCATCCATTAAGATCTAAAAGAGAAGTGATACATTTTAATGGAAAGCTTGAAACAGGTCAGTGTCCAAAACCTATGATGCTTATGGATTGGTATAAATAATGGACAAATGGATCTCTGATAGATCCAAAATCTGAAATATTTAGTAATGATGAAGATAATGAGTATGTGAAGAGAGGTAAAGAAAAATTGGCACTCGTAGAGAATATATCAATATGGTATTCTTTGGAGTATTGGAAAGAGTTAAAAGTATGTCATCTTCTTGATCCTATGCATATATTCAAGAATATTGGTTATTCATTATGGCTGCATATTCCTAGACTTAAAGATACCATAGCATCAAGGAATGATTTGAAGGATCAAAACTCAAAAACAAAGTTATGGCCAATTTTTGATAGACATCGAAAGGAAATGACTTATGCATGTGCTCCTTGGGTACTTACCATGAAAGAGATACAGACTATCAACAATAGGATTCAATTGATTCAAACTCCTATAGGATATGGAGCATCTTTCCAGAACATGTTTACTATGGATGATAAGAGCTTATATGGGTTAAAGACCCATGATTGACATAACTTTTTGAAACATATTTTACCTTTGATTATCGATGGATGTACAACAAAAGGAGTACGAGATGTGATCTATCATCTTGGATCACTTATAAGGTAATTATGATACTTTTATATTTAATATATATGAATATTTGATATCTTTTATTGTTGAATTAACTTCTTTATAATTTTTTTTATGATATGTATTGGTGGATTACATCAAAAGAGATTGACAAAAACTCGATCCCACAAAAAAAAAAATGTGAATGCAAAGAGCTACTATGTTTGATGAAGAAAGAGCTTCCTACTTCATTTTTTGATATTCGGGTTCATTTATTAGTCCATCTTGTAGATGAAATAGAGATTGCAGGTGTTGTCAACACTCGAAGAAGATGAAGCTTGGAGCACAACACACAATACTGAATGTATTACTAGAGAATGTACAAAGATAAGTAGCCCATTAGGGCAATAGGTGTATGTACAAATCGAGGGAAAGAAACCTCCTAAAGAGGGAAAAAAGTGCCCCGACGGTCCTAGTGTGTTCACACACATCACTACCTAAATATAGCAACAAATCCCCCCTGGGGGTGATGCGGTGAACAAGGAGCTGACAAGGAAGTGCCAAGCTATGTGGAATCAATCCACAAAAGGAAGTAAGCCCAAAGCTTTGCAGAAAGCTTCAAACTTCTCCCTAGGCAGATCCTTCGTGAAAAGGTATGCAATGTTCTCCTGTGTGGGCACATATGCCAAGTTGATCTCCCCAGCGGAGAACCTCTCCTTGACATAATGATACTTCACCTCAATCTGCTTAGTGCGAGCATGGAACACAGGGTTCCTCGCAACTGCCAATGCGCTCTGACTGTCAGTGAAGATGGTGGTGGAAGAAGACTGACCAACACCCAAATCAGCCATAAGGCGTCTGAGCCACACACACTCCACAGCAGCTATGAAAGCTTCCCTATACTCAGCCTCACAACTAGAAGTGGCCATAGTAGGCTGATTCTTGCTCAACCAAGATATACATGAGCTACCAAGCATGAAGCAAAAGCCACTAGTGGACACACGAGTTTCATAGCAACCAGCCTAGTCAGAGTCAGAAAAAGCATGCAAATCTGGCGGTAGTGATCCCCCCTTGGGATAAAACAACCCAAGTAGCCGAGTACCACTCAAGTAGCAAAAGATGTGCTTAACCGCCTGCCAATGCATGACACCTGGGCAATGCATAAACTTGCTCATCTTTGAGATATCAAACTGAATATCTGGCCGGCTAATGCATAAGTAAATCAAGCATCCAATAGCTTGTTGATAGAGAACATCATCAAATGCATCTCCACCATCCTAAAGACTCAATCGTAAACCTGTCTCCATAGGAGTGGCAATAGGCTTACAATCTTCAAGGTTGAAACGTTGCAATAATGTGTCAATATATTTCCTTTGACACAAATCCATGCCATCATCAACGTGCATAAACTAAATGACCAAATAGTGATGCAAATGCCCCAAATCAAGCATCTCAAATGCCCCAAATCAAGCATCTCAAATGCCCCAAATCAGGCATCTCAAAACCATGTGCATTAGATAGGCATGCATCTTCTCATACCAAGCACGTGGTGCTTGCTTTAAACCATATAATGCCTTCTTTAACCTGCACACCTGGTTTTCAGGCCCTTTATGCACAAAGCCACGGGGCTGAAAAACATACACTTCTTCATGCAAGTCACCATTCAAAAATGTTGTTTGAATGTCCAACTAATGCACATTCCAACCATGATGAGCTGCAAGTGCACATATGCTACGAATAGTAGTCATTCGGCAAGTAGGAGCAAAGGTCTCATCAAAATCAATGCCTCTTTCTTGTGCATAACCCTTTGCAACAAGCCTAGCCTTATACCTATCAACTGTACCATCATGCTTATGCTTCAGCTTGTATCCCCACTTAGTCGGAATGTTCTTCTTGCAAGGAGGCAAGTCACATAAAGACCAAGTACCATTCTTCATTATAGCATCATATTCAGATTGCATAGCAGCCATCCAATTTTCTGAATTTTGTACGATATGAAAGAGGTGCATCTAATTTTCTTCATCAAACGAAACAGGCTCATTCTCATCATAGAGATTAGATGCAGCCATAACATAGCAACCTGATGCAAAAGAGGCACTATGAGAGCCTGAACAAGTACGATATGAAAGAGGTGCATCTAATTTGTTGTCACACAAAGTCTGCACCAGCCATTTTGGCATAGTTTTTGCCTGCTCAATATCAGGTCTTACATCAACAACTGCATCATGTAAATATGCATCAGAAATTGAATGATCTACATCATCACATGAAACCTGCAAAGTATGAGAAGTTGCCTCATTAGGACCAGTACTAGACTATCCACCTATAAAAAGAGGCAACAAAGTATTATACATGTCTTTAGAGCTAATAGATGTCTCCTTAGTACATGAAAGCAATGGCTGAATAGCATTTTCCACAAAAGCAACATCATGGCTAACCATAATGCATTTAGTTTGTGGATGATACAGACGATAGCCTCTACTTTCAGAACTGTACACAACAAAAATACATTTTACTGCTTTATCATCCAATTTTTTGTGATGTTCTTCAGGCACTAGAGCATATGCCAAACAACAAAAAACACGGAGATGAGCAATAGATGGCTTGCGATCATGCCAAGCCTCATATGGAGTGATAGACTACAACGCTTTAGTGGGACACCTGTTAAGTACATATGCTGCACACATGACAGCCTCAAGCCAAAAACTATGTGGTAAAGCCTGACTCTTGACCTACACCTCGCCATCTCCATGAGTGACCTGTTTTTTCGTTTAGCAACTCCATTCTGTTGAGGTGTATACGGCACTGTACACTGGTGTTTTATCCCATGTTCAGCCAAAAATGCATTAAAAAATCAAAAGACATATATCCCCCCCCGATCAGAATGGAGGGTGCCCATTTTACATGTTGATAGATTTTCAGCCAAAACCAAAAACTATTTGAAGCACATGAACACTTTGGACTTTGCCTTCAATGGATGTACCCATGCATGCCTGGAAAAATCATCGATGAAAGTCATGAAGTAAAGATAATTTCCAAAAGAAGGTGTCTGCATAGGACCACATACATCACTATGTACAAGCTGCAATTTTTGAGTAGCCCGAACTAAACCATTTTTTGGAAAGGACGACTGCTTCATTGTTCCCAAAATACATCCTTCACAAACATGTTTTCCAGGTGCCTCAAGTTTGGGCAAAGAAGACACTATTTCAGATTTCTACAAGCATAGCAAACTAGCAAAATTCAGATGACCAAAGCTTTGCATCTACATAGCCTGAGAATCATGTACTACACATGTTGAATCATTTACAGATCTTTCATAGTCTATGGGCTTATACAGCCCACGACATAAAATACCAGAAGCAATAATCACGTTGCCATTTGATAGATCATGAACTGTACACCTGTCATCAACAAATTTCACAACCAAGCCAATCTTGGCTAATGCAGAAACTGATAACAAATTTTTCTTGATCCCTAGCACAAACAAAGCATCTGACAAAGTGAAAGAGCTACCATCTGTAGTAGTCAAAATGATCTTACCAACTCCCATAACAGGATAAGAGGAGTTGTTGGCGCATGTAAGAGTATTCCCTATAGGGGCAGACTCGAGTGAAGGGAAAAAACTACGCTGCGAGGTAATATGTTTGGTCGCCCCACTGTCAAAGTACCAAACATCTAAGTCTACTGCAGACATGCACTGCTCATGAGAAGATGCATCAAAACTGCAAATAGTAGTAAACATCCATTCTTCTTCCTGCACAAGATTAGCAAACTCTGTTTTTGGAGTAGAGGCCTTTGCAACAACCATTCCTAGCTCTTTTTTCTTTGCCTCTTTTGCAACCAGTTTAGGATAGTTCTTTATGATATGATCATTTCCTTTATAGTACTTACAAAACAATTTTTTCTTTTTTGATTTCTTTTCATCTTTGTCTTCCCTCTTCGATTGTGCAAAATTGGCAGATTTCTGCTTACTAATTGAAGAGCTCCATTTTCCTTTGCCCTTCTGACTAGCCAGGGAAGTTTGATCTGCAACTCGCATAATGGACCTGTTTTGCCTGGACTCATCTTCCTGCAACAGAACGAAGACTAACTCCTCAAATGACAAGGCATTTGGATTGCCTTTCATCATCAATTGAAGAGTAGAAGCAAAACTATGATATGAATCAGGAAGACCATTCAGAACAGTTTGCATAAGTGAGCTATCTGGTATAACCTCATCCGCAAAAATCAACTGTTCCTTCAAGTCTTTGGATCTTTGTTAGGAAACTGTCCATAGAATCACCTTCATTCATGTGCTCACTCTCCAGCTGTTTTCAGAGGTAAGCAAAAGGAGCCTCATTCCTAGCTTGGTACAATGTGGTAAGTGTATCCCAAGCATTCTTGGCTGTTCTGCAAGAGCGAATGTGAGGAATAATGGCACGTTTGACAAACAAAGCTATCAATGCATGTGCCTAAGCATCTCTGCCATCCCAACGATTCTGCTCTGCAGTAGGTGCAATAGAAACCATAGCACAAATAGGAATATCCAAAATATCATCATCTTTGACACCTTCTGCATCAGCTTCAGTACCTACAGTTGTAAGAGTTGCAAGTGTGATAGGAAGTTTTTCAACACCCTTCACGATGTTCCACAGTCCTTTTGCAACCAATACATGTCGCATCATATGAGCCCACAATGGGTAGTTGATACCATCCAACTTATCCTCAACAACCAACATACCAAATACATCATTGCTTTCAGCCATGGCTGATGACTAAAATACCTTGATGGAGAAAATTAATTGTATCTCAAGAAGTTGAATGGAATTGCCCAGACAAGTTTTGCTAAACCTATAGCAAACTTCCAGACGCTTATAATGGCAAAGCGACACTGGTATATACCTTTGGCACAAAAAGATGAGATAGCTTGCACAAGCGCTACGATAGTGTGTTCGAAGGCTGAAACGAGCTCGGATCGTGATCTTGAAAACACGCTGAGTATGCTCACCAAAATTCGTGCGATTCTGAGACTGCAATCGGAGGAGTGTCAACGACACCCTAGATGAAGCGGCGACCTGCTCTGATACCGATTGTTGGAGTTAGATGTTTGCGGAAGCACGCAAACAACACAAGGAAGAAGATGAAGCTTGGAGCACAACACACAATACTGAATGTATTACTAGAGAATGTACAAAGATAAGTAGCCCATTAGGGCAATAGGTGTATATACAAGCCGAGGGAAAAAAACCTCCTAAAGAGGGAAAAAAGTGGCCCGGTGGTCCTAGTGTGTTCACACACATCACTACCTAAATATATCAACACCGTTTTTATTTATATTTCAAGAAAAAAATGATGTTTCTACTTTTGTAGCATATAATAACGAATGCATGCAAGCATTCGTTAGCAATTACAAACAGGAACTTCAAAATCTCCCAAGTAAAAAACAAAGAAACAAAAGATATAGATGTAATCTTGATAATAATCTCAATTACAAATATATCTTCTTTCACGGATTGGCTATATAGTTGTTTGCAATCCGCCAACGCAAATAATGAAGAAATCTCAGATGAGCAGAGAGAGTTAATGATAGGATGTGAATGAAAGGTAATTTTATTTTAATAATATTTTGTTTTTTTCATATATGTATATTAGTTTCTCTTTACTAATTTAATTTCTTTTGCAACCTCAAATGTTCACTAATATGTGGGCTTTTGGACAACATATTAGAATCAAAGCCATTGATTCTTTACATAAAACAGAGGATTCTAGTATTGTTGCTTCTTTCAAGCAACTATCACGTGCTAGCTCAAAAGACACGAACCTTATAGATGGCAAACTTGGTTATGTGGGAACTATTGTTGGTATCTATGAAATATCATTTCGTACATTCAAACAGGTAGAAAAACATTTATATTTTTTTATGATAGAGACTATTATGATTTTAAGAACCTAATAATGGTTTTTTGTTTTTATATATTTTGATAGGTCATTTTGAAGGTAGACTAGTTTCGAGCCAAGTATAATCCACATTGAGAAAGGAATTATCTGGGTTTTGGGCATTTTATTCTTCCACGCTAATGTGATCTACTAAAGAATCATATATATTCTTCCTAGGCATATTGAACAAGCATTTTTTTATAAAAACCCAGATGCTCATCCTTGGTGGCAAGTCATTCATGCTCAACGTAGAGGTAGGTCATTGTTTGAACAGTTTATTGTTCGAGAGATCGAAGAAAGTCCTCTTGATGATTCACCATCAGATACTAATACATCAACATCTGAAAGAGATATTAGAATCATTATATGTGATAATGATACTAATCTTTTTGATGAAGAGGATAATACTCTACATGTTGATTCTACTGATGTGAAGAGGAATTACTAGAAATCGATATTAAATCCATCAATAGATGATGTCAATAGATTTAACAATAGAAAAAATAAATGAAATCAATAAGGATAATGAAGATGAGACTATATTGATATCTTATCAAAATGATGGCAATAATGAAAACATATGAGCAGATTAGATAGTAAATTCTACTCTAGTTATCGATCAATAACTTGAATCATTTGAATGGATATCAGATAATAGATCCTTCTTTATTCAACTAGAATATCAACGAATCCTACTAGAGATGAAATCATGTTCTTTTAAGTTAGAACATGAAGCTCGGGGGTATGTCTAATTATTTTATATATAGCTTTATCTTCAAGGAGCAATTTTTTGTCATGTATGTATGCATATGTGTCTATATTCATGTGTATTATATGTATACATGTGTTAGTATGCACGTATATGTGTTTCATGTATATGTGTGTGTGTGTGTGCATGTGTGTGATATATGTATACATGTGTTAGTATGCACACGTGTATATATGCATATGCATTTGTGTAATATATGCAAGTGTGTTTATAATTATGTATGCATGTATAAGTATACATGTGTGCATGTAGGCATGTATATGTGATATGTACATGTATATATGTATATGTGTCTATGTGTAAATGTCTACATGTAAATATGTATGCATGTAGATGCAATGTGTACATATAATTCAATCATATGGCTAAAAGGCTGAATTAGAGTTTCTAAATTAGGCTTTGTAAAACCCTAATATCAAAATTAGTGTTTTTGAATTACGATTTTTGAATTAGAATATTTGTAATAGGGTTTTTGAATATATATATAGACACACACACACATATAAATAAATAAATATATATATATATATATATATATATATATTAATGCTCACATTCTTCTCTTGAACTCCAATCCATTCCCTATGTACAGTATATTCCCCTCTAGCTCTATATCGCACTCTAGCCCTAAGGTGCCTATGCATGTCCTCATAGGCACCTATGCTCTGCTCTCATGATCTGGAGGTGGTATAGGTGTCCTAAAAATAGATAGATAAAAATAAATAAAAATATGTGTTATACTATCATTAAAAAAAATGTGAAAAAAAAAACATACCTATGGGCAGATAGTTGTCTTCATACATGTGGAGCTACAGAAGAGCCCTCCTGTGATCGTTGGGCAAGCATCTGGATCATAAAATCCAGCTCATCATCAGGCATCTGCGAGTACTCATGTGTGTGTGTGCATGTGTGTGATATATGTATACATGTGTTAGTATGCACACGTGTATATATGCATATGCATTTGTATAATATATGCAAGTGTGTTTATAATTATGTATGCATGTATAAGTATACATGTGTGCATATAGGCATGTATGTGTGATGCATAATGTATCTACTCCATTTTGTATTTATGTATGTGTATCTACATGATGTGTATGTATCTTTATATATATTATGATCCTCATTGATTCGAGTAGCTATATATAGAGGCATAAGTTTGGGAGGAGAGATATCTCTCTAGTAGGTGGTCGGAGGATTAGATGCAATGTGTACATATAATTCAATCATATGGCTAAAAGGCTGAATTAGAGTTTCTAAATTAGGGTTTGTAAAACCCTAATATCAAAATTAGTGTTTTCGAATTAAGAGTTTTGAATTAGAATATTTGTAATAGGGTTTTTGAATTAGGATATATATATATATATATATATATATATATATATATATATATATATATATATATATATATATATATATATATATAGACACACACACACACATATAAATAAATATATATATATATATATATATATATATATATATATATATTTATATGTGTGTGTGTGTCTATATATATATATATATATATATATATTAATGCTCGCATTCTTCTCTTGAACTCCAATCCATTCCTTATGTACAGTATATTCCCCTCTAGCTCTATATCGCACTCTAGCCCTAAGGTGCCTATGCATGTCCTCATAGGCACCTATGCTCTGCTCTCATGATCTGGAGGTGGTATAGGTGTCCTAAAAATAGATAGATAAAAATAAATAAAAATATGTGTTATAATATCATTAAAAAAAATGTGAAAAAAAAACATACCTATGGGCAGATAGTTGTCTTCATACATGTGGAGCTACAGAAGAGCCCTCCTGTGATCGTTGGGCAAGCATCTGGATCATAAAATCCAGCTCATCATCAGGCATCTACGAGTACTCATGCATGATGATCCCTAAGGTATCACGTGGAACTCTTGCTCTCATAAGACTTTTTATGACAGTGAGTTTCCTCGTTCTCTCTCTACTAGGATCCATAATACCTGTACATATAAAACAAAAGGGGTTAAAAATTAATATATGTATGTGTGTATATGTGTATGTAGGTGTATATGTGAGTGCATGTATGCATGTAAGCATGTATGTATGCATATGCATGTGCATTATGTATGCAAATGTATGCAAATGTATGCAAATGTATGCATGTGTGTGTATGTGTGTATATGCATGTAAGTATTATGTATGCATATGTATGCATGTATGTGTATGTGTGTGTATGTCTCTATGTGTGTGTCTATGCATATATGTATGTGTATGTGTCCATGTGTGTGTGTATCTATGTGTGTGTCTATGTGTGTGTATTTGTATATATGTGTCTATATGCATGTGTATGTATGTGTGTAAATGTGTGTGGATGTGTGTATGCATGTGTGTAAGACTGTATGTGTCCATGTGTGTATATACGTGTGTATCTATATATATGTGTCTATATGCATGTGTATGTGTGTGTGTAAATATGTGTGGATGTGTGTGTGTGTAAGTGTGTATGTGTCTATGTGTGTATGTGTGTGTGTATCTCTATGTGTGTGTAAGTGTGTATGTGTCTATGTGTGTGTGTATATGTGTGTGTGTATTTGTGTGTGTGTAAGCTCTCACGAACCTTTAGCTGCTATATTAAAAAAAAACACCAAAACACATTAATACATTAAACACTCCAACAATCCATTGTTCAACATATTCCATAATGTATAACATCATGAGTGGCCTTGTTCTGCATCATAGAACTTTGGACAACAATAGCATCGTTATCTTCAAGTCTATTCTTGGGAGGACTAGGAGTGCGTGTCTTTCCTAGTTCCTTGCATGCATTATTTTCTAGCTCAATTGTGATGTGGTGTTGATCCACCCAGACCTAAAGAAGTCCACTTCTTAGGTTCAGGTTGACTGCATGATCATAGATCCAGTCTTGACCCAAGACAAGAGGTTCAGTGAGATCCTCATCTTGACACACTAGCACCTTCACTGTCATAAGAATATCTTGAATGTAGATGAGAAGTGCCACCTCACCCATGCAAGGGGTTTCCACACCTCCCAATCCTATGAGATATGCTTCTATAGGATCAACTTTTAATTGCAATTCTTGACAATTAAAAAGACGAGCTGCACTAGTGGCTGCACTAGAGTCAATCAAGGCTCTGACAATCCTACATTATTTCCTTGTCCTACCTCCATGCTCACAAAAGGATGTCAGTCAACTATTCTAGGGGAACTTAAGCCTAATACTTGGCACATTGCCATGCGATACCTAGGAGCATCATGAGTATCTGAGCTAGGGTGATCTTTATCTTGTCTTCTCAATTTCATTCGTCGGATGCATTCTAAAGCTTCTACTTGTGCTTCTTCTCAAACTCATTTTTCCTCTTCCTTATGTGTATTTGTAATCTTGATTCAATTTAACATTTCCTTTGTGAGGGGTTCTTGGTATAATTTCACTCTGCATCCATCGATGTAACTAGGTAGGATGTCGCCTTCTCGAGTGGCTAATTGGAAAACTCTACTTGTTGAAATTCTATTAATAATCATGGGTCCATAGCCATGCTTCTCTAATTTCCTAGCATGCTACTTCAATGTGTATACTAGGACTAAATTGCCCGCTTTCAAGCCCTTATCCTTCACATGGGCATCAAAGTATGCCTTTTGCCTTTTCTTGGTTGCGTATGTTCCTACAATTGCTCTTAATCTCGTTTCACCTAATCGTTCAAGATAAAAAATTTTGGATGAAAGCTCATGACCGGTCCACTGGTGTTCTTGCGCTACTTTCAATGTTGGTATCAAGAAGTCTAATGGCAACACAACATTTTTTCCAAAGACCATCTGAAAGGGGGTGGCTTGAAGCACTGTTTTATAGGCCACTCTATAGGCCCAAACAACATGATCTAGTTGTTTGTCCCAATCAAATCACTTATTATTCACCAGTTTTGTCAAAATAGTGCAAAGTATCTTGTTCGTGCTTTTGGCCTAGCCATTGACTTGTGGGTGATATGGAGCAGAATTCTTATGAACAACCATGAATTCTTGTAGCAAGTATTCAATGACCTCACTCAAGAAGTGGATGCCACAATCACTCACAAATTCTATTGGCAAACCAAACATATTGTGTAAATACATTCTCAAATAGGAACTTCGCTATGGTTTGCACATTGTTCTCTCTTGTTGCCTTCACTTCCACCCATTTAGTCAGATAATCAGTGGACACAGTGATGTATTCAGCATGTGAACTCTTAGTTGGGGGACTAATAGGACCAACAATGTCTATTCCCCACTTAGAGAATGCATGTCCACCCATCATAGGTTTCAAAGGCATCTCATCTTTACATATCGGGTTATGAGTTTGTTGACAAATATCACACCTCTTCACATAGGTATGTGCATCCATGTGAAGGGTTGGCCACCAAAGACCTATGAATAAAATTGCCTTAATCACCGGGTCTGGTCCAATGTGTCCTTCTGATACACCTTGGTGAGGAGTTTCTAAGATCTTAAGATATTGACTCTCATGGACACACAATCGTAGGTATTTGTATCTTCTACTCTTGTATAAATTATCTCGAATGAGGGCATAGTCTAGTGCTGCTTGTTCTAAGCTCTTTCGTCTCACCAATGCCATCTCTTGAGGGAATGCTTTCGACCTCAATAAGTCTACTAAAAGTTTGCTCCTGTTTGGTACGAAAGGCACTTGATAGAGAGTGGCATATTCCACTAGTGGTCTAGTACTACAGATTGGGCATTCCTAGCACGTCCTATGGACATCTGCTTCCATGGTTGGCCAATATACACCTAATCTTTGCAGAGTCTATAGGGTTCAATGTTTGGAGTGATGTTGCTATAGTGCACCTACATGTGCTATTTGGAACCACTTTGCATGCTCGTCTTCATCTACACAGCAAGCCAATATGCCTTGATCGGTGTGCTTATACATGTTGCCTGCCAATATGTGGTATTTTTGAGCCCTCACTACTTCTTTATCTTTGGTTTTCAGTATGAGATGCTCATGTACAAAGGTTAGAATAGGCACTATAGTTTTAGCCCATTCAAGCACTACTTCTAGATTTAACAAGTAAGCATGAAGAAGGTCATCTGACACTCCTTGAGGGGACTCTCCTAAAGTTAGTCTAGAAAGGTGATCTGCCCTAAGGTGAGTCCCACCTTTCCTAACCACAACTTCAAAGTCATATTCCATGAGTAAGAGGAACCGTCTTCTTAATCTCCCTATATTGCATGGTTTGTTTACTAGGTAGAGTAATGCTTGATGGTTTGTAAAAACTTTAAACTTATTTTCCAACAAATAATGTCTAAAATTCTTAATCGCATACATCATGCCTAATCCTTCTCTTTCTATAGTTGTATAATTTCATTCAATCGCATTCAATTGTCTATTGGCATAATTAATGGGAAGATCCATGTTACCTTCACCAGTAGGTTGTGCTAGTACACACCCTCATTTAGGCATTCTTATCATGACTTTCCTATGTTCTATTTTGTGATTCTTAAAGTTTTCAAGCACCTCAAATAAGGATTCCTCCTCTTCTGATTGGAGTTCTCTCTTCTTCCTTTTCTTGCCTTCACTCTTGATGGTTACCTATGTAGTTAACATCACATCATTCATAAGCTCTTCTCTTCTTTGAGGGTGAACTTCTACCACATACAGGAATTCCTCTTCTGACGCACAAAAAGGGTCCATAATAATTGATTATAGATCTCATTCACTTGATTTATCAAGGTCGTCCATACTAGGCTTGCACTCTTCGATAACTGAATCACACATGCTTGGTTCTATAGTGAAGACCGAAATGTCATAGCCATCTTCATCACAGTGTGGTGTCCATTGTTCTTCATTGATGGCTATGTCCATTGTTGCTAGGATTTCTAACCAACCATGAGGTTCAAACTCTTCATGTGGAAATACTACAAGTGCATAGGTTGGGTCTCAAATAGATCTATGAGTTTCCTTTGCACCTACCTCTCTAGCATTTTCTCTATTCTCTTCTTCTATTGCAGCTTTACACATCCATAGGTGAGTTTCTTCATGCATCCATGAGGATCCTGATCCTAACAACTCGTTGCAAAGTTCTTTCATATTATTCACTTATCCTTTTTATTTCCCTTAGGTTGTCACTTCTTGTCCAATAGCTTCCAAAGAGGAATACCTGAGTTTTAATGCACTTGAAGTTTGATTGCTCGATTTATGTCCTTTTACTTTAGAGTTTGTCGCAAAACTATACTATTTATGCTTGCACTTGAGTAGTTAGGGTTCTTATACTTGTATCATGCCTAACATAGCCCTAATTAATCAATACCAATAAATGTACTTAGCCTAAGCTAGGAATTGACTGAGGGGGTTGATAATGCTCCAACCTCAAGTCGCTTCTCCTTTGCTCACACTTGAGTGCTCAAGACACTCGTTCTCAAACTTGCAACATGCTCTTGCTCTGGACACCCGTTGATGCTCTCAATGGACCTGTAAAGCCCCACAATTAGATCAAGAGTTAATTCTAATAGAATTAACATACCATTTTCATTCATGTATTTGAAAGACCAAATTTTCACTTCTCTTTATGAAAGACTTCCCTAGATATTCTTTAGCTTCCTCACCCCTATGGGAGGCCAACTTCAAAATACTATATCTAAAACTCAACATATGATTTTTATGAAAGCAAGTCAAGATTTGCATACATTTGAAATGAGCTTTCCAACGAACTCAAGATCACAAAAAACAGATCTTAGATAAGAAAGTTATGTTTGTTCAAAGTTTTGGTGTCAAAATAGGCAAACAATCAAATATGACTTTTCAAAATTTTTGCTTGGGGGCCTCACAAGGCTCAACTACTTGAAATTTTTGGCCAATACTAGCAAAAAATTCAAAAATTAAAACCTTAAAATTTTATGGCCAGTACTATAATCGTGATGGACAAAGCTTTCTATCATGGCCTGTCAATCATGATGGATGGTGTCAATTGTGATCGATGTGTCAATCACAATCATGTGTGATCGTGATGGATAGATTCAAATGTGATCGATGTGTCAATCACGATGGATGATGTCAATCTTGATGGAGAGGATTTTTTGGATTTTCTCATTGGTTTATGTCAATCGTGGGCCTATGCATCGCAATGGATAGAGTTTTTCCCAAGTTTATGTGTCAATCATGATATTTGTGTCAATAACGATGGACAGGGGTGTCTGTCGTGATGGATGTTGTCTGTCATGATGGATAGAGGCATCCGACATGGTCTGTCAATTGCGATGGATAGGCTGTCCATCACGATGGACAATGTCAATCATGATTGATGGTGTCAATCACGATGGATAGAAAAAATGCAAATTTTTTTGAAATTTTTATAATTTGTGATGTGAAAAGGCTCAAATCTATGATGATGCACTTAGTTTTAACAAAAGACCAATTTTTTTGTTTGTCACAATTGACAAAGACCAACACCCCGAGACCTATGTAGAATTTTTTTGTACCTGTTAGAGTTGTTGCAGCTATTGTGGATGCTCGTACATGAAATAATGCCCAAGAAACATGCACACAAAATCTCTCTCTCTCTCTCTCTCTCTCTCTCTCTTTCACACTCACAAGTGAAATGAGGAAATGGAGATGGAATGCGTGGATATGACCAAAATGGTGAAGATGATGATGGAAAGAGATGGAGAGCAGAGATGGTGGTGATGATGATCAAGTAGGTAGAAGAGTAAAAAATAAGAGATTACCTATGATTCTTGTTGGGGTAAGATTCAATACCCCTATGTAGCTTTGGAAGGTTTTAGGCCCTCACAGGTTGTTTTCCACAGTGACCTTGAGTCACTGTGGAAAACACCCTTGAGTCATAGGTTGTTTTCCACAATGACCCTGAGTCACTATTTTGTTTCTAATGCAAAATTTAGATGTGGAAAAAAAATGAAGCTTTCCAAAATAAAAATAGACATTCTCAACTATCCATAGAACTTTAAAACACTTGATTTGGATACTCCAATAGGGAGAACCAAGCTCTACAATTTAGACTAGTTGTCAGTACTACTGTCTACCAATGTGCAGAGACACACCTTCACTATTTACAATTTTACTCAGAGATCACTTGGAGCATAGTCACAAAATTCATACCACATTGAATAGACTCTATAAGCAATCAAATGCAAGTAGAATCACTTGAAACGGATACCAGAACAAGGAGTTAGAGCCAGAAACAAAATGGTGTTGAAAACTAGCTCACTCCTGAGAGACGTAGTGAGCAATGACTAACCACAGAGAAGAATAAGCTAAAAAAATGACTAAGTAAAGGGGGCTGCATATAGCAACTTCCTTACACTCTATACTAACTCTAGGAAGAGAGTAGAGGTCATGTTCTTATCTTCTTGACTTTGATTCATACATATATAGGCTGTCCAAAAGTGCTCCTACAATTTTGCAAGAATCTCTCAATAAGCCTCTTTAACATTTTAGGTAAGCTATGATTTAGGAAAGTGTTTTAGGCTTCTTGATAGCTGAAATTTGTGATATGAGGCCTCTAATTAATAGGTCCACTTTTCATCTATGCCTCTAAGACTTTAGCTATGATTAGGCAAATATTCAAAACTCTTGCACGGCAGAACATACCAGACCACCAGATTCCTGGACTACTGGACTATTGGAAAAATACCGAAGAGACACCAGATTGCATGATTGCTAAGACTTTTGGACCACCGGAAAAACACCAAAAGAATACTAGAATAACACTTGACTACATGATCCCTAAGACTTTTAGGTGACGAGAAAAATACCAAATAATCACCGAAAAAATATCGGAAAGACACCAGATTGTGCGATCCTTGAGACTCTTAGGTCACCAAAAAAGCACCAAAAAAATACTGGAAAAATACCAAAAAAAATACCGGAATAAATTTTGGTCATATTCAAGGCTTTATTTTAACACTCCCCCTCAAGTCTTGAACTTAAATCTACCATGCCAATGCTTCTTTTGAATTTTAGTACCTTTATTCCTTCCAATCCTTTTGTAAACATATATGCAAACTGATCTTTGGTACTTACATGTTGCACCTTGACCTCTTTTGCAATCACCTTCTCTCTTATGAAGTGATAGCATACTTAAATGTGCTTGGACCTAGCGTGAAAAATTGGATTCGAAGCTAGGTGTACACTACTCATATTGCCGCACATGATTGGGATTTTTTTTACCTGCAAGTTCAAGTATTTAAAGAGCTTCTTCAACCACATAATCTCACATGTGACGTGGGCTAAGGTTCTATATTCAACTTCAGTGGAAGATAGGGCTACTATTGGCTACTTCTTAGAGCTCCATGAGATAGTCTTGCTTCCAATCATGACTACATAGCCACTTGTACTTCTCCTATCATCTTTTGAACAAGCCCAATCTGCATCACAATAGGCTTTTACCTGCAAATCCTCATCATAAACATAGAATAAACCTTCATTTATACTGCCCATGAGATATCTAAGAACTCTCTTGGCTGCCATTAGATGTTGCACTTTGGGAGTTTGCATCAAGTGTGAGAGAACTCCTACTACATGTTTGATGTATGGCCTATTAAGAGTTGCATAGTTCAAAGATCCTACAATGGATATGTACAAAGTAACATCTTCAATGTCTTCTCCCTCATTTGCACTCAACTTTATATTTACCTCCAATGGATTTGTAATTGGCTTGCAATTACACATGCCTTAGTTTATTAGTACATAAAAAATGTACTTTCTTTGCATGATATATATGCCTACCTCCTTGTAAATTACTTTTATGCCTAAGAAGTACTGCAAGTCTCCAAGATCTAAGATCTTGAATTCTTCTCCAAGCTTGTTCTTGATCTCTCTAATGCTTGATTCATTATTACGTGTAAGAATAAGATCATCTACATATATGAGAATGTAGACAACCTCATCATCTTCCTTCTTCATATACAATGATGAGTTGACATCACTTTGCTTATAGCTACATTTGGCCAAATATTCCACTAACCTTTGATTCCATGTTCTTGGTGCTTGCTTCAGACCATAAAGAGCCTTCTTTGACCTTCACACATGATGTGGATACCTCTGATCTTCAAAACCTTTGGACTGCTCCATGAAAACAGTTTCCTCTAGGTCACCGTTTAAGAAAGCATTCTTCACATCTAGTTGGTAGATCCTCCAACTCGTTGAGGCCATAATTGCAATGAGAGTTCTTATTGTAGTCATCCTTTATATAGGGCTGAAAGTCTCCTCAAAGTCAATGCCATAGGTTTTTGAAGAAACCTTGGCTACCTTGGCTACCTTGGCTATGAGCCTTGCTTATACCTAGATATGCTACCATCTGAATTTCTTCTCACCTTGTATACCCATTTGTTGCCGATAACCATCATGCCCTTGGTTTTAGGCCCGATGACCAAGTGTGGTTCTCCTTGAGTGCTTTTACCTCTTCATTCATGGCTTGATTCCATTCTTCATATTTGCTTGCATCCTCAAAACAATTTGGCTCTTCACATGCACCTGCTTGACTCATATATGCATAGTCTTTAGCAATAAAAGAGTCATAAGTTAATCAATGAACTGAATATCTTTCTCTTGTTGAACTTCTTCTCTCTTGAGGGGCTAGAATGAATATTTTTATTCTATCTTTTGATGTCTTTGCAACTAGATTTTCTATTTTTTCAAACTCTTCCTCACTACTGCTATCCATGCCTACCATAGGATTGTGCCCATCACCCTTTTCCTCCATGCCTTTGATTCTTGTAGAGTTTCTTTACTTGAATTAGGCTTGTTTCTCAACCTCCCTTTCCATGGAGATGTGTGGCTACCCTCTGATGTTCTTGAAGTTGAAGGACTAGAAATTTCCATACTTTCTTTGTCTCCTACATGTCTCCTTTCAACATCATGTATGTCTTCAACCTATAATGAATCTTTCACACCATATCATGGCAAAAATTCATCAAAGATAACATCTCTATATAGCTTCAGCTCTTTGTTTTTAGGATCATACCATCTAAAACCCTTTTGCTCTCTTGAATACCCAATAAAAATGCACCGTTTAGCTTTTGCTTCAAGTTTATGCCTTAGTTCATAAGGCATGTGCACATAACATACACAACCAAATATCTTGAGGTGAGATAGATCTAGTTTCTTATCGTACCATGCTTCATATGGACTTAAAGCACGTACACCTGAAGCGAGGCATCGATTGATGAGGTATATGGCTGTACTTACTGAATCTGCCCAATAGCAGTTGGGCACATTTATCTTGTTGAGCATCGATCTTGCCACTTCAGCTATGTGTCTATTTTTCCTCTCTACAATCCCATTTTGTCGAGGTGTATACTTGCATGTATATTGTCTCTTGATGCCATTATGATTTAGAAATTTAGAAAGCTCCTTGGAGAAGTATTCTCCCCCTCAATCAGATCTAAGAATCTTTATGTACCTGCCCATTTCCTTTTCAACAAGTGCTCTGAAAACTTTAAAGTGACTAAAGACTTCGGCTTTTGACTTCATACAATGCAACCATGTCATTCTGTTATGATCATCAATGAAGATAACAAAGTAGCGATTGCCTCCCAATGAGGGTTCTTTGGTTGGTCCCCATACGTCAGTGTGGATGAGGTCCAATGGAAATTTGCTTCTTTGTGTACTCTTCTTGAATGGAAGCCTTGCTTGTTTCCCGAATTGACATGCTTCACACGTGTTGCATACTTCGAGACTAGAAATTTCGAAGACAGCTTACCACTCCTCTCTTTTGCATATCCTTCAGCTTTTGAAGGTTTATGTGGCCAATCCTCTCGTGCCACACATCCACCTGAGCTAATTTCTTGCTGCCAACTGTCAAATAGAGTGTATGTGATGAGGGTGGTTTTAGATCCATGGTGAATAGTATTCCTTCCTTTTTTCCTTTAGCTACCATCTTGTAGCCTTGCTTTGGTTCTTCCACAAAACATCCTTTGTTGTTGAACTTGACTACATATCCTCTTTCAACCATCTGTCCAACTAATACAAGATTCTTTGTGATTGTCGGTACATGTAACACATCTTTAAGACACTTTGCATTCTGATTTTGATCTAAAGGAACATCACCTAGTGTGTGATCCTATGCTTGGTGTCATCCCCTATTTCTACATGCCCTTGTGTGCTTGGTTCATGCAAATTACAAAACATTTCCCTATGGTAGATCATGTGATTCGAACATCCGCTATCAACATACCATGTGGTTTTTATGCCTTCTCTCTTACCATTTCTTTGCATCATGGCTAAAAGATTATCATTCATTGATGTATTTGAAGTATTTGCATAGTTACCTTGATTCTTTTTATGGCCTCCTTGGCTATTCTTAGAGTAACAGTCCCTTGTGAAGTGTCCTGGCTTGCCACAGCTATAACATTCCTTTGTGTGCTGTCTACCTCCTTTTCCTCTAGCTCTTCCTTTCCCCCTTGCTCCATAGCTTTGACTCGCTCCATCTTGATCATTGCTTGATCTTCCTCTACCTCTACCTTGTCCATTGTGTCCACCTCTCTTTCCTTTGCCTTTACCTGCATAAAAGACTTCGGCTTCATTGCCCTTTGAATGACCTCGATTGAGGTTCATTTCCTCAGTCACCATGAGTGTGAATAATTGCTCAAAATTTGATAATGAGTCCCTCACATATACTGAGGTAGTGAATGGTCTCCATTTTTCATCATTTTTTAGCCTATTCAATATATGAGCTACCAAATACTCATCATCGATGGAGCTTCCTATTGATCCTAAGGCATTTGCAATCCCTTTTACCTTGAGGATATAATCATTGATGCTGCTATTAAATTCTTTCTTAAGTTCTTCAACTCATTCTTGAGCTGAATCTTTCGTGCCTTTGTGGAGATGGAGTATAATCTCTCCAAGGCCTCCCACACTTTCTTAGATGAGTCCAAGTATTGGATATGACCAATCATGCTATTTAGAATGTGTTGAGATAAGATGAACACGACTCTTCTATCACTTTCAATCCACTCATCCACTTCCTTTTCTTGGGCTCGAGTGAGTGGCTCTGCATATTGAGGCCTAGGCTTAGCTCCACTAACTAATACCCATAGTCCCTTGCCCATGAAGAAATTTCTAACCCGAAATCTCTAGGGTTGGTAGTTTCCTTTCTCCAACTTCTCTATTTGGGTAGCATACTCAGCCATTGCTTAAGATTCTATGCTTCCTAAGCTTCTTTTGAGTGTGACAGAGTAGGAAAAGTTCAAAATGATTACCTTCTTATAGCTTTCTCCCTTGGTATGTATTAAGAAACTGGCTGCAAGTTTCAAGGTCCACTTATGAATACTGATGTAGCTCACTGATATGCTGCAAGTCCTTTCCTAAGAGCTTTACTAGCTTTAGATAGTTTCTTTGAATTCCTTCAAGAGTCCAAAATGCTTTGAAGTGTTCTAATACCACTGTTGGGGTGAGATTCAATACCCCTATGTACCTTTGGAAGTTTTTAGGCCCTCACAGGTTGTTTTCCACAGTGACCCTAAGTCACTATTTTGCCTCTAATGCAAAATCTAGACGTGAAAAAATAATAAGACCCTCCAACCTGAATCTATACACTCTCAGCTATCCATACCACTTTAAAACACATGATTTGGATAGTCGAGTAGGGAGAATCAACCTCTACAAGTTAGACTAGTTGTTGGTACTCCTATCTGCCTATGTGCGGAGAAACATCTTCACTATTTACAACTTTACTCAAAGATCACTTTGGAGCATAGTCATAAAATTCACGATACATTGAATAGACTCTACAAGCAATCAAATGAAAGTGGAATCACTTGAAATGGATACCGGGAAAAGGAGTTATAGACAAAAACAAAATGGTGCTGAAAACTAGCTCACTCCTCAGAGACGTAGTGAGCAATGGCTAACTATAGAGAAGAATAAGCTAATAAAATGACTAAGTAAGTAAAGGGTGTTGCATATAGCAACTTCTTTACACTCTATACTAACTCTAGGAAGAGAGTAGAGGTCATGGTCTTATCTTCTTGGCTTTGATTCATACATATATAGGTTGTCCAAAAGTGCTCCTACATTTTGCAAGAATCTCTCAATCAACCTCTTTAACATTTTTGGTAAGCTATGATTTAGGAAAGTGGTTGAGGATTCTTGATAGCTCAAATTCATGATATGAAACCTCTAATTGATAGGTCCAGTTATCATCTATGCCTATGAGACTTTAGCTATGATTTAAATAAATATTCGGAACTCTCATGTGACATAACATATCCGATTCCTAGACTACAAGACTACTGGAAAAATGTCGCCTAGTGTCAGACCTAGTCAAAAATTAGGTTCCTACACTATTTTGAGGCCTCAAACGAACTCTAAAAGATATGAAAATTGGTACGTACTTAGATCTAATACTCCTCAAGCTCGAGGACTCCTTGGCTTGCACAAAATGGAGTAGTAATAATAAAAAATGGTATTTACAATGGCGTTTAGTGATTAAAATGACTGTTGTAAAAGATTTATTCTTTGAAAAATTATGTGGGCCTAATTGCCGAATCTTTGTTGATTGCTCTGCCTACTTGGTCGTACTTGAATCTCCCTCTGTTCTGATTCTCTTCGATGGCTTCCTTGTCTTGTAACACTACCTTGACTGCCTTGGCTCCTATCATTATCGAACCTTGATTGGTGCTCTCTAAGTTCTCAAGTATGATGATTGATGTCATACCCTTTCCAATGAGCAAGGTACTTCAATCTTCCTCAGGATATTCTTGAATATAAGACATGCTTGAGTTCAAATTCTTCATGATTATTAATCTTGATAGGTGGCGAAGGACTAGGTCTCCCCCCCTCAATGGTGAAATATGATATGGTTCCAACATGGACACATGGAAAACTGGATGTATTCTCATGGTAATCAGTATTTAGAGCTTGAAAGTGATTGGATTAATCTTGGCTAAGATGGTGAAAGGACCAAATATCTGATGCTCAAGCTTTGAACAAGGCCTTGAAGTCTACAAATCATTTATGAGTAACCAAACTTTATCCCCAATGTGATATGATGGATTCTGAATGTGATGCGGATTTGCATAATGCTTATATTATTCTTGAGCTTTATGAATTTCTTGCTTGAGTTCTTAGTGAATATCCATGAGGTACTTGACCTTATCTATGGTAGCTATGTTCCTGACATGATTTAAGAGTTGTAGATCCATCCTTGGGTGTTGCCCATAAAATGCAAACAAGGGAGTCTGCTTGGAAGATGTATGAACATGATTGTTATAGGTAAACTCTGCAAAGGGTAAAATTTCAAAGAATCATTTTGATGATAGTTGATGGTGCAAGAAAGATAGTTTTATAGGACTTGATTCACACATTATTTTTATCCATCAACCCACAGATGATTGGATGTAGATAGTTTAAGCTGAATACCAAGGAGCTTGCAAAGACTTTTCCAAAAGTTGGATATGAACTATGGACCTCAATCATTGAAAATATCATTAGGCAATCCATGAAGCCTAAAGATGTATATGAGAAAAAGTCTTATAGTGGTTGCACCTATGATTGCCTTGGTAGTTGGAATGAAGTGTGTCATCTTTGTAAATCTATCCACTGTAACAAGATTGGCATCATACTTATACAACCTTAGGAGATGTGCAACGAAATCCATAGATAATGATGAATATTGTCTTTTTGGAATAGGTAAAGGTTGCAAGAGACCATGATGTTTATGAAACAATACCTCATATCTATTGCAAGTGTGACAAGTTTAGATATATTCTTTGACTCCCTTCCACATTTGAGGCCATCAAACATCCCTTTATATGAGTTTGATTATTTTTTTCACTCCAAAATGTCATGGTGCAAGCTTACCATGACATTGTTGAAGTACTTGGATCTTGGGCTTTCCTTGAGGGATGTAAAGTAGGTTCTTATAGAATAGTAACCCATCATTTTCTTGGAACTCGTTTACTTCATGAACTTTTCCCTTCTTGAATTTTCTGTTGGAGATAGACGTCTGCGGAAGCACGCGAACAGCACAAGGAAGAAGAAGAAGCTTGGAGCACAAACACACAATACTGAATGTATTACTAGAGAATGTACAAAGATAAGTAGCCCATTAGGGCAATAGGCGTATGTACAAGCCGGGGGAAAAAAACCTCCTAAAGAGGGAAAAAAGTGCCCCGGCGGTCCTAGAGTGTTCACACACATCACTACCTAAATATATCAACAAATCCCCCCTGGGAGTGATGCGGTGAACAAGGAGCTGGCACTCATGTATAAGGAAGTGCCAAGCTATGTGGAAATCACTCCACAAAAGGAAGTAAGCCCAAAGCTTTGCGGAAAGCTTCAAACTTCTCCCTAGGCAGAGCCTTCGTGAAAAGGTCTGCAATGTTCTCTTGCGTGGGCACATATGCCAAGCTGATCTCCCCAGCAGAGAACCTCTCCCTGACATAGTGATAATGCACCTCAATGTGCTTAGTGCAAGCATGGAACACATGGTTCCTCACAACTGCCAATGCGCTCTGACTATCAGTGAAGATGGTGGTGGCAGAAGACTGGCCAACACCCAAATCAGCCATAAGGCGTCTGAGCCACACACACTCAACAGTCGCTGTGACCAACAGCCTGCTGATAGAGAACAACATCAAATGCATCTCCAACATCATGAAGACTCAATCGTAAACCTATCTCCATAGGAGTAGCAATAGGCTTACAGTCTTCAAGGCCAAAACGCTGCAATAATGTGTCAATATATTTCGTTTGACACAAAGCCATTCCACCATCAACGTGCATAAACTGAATGCCCAAATAGTGATGCAAATGCCCCAAATCATACATCTCAAATGAGGCATGCAAATCAGCCTTAAAATCAGCAATATGTGTCTCAATAGGACCAGTGAGCAACATGCCATCAACATAGACAACAATGATTAGAAGCACATCATTAGCACGTTTAACATATAAGGTGCTTTCAGTTGGACTGTTCTCAAAACCATGTGCAATCAGATAGGCATGTATCTTCTCATACCAAGCATGTGGTGCTTGCTTTAAACCATATAATGCCTTCTTTAACCTACAAACCTGGTTTTCATGCCCTTTCTGCACAAAGCCACGGGGCTGAAAAACATACACTTCTTCATGCAAGTCACCATTCAGAAATGCTGTTTTAATGTCCAACTGATGTACATTCCAACCATGATGGGCTGCAAGTGCACAAATGCTCCAAACAGTAGTCATACGGCATGTAGGTGCAAAGGTCTCATCAAAATCAATGCCTCTTTCCTGTGCATAACCCTTTGCAACAAGCTTAGCCTTATACCTGTGAACTGTACCATCAGGTTTACGCTTCAGCTTGTATACCCACTTAGTGCCAATGGCCTTCTTGCCAGGAGGCAAGTCACATAAAGACCATGTACCATTCTTCATTATAGCATCATATTCAGATTGCATAGCAGCCATCCAATTTTCTGAATTTTGTGCTTCATCAAAAGAAACAGGCTCATTCTCATCACAGAGACTAGATGCAGCCATAGCATAGCAATCTGATGCAAAGGAGGCACTATGAGAGCCTGAACGAGTACGATATGACAAAGGTGCATCTAATTTGTTGTCACACAAAGTCTGCACCAGCCATTTTGGCATAGTTTTTGCCTGCGCAATATCAGCTCTCTCATCAACAAGTGCATCATGTAAATCTGCATCAGAAATGGAATGATCTGCATCATCATATGAAACCTGCAAAGGCTGAGAAGTTGCCTCATTAGGACCAGCACTAGCCTGTCCACCTGTAAAAAGAGGCATCAAAGTATCATACATGTCTTTGGAGCTAACAGATGTCTCCTTAGTACATGAAAGCAATGGCTGAATAGCATCTTCCACAAAGACAACATCACGGCTAACCAAAATGCGTTTAGTCTGTGGATGATACAGACGATAGCCTTTACTTTCAGAACTGTACCCAACAAAAATACATTTTACTGCCTTATCATCCAATTTTCTGCGATGTTGTTCAGGCACTAATGCATATGCCAAACAACCAAAAACACGCAGATGAGAAACAGATGGCTTGCGGTCATGCCAAGCCTCATATGGAGTGATAGACTACAATGCTTTAGTGGGACACCTGTTCAGTACATATGCTGCACACATGACAGCCTCAAGCCAGAAACTATGTGGTAAAGCCTGACTTTTGACCATGCATCTCGCCATCTCCATGAGTGACCTGTTTTTTCGTTCAACAACTCCATTCTGTTGAGGTGTATACGGCACTGTACACTGGTGTTTTATCCCACGTTCAGCCAGAAATGCATTAAAATTTGAAGACATATATTCCCCCTCTCGATCAAAACGGAGGGTGCCCATTTTACATGCTGACAGATTTTCAGCCAAAACCAAAAACTGTTTGAAGCACATGAACACTTCGGACTTTGCTTTGAGTGGATATACCCATGCGTGCCTGGAAAAATCATCAATGAAAGTCACGAAGTAAAGGTAATTTCCAAAAGAGGGTGTCTGCATAGGACCACATACATCACTATGTACAAGCTTCAATTTCTGCGTAGCCCGAACTGAACCATCTTTTGGAAAGGAAGAACGCTGCATTTTGCCCAAAATACAGCCTTCACAAACATGTTTTCCAGGTGCCTCAAGTTTGGGCAAAGAGGACACCATTTCAGATTTCTGCAGGCGTAACAAACTAGCAAAATTCATATGACCAAAGCATGCATGCCAAAGCTTTGCATCTGACATAGCCTGAGAATCATGAACTGCACATGCCGAATCATTCACAGATCTTTCATAGTCTATGAGCTTATACAGCCCACGACATAAAATGCCAGAAGCAATAATCACATCGCCATTTGAGAGATCATGGACTGTACACCTGTCATCAAGGAATTTCACAACCAAGCCAATCTTGGCTAATGCAGAAACTGATAATAGGTTCTTTTTGATCCCTGGCACAAATAAAGCATCTGACAAAGTGAAAGAACTACCATCAGCAGTAGTCAGAATGATCTTACCAACTCCCATAACACGATAAAAGGAGTTATTGGCGCATGTGACAGTATTCCCTGTAGGGGCAGGCTCGAGTGAAGAGAAAAAACTGCGCTGCAAGGTAATATGTTTGGTCGCCCCACTGTCAAAGTACCAAACATCTGAGTCTACTACAGACATGCACTGATCATGAGAAGATGGGTCAAAACTGCAGACAGTAGTAAACGCCCATTCTTCTTCCTGCACAAGATTTGCATACTCTGTTTTTGGTGTAGAGGCCTCTGCAACAACCATTCCAACCTCTTTCTTCTTTGCCTCTTTAGCAGCCGGTTTTGGACAGTTCTTTATAATATGATCATTTCCTTTATAGTACTTGCAGAACAATTTCTGCTTTTCTGATTTCTTCTCATCTTTATCCTGGTTCTTTGATTGTGCAGCATTTGCAGATTTCTGCTTACTAGTAGAAGAGCTCCATTTTCCTTTGCCCTTCTGACTAGCCAGGAAAGCTTGATCTACAACATGCATAATGGACCTGTTCTGCCTGGACTGATCTTCCTACAATAGAACAGAGACTAATTCCTCAAATGACAAGGCATTCGGATTGCCTTTCATCATCAACCGAAGAGTAGAGGCAAAACTCTGATATGAATCAGGAAGACCATTCAGAACGGTCTGCACAAGTGAGCTATCTGGTATAACCTCATCAGCAGAAATCAATTGTTCCTTCAGGTCTTTGATCTTTGTAAGAAAATTGTCCATAGAATCACCTTCATTCATGTGCTCACTCTCCAATTGTTTTCGGAGGTAAGCAACACGAGCCTCATTCCTAGCCTGGTACAAAGTGGTAAGTGTATCCCAAGCATCCTTTGCTATTCTGCAAGAGCGAATGTGAGGAATAATGGCACGTTTGACAGACAAAGCTATCAATGCATGTGCATGCATCACTGCCATCCCAACGAATTTGCTCTGCAGTAGGTGCAACAGAAAGAGCAGCACGAACAGGAATCTGCGGAATATCATCTTCGACACCATCTTCATCAGCTCCAACACCTGTATTTGCAGTACCTATCGTTACAGGTGTAACATGACGTCTTTCAACACCCTGCACAATGTTCCACAATCCTTTTGCAACCAGTACATGTCGCATCATATAAGCCCATAATGGGTAGTTGGTACCATCCAACTTATCCTCAACAACCAACATACGGAATACATCACTACTTTCAGCCATGGCCGGTGACTAAAATACCTTGATGCAGAAAATTGACTGTATCTCAAAAAGTTGAACAGAACTGCCCAGACGAGTTCTGCCCTGAGTATGCTCACCAAATTTCGTGCGAATCTGAGACTGCAAACGGAGGAGTGTCGACGGCGCCCTAGAAGAAGGGACAACCTGCTCTGATACCAATTGTTGGAGATAGACGTCTGCGGAAGCACGCGAAGAACACAAGGAAGAAGAAGAAGCTTGGAGCACAAACACACAATACTGAATGTATTACTAGAGAATGTACAAAGATAAGTAGCCCATTAGGGCAATAGGCGTATGTACAAGCCGGGGGAAAAAAACCTCCTAAAGAGGGAAAAAAGTACCCCGACGGTCCTAGAGTGTTCACACACATCACTACCTAAATATATCAACATTTTCTACTTCACGTTACAAATCAAATCATCATGTAGTATAATATCATGAATGAAATGGGTTAAGGTTGAATCTTCTTGACAGTTTGAAGAGATAGTTACTAACTAGAGATGTTCAAGCTTGAGTAATACACTCTCTTATTGATCAAAAGCTTCTTCACCTTTCTTTGGTGCAAGGTAAGATCTTCTATAAGGCATCTGACTGACGTTGTTGGCATCTTGGATGATACGTGATGTCAAAATCAAACATAGATAGAATGTTACTCCATCAAAATTGCCTTCTGTTGAGGATGCGGGTGCTCATAAATTACTCTAAGTTCTTATGATCTATGTACATAGTAACTTTATGAGACACTCCTTCTAGATGGTGATGCCACATATCAAACACATCCACTATCATAAGAAGTTTTTTATCATGGATTTCATAATTAATCTCTTGAGGGGAGAATTTCCTTGAATGATATTGAACTGGATGTAGGTGTCCATCATCCCCATGTTGGGATAGAATCCACCCCAAGGCAAAGTCTGAGCATCTGTCTCTAGGAAAAAAGGCTTGGTAGAATGAGGATGGAGTATTGGGGCAATCGTAATTTCAGTGTCTAAAAGGTTTTTCTACGTCTTTTTTCCATGAGAATTTTGTGTTTCTTGTAAGCTTGGTAAGAGGTGTCACCATCTTGGAGTAATCTCTGATGAATATCCTATAAAACTGGAAAACCCTAGAAAACATTGTACATCTAAAACACATGAAGGTGGTTGCCAATCAAGGATTGTCTCAATCTTGTTAGGGTCCATAATAATTCCTTTCTCTGAGACAATATACACAAAAAACTCCACTTTTGTCTGATGGAAAACAAACTTCTTCAATTTTGCATATTAACCTTTTTCTCTTAGTTTCTATAGAGCCATCTTTACATGACATTCATGTTTCTCTAGATTTTTGGATAATATCACGCTATCATCGAGGTATATTACCACAAAATCATCAAAATATTTTTGAAAGATATTATTCATCATATGTTGAAAGATAGATCGAGCATTTGTGAGATGGCATAACTACATCTTCAATATGTCCGTACCTTGTTCAAAATTATGTCTTCCATTTGTCTCCTTCTCTCATCTTGACAAGATTGTACACTCTTTGAAGGTCAATCTTTTTGAAGAACTTTGCTTTTCCATCATGTTCCAAGAGCTTTGATATGAGTGGTAGAGGGTATCTATTTTTTATAGTGACTTTATTCAACTCACGATAGTCTACACACATTTGGAGAGTCCCGTCCTTCTTCTTTACAAATAGGGTAGGGGCTCATGTAGGAGACTTTGAGTGTCTCATAAACTGTTTGCCTAGATTCTCATCAATATTCTTATGTAATTCTGCAAGTTCCTTTAGGGATAGTCTATAAATTGGTCCAAAGGGTGGTTGTGCTCCCTCTTGCTCACTGACTAGGTAGCTTCACTGGATCATCTTTTTTGGACTCTTGAATTGGTACAACATAGACCATATATGTCAGTTCCTTCCTTACCGCATGTATGAAGCATTTGGCTCCTACATATGTTGGGTTCTTTGGGATATCTCAATGAGTGATTTTATTCTTTTCCTAATTAATGTTTGGATTATGTTTATTTAGCTCGGACATTCCAATGATAATAGGATTTATTGGACTTGATATTACATTGAAACATTCCCACATGATCACCAATGTGTAATCTTAATGGTGTGGCTTCCTTGGTAATATTCCTGGATGCTAGAGGTTGTCCATCTACTACTTCAACTACTATTGGTTTGTTCTTTTGAAGTGTTGGAATCTTATGTTTCTTAATCATTCCTTCATCGATGAAACATGAGGAGGCTCCTGAATCGACTAGGGCTATAAGGGAAAGGGTCTTCTTAGGCATGATCAACTTGATAGGGGCAATACATGTTTCTATGGGTGTTGCTAGAATTGCAAGGCCCTTTATTATATCATGGTCCGACTATACAATCTCTTTTACAACTGGGCTTCCTTGTTTCCCTGCTCTTCAAGGGTGACTACAATTCTAGAAGTTGTTCTCTTGTTGGGACAATAATTGCAATATGGCCAGAGTTTCCATAGTAGAGGCATAACTTATTATCTCTCCTTCTTTGTTTTTCCTATGGATTTAGAGGCTAGAACTTAGTTATCTATATTTGCATAGGTTCAAGCATATCTTCTTCTCTAGGAGTGGGCTAGTAGATTTTCCATTGGAGAGGCATTCCTTCTACTCATTTCTCTTGTTTCCTTTCAAAAAGGTAGTTATTCACATTGAATGGCTTGGGTGATGTATTCATTCAATCTCTTAACCTCTACCATCGTGAGAAGAAGATCCTTCACATCATCTATTAAACCCCATATAAATTGGCTTATGAAATAACCCTCATGACAAGTGATATCACATATCAATTGCCTAAAGTTTGATGCATAGTTAGAGACAAGGCAGTTACCTTCATGTAGCTTATGAAGTTTTTCTTCTACCGCTCGACTCATGTCTGCATCTCCAAAGGTGGAGGTGAACTCTTGAAGAAACCCCTCATAGTCATGAAATACTGCCATGTTCTTCTCCAAGATTGGGGTGAACCATGATAATGCTTGACCACTTAGGGTTCCAATAAAACTGACCTTGGATGCCTCATCAGGGTATCTATCAAGCTACATACGGATGTACAATTTAGCTTGCTGTAGGAATTCGTGGAACTTCTTGCGATCACCATCAAACTTTTATGGCATGCAAATCTTGAGTTTCTTCATGAAGGATGAACTAGGATGTTGATTAACTTGAATGCTTCCTTGATTTGCTTCAAGATTCCCGATCTGTTCTTGTAATTCTTGGATGAGTGTGCCTACATGCACAAGATGTCCCATCTCGACTTGTGTCTGTCGATGAGTTAGGTCCTTGACTTGTTGCTAGAGATTCTGATGCATTGCCACAATCTGTTCAACTTTGTTCTCTATGATGCTTCGTCTCGGATCGAAGCCAAAATGTTAGGAGAGCACTAGATTGGGCCCTTTAACTAGACTAGACAAGATTTTTGAATTATACTTCTGATTACAAGATCACCCATGTAGGGAAAATGATACAAGAATATGCAATTGATACAAGAAGTCCCACAACTCGAGATTGATAGGTGTGGATAAGTGGACTAAACAGAATACAAGAGATCACGACCTCGAACCGTAGGTATGAAACACAATATCTGAGTTATACGAACTCCCTTGAGGGATATGAACTAGATACAAGAAATAACTTGACAAGATCTTGTACTACGAGATTACAAGACGATAAGTCTAGATGTCTAAGAACTAGACTAATCACGACTATAACAAGGAACATGACAAGACCTAGAACTCGAACTTCGAAAGTACTTACTTAGTGATCACGACTCCTTGAGCTCCCAAGATTGGCATTGGCAAGGGTGATGATGTATGTGGCCAAAACCTTCTTATATAGGTGCTCAAGGGTTATGAATTGATGATGTAAACAATTCAGAATAGGACCTGTGCTTATGGGAATCAAGCAATAGGGTTTTGACATGTTACAAACATGATGGAAGCATTAGTTTCTCCACATTTAGAACCAATCATGAGATATGGATAGCCACATGGAATTTGAGGTTCACGATGGTTTTCTTTGTGTCCATGACAGTTAAACCCACTTGACCAAGAGGACCATGCTAAAAATATAGTAGATATCTACTTTGAAATGAGGGTCCTCTTCCAATCCAATATGGTCACAATAAGTGGAGGTTGGATATCTTCTTGACTGTTGGAGAGAGAACCTATTCAGAGATCTTTTGAAGATCCTAGATTTGAACATGAAAGCCACACCCATTAGAAGATTCCAAAGTTGGAACAAAAATTAATGGAAGCCAAACAAACCTTTAGCTCAAAGACAACATGATCATCTAAGGACCAAAGACAAAAATTAATGGAAGACAACAAACCTTTAGCTCAAAGACAACATGAACATGTGCATTCTCGTATGTATGTATGATCATTGAAGCTTCATGTATGCGTGTGTGTGTGTGTATGTTATGTATGTATGATCATTGAAACTTAATAATTCTACCACTTTACATAATAGACTTGATTGTGCAAAAATAGCCAAGGGCACTTTATAAAGAGGGTTGTATTTAAAAACTCAATTTGTCAGATTTGGAGTTCTCGCTGACTATGGCGATGTCGAGTAGTGTGGTCTTCTTCTGCGCTGGAAGTCTTTACGGCATCTACGTCGCGCAAAATTACAACGTTCCAGACGTCGCCAAGCTCTTCAAAACTGTAGTGCTGATGGCTCGTATTTACGAGGAGAGCTACCGGAAGAGACCTCCCCGCGATGATGACTCCTCCGGGCGAGGATGAACGGTATGCCTTTCCTGGTACTTGAGCTTCATCATTTGATTTCCTGACAGTTCCAAGAATCTGTCATACGTTCATGGTTTTGCTCCTTTAGATCAAGTGTAGGATACGAAAACGCGTGTTTCCTCTTTCCTCTATTTTAATCATTCCTTCTGATTCAGGCGTTTAACGAGCATGCAATGCATCGAATGGATCATGTATGCTTCCATTTTTTGTACAGAAGTCCCACACACAAAAATATCGATGCAGTAGTAGTTTGTAATCACTTCCTTTTGGTGTTGGGGGATTGTTTTTCTAATCGTGAGATCTTTAATATCATTCCACGTATACAGCAATGGAGTTATTCCAATCAAATTATGAAAGAAATATGGCGGTTTTAATGTAAGATGAAGAAGAGTCGATAAGCTTTGGTTAGGCAGTGTGCACTCATAAGCTGCATCATGTGGGTTGAATAGAGGGCAGTGCAAAAAAATAGGATTTTCTGTTTTAAAAAGGCAGGTCCTACTCATATTATATATCTGGTCAATGAAAATAGGCAGTTATGACTAATGAAAATTAAATTTTAGGATGCTTTTGTTAACAATTGGGTCTAAAGCATAAAGTAAATGAACTTCCTGATCTATGCTCGGCTATGGCAGTGGGGATAAAAGCACACTGCTGGTGTGACTTCCTTTTACAAAATGGATGGTCCTCTCAGGCCATGCACTAGTGGCAAAACCTCTTTGATGCTTCTCAGTCACCCCTTGGTAGTGAGATAACCATTTTTATGTCGTATTTTTGTAAAATGGTAACTTTTATCTGATTTAAAAGATGTTTTAGCTTTGCTGTTTATGCTTGGTGGGTAAATTTAGGCCCATTTCACATAGGGGCGCTGGAACAGACTCAAAAAAACCTTAACTTCCACCCGGAAATGGAAGCATTTGCAGAGTTCCACCTCGTGTGTATTCGCATATATGGGTGGAACACTACCTATTTATTTTCGTGCCTCAGCTCTGTGTGAATGCAAAAAGAGCTACAGAATAGAAGAAAAGTATTCATTGTATAAACTATAAAAATTTATATTTTCAGAGAACAAATCGTAACGTTCCACGTGCCCATTAAGCTCCCTCAAATCATGGAGAGGCGGCAGAACTTAGAAGGAGGCCGGTACGTTTCTGAGAGAAGTATGCCATGTTGTGGCATTGAAAGAAAAGAAAGCCTCCACCCTTATGTGAATTGTAAGGGCCACATGGCATTGAGAGAGTGGAGGATCAGACACAAACTGTGCTGCTGCCATCTTATCTGAAACGGCCCTTAGAAAAATCCATGTTTGCATGCTGAAGCATAGCACGTTTATGCTTTTCATCCTTAAGATGTCCAACTCGAGTATATTGGTATCATGCATGCATGTAGAGGGATATGCAGCACCTACTATGCATCAAGTTTTTGTTTGTCATGCGGGCATCAATCAAACATTGTTTGTGCAAACTTTAAGAAGCCAAGCAAGAATGTAACATTGTGATGACAGTTGAATCATCCAAATGACTTCAATTTGAAGCCTAACGATGGTAGGTGAAGCTTGAGCAGAAGGTCATTTATTTTCATCCTTAGGATGTAGAAGGACTTAGATTGATAGTTTTCAGGATATGTTGTTTTTTGCAGGTAAGCTGCAAGTGGACTGCAATTGCTGAAGTTGATCAATTTCAATTTTGAAGAATTACTCTGCAATTCATCTGTCTATATTCAGGAAGAATATCCTCAGTGCTGTTTTTCTGTAATCTGCATTTTGGGTGATCGACACGTCATGCTAGAATCTTGTGAATGTACTGTAAGATTGAAAAAGAAAAAGGAGAAATGTTACACAAGCATCTTCAGTTTATATATGGGTCTTGAATGCTTTTGGGGGCCAGCTAGATGATATTTGACAGCAAGAATCTAAGTGTAATATTTGTTATGGGACAATAAGTACATAAGCCTTTTTCATCTCCTGATGAGAATTATTTCAGCTGTCAACATCCTCCTTGGTTCATTGGTGCCACTAGATTGCTGTCTGAAGTGATGATAATGGCAGCTGCATTTCTCAGATTGTTAGTATAATATGATTGTTGTAGTGGACATGTCTTTTTGTATGAATGCCTCTTATTTTTAATTTTCATCTAGATTTGGCATTTACCAAGGGTTTGACAAGTTTACACCAGAAGTTTTGATAATCTTGCGTGTTCAATAAAGTATTTCTACACTGTTCAAGATGAAAGTTCTTTGCAGTAACTCGCAAAAGGGCTACGTAGCAATGTGATCACCGATTGTCACTTGTGTAGGAACAGCAATAAAGATTTTTTCCTTCTTCAGATTAAAGCACATCTTAATTTCTTGTGGACAAGCCTTTCACAAGATAAATAGGTTGGCTATGAAATGTTTAATGGGGATGGGAAAAGCCCATGGACAAGGGAGGCTGCTGAGAAAATAAATACATATGATTTGGGAGGTCATGCAAATCAATCTTCCGGGGCCATTGAAAGCATTTGGAAGGTGATGCAAATCAATCTTCCAGGGCCATTGATAGCGCTTACAAAAATGTTGAATAGAGTTAAATCTCTGCTTAAGTTCCAATAAGTGGTTTTTTGCAATGTTGAAACACTCTGTCAAGGACTTATCATGAAGAATCTGGGGGTCATGGAGAACTTCTTTCCAGCATTGAATTCGAGAATGGAAATCCTTGTGGGTGTGAATATTGGGCTCTTAATTGTCAAGCCTAGAACGCCACCTGAACCAAATAAACTCTTGCAAAATAAAGTCAGGATTAACAAGCCAATACTTGGGATTCAATAATTGGCCTTTAGGGAGAACCAGGAATTGCAGGCTCTTTAAGAATTTTGAGAGCCAACATCCGAAACGGTATGGGGGAGACTTGATAGAGAAGATTGCAAAGACCAATATTCTTCCAACTTCTAGTCCTGAAGTCAGGAAAGGCGAGTGAGTCTTCTGATGAGGTAAGACCAGTGATCAGTGCTATGAATGCTTCATAAAACCCATTTAGTAGTACTGTGGCCATTTGGGAAAACTTTAAAACACCAGGGCCACCATTATTTTTGGTAAACAAAAAATATCTCAGGTGACTCTAGGAGTTCTAGAGTTTTCAATATCACCACCCCACAGAAAGAGAGAGAGAGTGTGTGTGTGTGTGAGAGAGAGAGAGAGAGAGAGAGAGAGAGAGAGAGAGAGAGAGAGAGAGAGAGAGAGAGAGAGAGAGAGAGAGAGAGAGACCGCACGTCAGTTTGTACACAGCTCTGTTGCAGAGCTCATATCTCAGTGCATATGTAACCATTTTGTGCGTTTAAACATTCATTGGAAAACTTATCTCGTGAACTTTCTGCATATCAAATATCTCTTTGAAAGCTTCTGTACTTTGTGAGATATCAGTGAAAGAGTGAAGTCCAGTTTTTCAGTATACCTATGTAGATAGGTAGTCTATTTTGGTCGGTTCAGTTTCCCGACCAAAACATATCCAAATTGCGTGATTTTTGTCTTGTTGGAAAGCTCTTGGCATCTGCTTTCACCGTCTCAAATATCTCATTCAGATCATTCATACTCTGTGAGATATCTGTCAGAGAGTAAAGTCAAGTTTTACAGTGTACTTATGTGTGCAGGTGGTCTATCTTGATGAGTTGAGTTTCCTAATCAAAACTCATCCAAATTACTTGATTTTTAGCTTGTTGGAAAGCTATTTGTGTCTACTTTCTTTGTACCAAATATCTTTCTCAAAGGATATATATTCAGAGAGCTATCAGTCTGAGAGTGAAGCTCAGTTCTTCAGCATACCCGTGTGGACAGGTAGTTCATCTTTGACAGTTGTGTTTCCTAATCAAAACTTGTCCAAATTAAGTCATTTATAGCTTGTTAGAAAGCTCTCTTTGTCTACTTTGATTGACTAAAGCATCAAGTCCATTTGAGTTTTGTCTTGAGAGCAGAAAGCTATCTAAGGTGCAGATGTTTGTCCAAGTGTTGGACATACAAGGGCTCACTACACACTTTCGTTGCGCATAGGAGAACTCATTCTCCACAGTTGGTATCAGAGCAAACTTGGTGTTGAAGCTTCATCAACAGAGCTGGAGGTGAAGCAAAGCAAAAGAGGAGCTACAAAACAAGAAGGAGCTTCTTCACAAACGCAAGAGCAAAGGACTATAACTATTCGAGGTAACTCTCAAAGTCTTTGATACTCTTCAATGGTTGACTTGGGTCAACAAGTAGAGAAGTTGGACAAGGATAACTATCCCGTGTGGAAGTTTAGAATGACCAACTACCTAATGGGCAAAGGCTTATGGGGTATTGTGAGCGGCGATGATGCTCAACCTCAAATCAATCAAGCTATGGCCATCGAAGTCCAAAGGAGGCAAGCAAAAGAATGGGAAGAGAGGAATAGGAGAGTCATGTTCCTCATTTCGCAAGTCATTACTAATGCCATGGTAGGTCATATTCAACATCTAGAGAAAGCTAAGGATGCTTGGGAAGCTCTTGAAAGGATGTATTCAACAAATACCAAAGCTAGGAAACTTCAACTCAAGAATGAGTTGAACACAATCAAGAAAAGTTCGAGTCAATCCATAGCTGAATATACTTTGAAGACTAAGGAGCTAAGCGATGCTTTAGCTTCTATTGGCACAACGGTTGAAGACGAAGATCTTGTGTGTTATGCTCTCAATGGCTTGAGAGAAGATGAAAGATGGAAGCCTTTTATAACTTCCATTAACTTGAAAGATGTATATCCAGGTTTTGAACAACTAATCCCTCATCTTGTCACAGAAGAGCTTAGCTTCGGTGGTCCCAAAGGAAAGGACAGCCACAACCAAATGTTAAATGCAGGTCGAGGTAAAGGAAGAAACTCAAGAGGAGGCTCAAGAGGAAAAGGAAGAGGTCACAACCACTCCAACTACAATCAAAACAATTCGGAAGACAACAAGGATGCATCAAATGCAAACATACAAGGAAGAGGTCGAGGTAGAAGTAGAGGAAGAGGCCGAAGCTCCTACAATTCTCATAAAGGTATAACATGCTATCATTGTGGTAAAGTAGGACACTATGCTAATGATTGTTGGTTGAAGAATGGAAGACCAAATGGAGGCAATCAAAGGAACCAAAGCAACTATGCAAGCACCTCAAAGTGAAGGAAGCAAGGACACACTACTTGCAATGAGACATGAGTATATAAGCTCTTGTGAAGATGACAAAAAATGGTACATTGATTCAGGTTGTAGTAACCATATGTCATGCCAAGGAAGTTTGTTCACTAATCTACAGGTACCAAGTGGAAAAGGATGTGTTGAAACAGGTGATGATACTCAACACATGATTGAACACATTGGAGATATAAGGCTTGGAGATACAAGCAGAGCAAAGGTACTATCTAATGTTCTTCATGTTCCTACAATTTCAAAGAACTTGATTTCAGTAGGACAAATGGTAGAGAAGAGTTATCATGTCATATTCAATGAGAATGGGTGCTTCATAAAGAATCCAAAAGAAGGCTTCAAGGTCATTGCTCGAGGTAGAAGAGAAGGAAGGATGTTCACTTTGGATGTCCAACATCCCCATGGAAAGGTCATGTACATTCAATGTGGGAACAAGAAGATTTTAGAGCTGGACTTATGGCACAAAAGAATAGGACACATCAACATTCCAAAGCTGAAGGACATGAGCAAACATGAAGTGGTAAGAGGTCTTCCTAAATTTAATAGCATTGGACTACATGAGTTATGTGAAGCTTGTCAACTAGGAAAGCAAACGAGGCAGCCATTCAAGAGGAGCAATTATGTGGCTCCAAATGTCTTGGACTTGATACATACGGATGTATGGGGACCAACCCAAGAGGCATCAATGGCTGGTAATAGATTTTTTGTCACCTTCATTGATGATCACTCAAGAAAGCTATGACTGTTTTGTATGAAGCAAAAATCAGAGGTGTTTTCTATATTCAAAAGATTCAAAGTTGAAGTTGAAAAGGAAAACAGGAAGGTCTATCAAAACCTTAAGGTCCGATGGTGGAGGAGAATACTTCTCCAAAGAATTTTCAGATTTTCTACAAGAGAATGAGATCAAAAGGCAATTCCCTTGTAGGTATACACCACAACAAAATGGAGTAGCTGAGAGGAAAAATAGGCAAATTGTTGAAATTGCAAGATGCATGCTCAACGAGATGAAGGTACCATTGTACTATTGGGCTGAAGCTACAACAACCGCCATTTACTTGATGAACAGGTGCACAACATCGGGAATACATCACTTGACTCCTGAAGAGGTATATTCCAGTAAGAAACCTGATCTTACACACCTCAAAGTCTTTGGATGTGTTTGCTTTGTTCACATTCCACAAGAAGTTAGAACAAAGATGGAACCAAGGTCAGAAAAATGCATTTTCATCGGCTACTCGACGGAGCAAAAAGGATACAAGTGTTACAACCCTAGAACAAAGGAATTAAGAGTCTCGCGAGATGTGGTCTTTGATGAACTAAGACCATGGTATGAAGATAAAGGAAAGGAAAAGGTTCTTGAAGAAGATTGTGATGATTATGCAAGAAAAAATCAAAGAGAAGTTCAACAATCAAGCACAAAGGCTTCAGGTCCAGAGGCATCTACATCAAATGAAGAATGTTCAACATGGAGGGGGAGCCATTCTTTGTCTCCAAATTCAGCTCATAGTAGAGCCAAAGATGCAAGTGCTACTCCAAACAGTGAGGTAGATGCAAGTGAAGAAGAATATGAAGAGGTAATCACTCTGATGGTAAAGCTAAATAGGTTAAAGAAGCAACTCTCTAAAGGCAATGAAAGAAGATCTTCAAGGACAAGGTATCCAACTCAAAGGTTGAGTTATGATAGTTTTATGGCGACACATTTTGCATACATGATGCAGGTTATCAAAGACAGAGAGCCTGAGACATATGAAGAAGCTTGCACACAAAAGGAATGGAAGCAAGCTATGAAAGAGGAGATCAAAGCTCTCAGAGATAATCACACATGGGAGTTAGTGCCAAAGAAAGAAGGTATGAAGATTGTTCCAAACAAATGGGTGTTTAAAGTAAAGAGGAATGCTGATGGTTCACTAGCTAGATATAAAGCTAGATTAGTTGCCAAAGGATTTAAACAAACACAAGGCATAGATTATGATGAAGTTTTCAGCCTCGTTGCAAAGATGGGAACTATCCGAACCTTAATAGCAATTGGTGCTTTAAGGAGATGGCCATTATATCAACTTGACATAAAAAATGCTTTTCTTAATGGAGAACTACAAGAAGAGGTATACATGAGTCAACCGATTGGATTTGAAGATGAAAACCATCCAGATTTTGTTTGCAGGTTGAAGAAGGCACTTTATGGCTTGAAGCAAGCACCAAGAGCATGGAATCAGAGATTGGTAGAATATCTAACTAAGTGTGGATACAACTCAAGTAGTGCAGATCCTTCGTTGTACATGAAGGAAGAAAATAGAGAGGTATATATTTGCATATACGTCGATGACTTCATCATAACAGGAAATGATGTTACAGGGATTAAAGATATCAAAAGGAAGCTTGGTAAGGAGTTTAAAATTTCAGATCTTGGAGAGCTGAAATATTTTTTAGGAATTGAAGTTGTTTATGGAAAGAGTGGCATCTACTTGATGCAAAGGAAGTACTGGTTGGATGTTCTTTTCAGATTTGGAATGAGTGAATGCAAACCACTCACTCAACCCATGGACACAAATACAAAGATTTGTTCAAATGATGGAGAACCATTGGAAGATGTAACGACATACAGAAGCATTGTAGGATCATTGATCTATGCAAACATTACAAGACCTGATTTGTCTTATGTTGGTGGTGTACTTTCTCAGCTTATGCAAGCCCCGACAAGTGAACACTTAAATTCAGCCAAGAGAGTGTTGAGATACATAAAGCATACAGTTAATCATGCTTTGTTTTACAAGTTTGATGAAGAATTGCAGGTCAAAGGCTTTAGTGATGCTGATTGGGCAGGCTCAAAGGAAGATAGAAGATCAACCTCCGGTTATGTGTTCATGATAGGAAGGAAACCTATCACGTGGAGCTCAAAGAAACAACCTACTGTTGCACTTTCATCTATGGAGGTTGAATATAGAGGATTAGCTTTTGCCACATGTGAAGCAATGTGGATTAAAAAGCTTTTGGCTGATCTTGGAGTGCAAGTTGGAACCATCCCTATATACGGTGATAACATGTCAAGTATTTACTTGGCAAGCAATCCTATGGTTCATTCAAGGAGCGCAAGCACATAGAGGTCCACTACCACTATGTAAGGGAGAAGGTGCTGAGCAAAGATGTGGAGGTAAAGTTCATCAGAACCAAAGAGCAGGTTGCAGATATGTTTACAAAGTTCTTGGATGCTTCTAAACTCAAAGGTTTCAAGGATGCGATAAATTTGAAGGACATGGATGAAGATAACTCCCAAATGAGCTTGAGGGGGGGAGTATTGAAGATAAATGTACAAGCTCATTTTCATATGAGCCATGCTTGGATAAATTTAACAACTATAAAGATAAAGAAAAAAGTGGAGGAAAAAAGGAAAAAATAATAAGAGAAAAAGTCTAGTCAAAATTCATGATGAGTAAGAGATACAATATCTTGCCTTGTAGTTAGTAGCATGTAGTGGAGAAAGTGGTGAGTTAAGAAGGAGGCACAAACTTCTTCACATGCTCATTGGTTATAAAAGTGAAGTGGGAGCACATTCAAAACAAGGAGAGAAAGAGGCAAGAGCTCCCAGTAGTCGGATCTAGCCATTTTGTCATTTTGGTTTTCCCTTAGACTCCTTACAGCTGCACGTCAGTTTGTACACAGCTCTGTTGCAGAGCTCATATCTCAGTGCATATGTAACCATTTTGTGCGTTTAAAAATTCATTGGAAAACTTATCTTGTGTACTTTTTGCATATCAAATATCTCTTTGAAAGCTTATGTACTTTGTGAGATATCAGTGAAAGAGTGAAGTCCAGTTTTTCAGTATACCTATGTAGATAGGTAGTCTATTTTGGTCGGTTCAGTTTCCCAACCAAAACATATTCAAATTGTGTGATTTTTGTCTTGTTGGAAAGCTCTTGGCATCTACTTTCACTGTCTCAAATATCTCATTCAGATCATTCATACTCTGTGAGATATCTGTCAGAGAGTAAAGTCCAGTTTTACAGTGTACTTATGTGTGCAGGTGGTCTATCTTGATGAGTTGAGTTTCCTAATCAAAACTCATCCAAATTACTTGATTTTTAGCTTGTTGGAAAGCTATTTGTGTCTACTTTCTCTGTACCAAATATCTTTCTCAAAGGATATATATTCAGAGAGCTATCAGTCCGAGAGTGAAGCTCAGTTCTTCAGCCTGTGTGGACAGGTAGTTCATATTTGACAGTTGTGTTTCCTAATCAAAACTTGTCCAAATTAAGTCATTTATAGCTTGTTAGAAAGCTCTCTTTGTCTACTTTGATTGACTAAAGCATCAAGTCCATTTGAGTTTTGTGTTGAGAGCAGCAAGCTATCTAAGGTGCAGATGTTTGTCCAAGTGCTGGACATACAAGGGTGGTTCACTACACATTTCAGTTGCGCATAGGAGAACTCATTCTCTACAGTTCACACACATCACTACCGAAATATATCAACAAATCCCCCCCTGGGAGTGATGCGGTGAACAAGGAGCTAGCACTCATGTATAAGAAAGTTCCAAGCTATGTGGAATCAATCCACAAAAGGAAGTAAGCCTAAAGCTTCAGACTTCTCCCTAGGCAGAGCCTTCGTGAAAAGGTTTGCAATGTTCTCCTGCATGGGCACATATGCCAAGTTGATCTCTCCAGCAGAGAACCTCTCCCTGACATAATGATAATGCACCTCAATGTGCTTAATGCGAACATGGAACACATGGTTCCTCACAACTCCCAATGTGCTCTCATCGTCAGTGAAGATTGTGGTGACAAAAGATTGATCAACATCCAAGTTAGCCATAAGGCGTTTGAGCCACACACACTCAACAGTCGCTGTGAAGGCTGCCCTATACTCAGCCTCACAACTGGAAGTGGCCATAGTAGGCTTCTTCTTGCTCAACCAAGATATGCATGAGCTACCAAGCATGAAGCAAAAACCACTAGTGGACACACGAGTGTCATAGCAACCAACCCAATCACCCTTAGAAAAAGCATACAAATCTGGCAGTAGTGATCCCCCCTTGGGATAAAACAATCAAACTAGCTAGGTACCACTCAAGTAGCGAAAGTTGTGCTTAACCGCCTGCCAATGCTTGACTCCTGGACAATGCATAAGCTTGCTCATTTGTGAGACAACAAACTAAATATCTGGCCGAGTAATACATAAGTAAATCAAGCATCCAATAGCCTGCTGATAGAGAACAACATCAAATGCATCTCCAACATCATGAAGACTCAATCGTAAACCTGTCTCCATAGGAGTGGCAATATGCTTACAATATTCAAGGCCAAAAGGCTACAATAATATGTCAATATATTTCCTTTGACACAAAGCCATTCCACCATCAACTTGCATAAATTGAATGCACAAATAATGATGCAAATGCCCCAAATCACACATCTCAAATGAGGCATGTAAGTCAACCTTAAAATCAACAATATGCTTGTCATGAAGACCAGTGAGCAACATGTCATCAACATACACAACAATGATCAGAACCACACGTTAGCACGCTTAACATATAAGGTACTCTCAGTTGGACTGTTCTCCAAACCATGTGCAATCAGATAGGCATGTATCTTTTCATACCAAGCACGTTGTGCTTGCTTTAAACCATATAATTCCTTCTTTAACCTGCACACTTGGTTTTCATGCCCTTTCTGCACAAATCCATGGGGCTGAAAAACATACACTTCTTCATGCAAATCACCATTCAAAAATGCTGTTTTAATGTACAACTGATGTACATTCCAACCATGATGAGTTGCACATGCACAAATGCTACGAATAGTAGTCATTCGACATGTAGGTGCAAAGGTCTCATCAAAATCAATGCCTCTTTCCTTTGGATAACCCTTTGCAACAAGCCTGGCTTTATACCTATCAACTGTTCCATGAGGTTTATGCTTCAGCTTGTATACCCACTTAGTGCCAATGGTCTTCTTGCCAAGAGGCAATTCACATAAAGACCAGGTACCATTCTTCATTATAGCATCATATTTAGATTGCATAACAGCCATCCAATTTTTTGATTTTTGTGCTTCATCAAATGAAACAGGCTCGTTCTCATCACAAAGACTAGATGCAGCCATAGTATAGCGATTTGATGCAAAAGAGGCACTATGAGAGCCTGAACGAGTATGATATGAAAGAAGTGCATCAATTTGCTATCACACAAAGTCTGCACTAGCCATTTTGGCATAGTTTTTTCCTCCTCAATATCAACTCTCTCATCAACAAATGCATCATGCATCTGCATCAAAAATGGAACAATCTACAAGACCAACACTAGACTGTCCACCTGTAAAAAGAGGCAACAAAGTATCATACATGTCTTTGGAGCTAACATATGTCTCCTTTGTACATGAAAGTAAGGGCTGGATAGCATCCTCCACAAAAACATCATCATGGCTAACCAGCATTTATTCTGTGGATGATACTGATGATAGCCTTTGGTTTCAAAATTGTACCCAACAAAAAATACATTTTACTAATTTATCATCCAATTTCCTGCGATGTTTTTCGGGCACTAATGCATATGCCAAACAACCAAAAACACGGAGATTAGCAACAGATGGCTTGCATCCATGCTAAGCCTCATATGGAGTGATAGACTCTTGCGCTTTAGTGGGACACCTGTTAAGTATATATGCTGCACACATAACAACCTCAAGCAAGAGACTATGTGGTAAAGCCTTACTGTTGATCATACACCTCGCCATCTCCATGAGTGACCTGTTCTTCCATTCAACAACTCCATTCTGTTGAGGTGTATACGACAGTGTACACTGATGTTTTATCCCATGTTCAGCCAGAAATGCATTAAATTTAGAAGACATATATTGCCCCCCTCGATCATAACGGAGGGTGCCTACTTTACATGTTGACAGATTTTCAACCAAAACCAAAAACTGTTTGAAGCACATAAACACTTTGGACTTTGTTTTGAGTGGATATACCCATGCATGCCTGGAAAAGTCATCAATGAAAGTCACGAAGTAAAGATGGTTTCCAAAAGAGGGTGTTTGCATAGGACCACATACATCACTGTGAACAAGCTTCAATTTTTGAGTAGCTCGAACGGAATCATCTTTTGGGAATGAGGAATGCTGCATTTTGCCCAAAATACAGCCTTCACATACATGTTTATTGGGTGCCTCAAGTTTGGGCAAAGAGGACACCATTTTAGATTTGTGTAGGCGTAGCAAACTAGCAAAATCATATGACCAAAGTGTGCATGCCAAAGCTTTGCATCTGACATAGCCTGAGAATCATGTACTGCACACGCTGAATCATTCACAGATCTTTCATAATATATGAG
>CM035421.1:181113627-181283627 GCA_020310875.1 Ceratopteris richardii | reverse complement strand
TTCCATATGAAACTCCTACATGATCTTAGCCCAACGAGCTTGTCTACCTTGAAGATCTAGTTGACTATAGAAATACTTGAGTGTATGATGATGTGTGTGTACTTTAAAGTCTATACCATAAGGATAGTGTCTCCAAACTTTAAGAGCATGCACCACTGCATACAACCCATGTTCATGCACTAGCTAGTTGCACTATGCACTATTTAACTTCTTACTTTCAAAAGCTGTAGGCCTGCTATCTTGGCTTAGAAATTCCCTATGGCCATGCCACTAGCATCTATCTCTAACTCAAATGGCTTCTATGGGTCGACCTCTTTGAGTACTAGAGCCTTCGAAACTGCTAGCTTCAGAGTATCAAAACTATTTTGTTGGTCTTGCTTCCATGCAAAAGCTACTTTGCCTTGAAGCAAATTCAAGGCGAAGTCCTAAAAATGGCCAAATGTGCCCCTCATATTGAGGAGTTGGCCATCACATTATAAACGAAACCTTCTTGGGATCCATCTTGACCTCTTCCAAAGAGACTACATGCCCTAGATACTCTATTTTAGGATGAATTAATTGAGTTTTGCTTGGATTTACAAACAAATGGTCTTCCTTTAACTTATTTAATACTAACCTTAAACGAATTTCATGCTCATGTACAATCCTACAATGCAATAACAAATCATCTGCAAGATCTATAAAAAAATTTTCAACAAAAGGGCAAAAAATATCATTCATTGATGTCATAAAAGTAGCATGTGCATTATATCAGAGTTTTAGGTTTGCCAACATCCAATGCATTGCCAACATCATGACGACTCAATTGTAAGCCTGTTTCCATAGGAATGGCAATAGGTTTGCAACCTTCAAGGCCAAAAAAGGCAATAATGTGTAAATACTTTTTGTTTGACACAAAGCTATTCCCCCATCAACTTGCGTAAGCTGAATGCCCAAATAATGATGCAGATTTCTTCAAACCATATAATGACTTTTTCAACTTGCACACTTTTTTCATGCCCTTTTTGCACAAAACCATCTAGGGCATATCTTGAGGAGGGAAGCAATAGTGGGTCTAGTAGAACATTTTTTCACAAACAAAAAGTTGTAGCAAATGAGTTGGCTTGTTGATGAACACTTATGAATAGTATTCCTAGAACTTGGTGGTAAACTTTTCTTCAAAAGGTAGTTTATAACATTCAGGTAGGTACTCTATTCTGTAGTTCCATGCATAGCATACTTTGAGCAATGGAGTGATGCTCATGTCGTATACAAGATCTAAATTTCCATGCTCAAATCTTGGTGTTGAGACATGTGGTGCACGAACATGTTGAAAGACCTTGACAATCATCTGCATGAGGTCAAAGATCTTTATTGTCATTCGGGCTTCTATATCTTTCATATGGTTTAGGTGAGGTAGCCAATGCCACATCGTTGTTATAATATATGCTACAGTAGGGGGGACCTTGATGCAGTGCAAAATATGGGTAATTTAGCCAATCTTGGCGCTTTGGATCATTTTGTATTTTAATGGAGAAGGCTTTCTAGGACTGATGATTGGGCATCGGGCCATAGCATGGGTTATACATTATGTGCATTGGAGCCTTGGACAATGTATACATCATTTCAGGATATTCTTGCAATAAATCTCTCCTCTAGTTGGGTTGAAAAATGGTACCCTTAGATGCACATGGAGGAAGGCCCTTTGGCTGGAACTATGTAGCATTAGTGGGTTTCTTGCTCGTGATGCACTTGATTTCTGGATTTTACTTGGCCAGGTACATGAAGTAAGGTCTATATTGTAGCTCATTGATGGATATGTACCTCCTTGGTGTGAGCTCTATGAACTATGGAGACTCTAATATTGTTTTGTCTATGGCAACCAACCCAATTCTTCCACTTACTTCATCCATGTCGGGCATGATAGCTCAAATGTGTCTTGACCCTCATCACTCACACATTCACCTATTGCAGGTTGAGGCTCATTCTCCTCTTCAAAGAAATGTTCCACTTGAATGGCTACGGTTTCCTCATCCTCTGGTAGGTCTAGTGGGGAGTCCGGCCTTTGTATCGCTATCTGCTCTTCCAACTGGTTTTGTAATTTGGTGATGCACACCCGTAATGTGTTCAGCTCCTCCAATAACTCCAATGGTATCACAAATTTTGTAGCAGGTGGTCCTTGGTGCTCACTTAAAAGTAATGTGGCCGTTTTGTGGCATAATGAATTACACTCTTCTGTTAGTCAATCATAGTCCTCCAGTAATATGACATGGTCCTCTAATAATAACTTCATGGTATCAGAGGGTATTTCTTTGAATCTACTAGGATTGAGGGGCTCGCCAGGATTGTCCATGGAAGCTTCAAAGTAATCTCAATTTTGGTCCTATAGTCATTGATTTTCTTCCTTAGCTATTGCTAAATGGCATCGAAGGAGACCCATATTGCGAGTAAGTTGAGCATTGCACTCCATTTTCTATCGAAGCTCATCTGTTTCATCTGTGATTTCCTCTTTAGCTTTTTGTTCAAATTTGAGCTCCATGTTGTGATAAGATTCTTTGACTTCTTTGTATTGTGCATCGAGGGAGGTGTTTTCTATGCTTAAAGAGTTTAATCGCTTATAGTTGGTTAGTCTTTTGCTGTGATTCTTGGTGCTTATGATTTAAGGAAGTGAACTCATTGCACACTTGATGCATATAGATAAACATTTGTTGAAGTGCATTATCCATGTCTGATGAAGAGAACATGGAAGGCGGATGCATGGCGATATGTTGTTCAATATGAGGTGAAGATGGGACGGGGAAAGGGAAGGGTGGAGTGGATGCTATCTTGAATGTGAAAGTGAGTGTGGTAGTGAGTGATTGTGATGTGGAGGGTGTGTGAGTGGCGGTGAGTGGAGTGGAGCTTGTAAGTGGTGCAATGGATGGTGATATGTCCATATCATTGGACATGTGATTGATAGTGCTAGATGTGTATAGTGGAGTGGTTGTGAGTGAACATGCTAGTGACGAAAATTAATTTACAAGTATTGATGGTTGAACTAATGGGGTGGACTCAGGTACATTCATTTGAGAGAACAAAGGTTGGTATAGAGGGTTGATGATAGGGTGGAGAAGGGGTGAAAGATGGGTTGCATGGAGAGGTGGAAAGGATGGGAGTGGTGGGATAGAGGGTGGTGGGTTACATGAGGGGATGGTTGCTACTATCGATTGAATGGTGGATGGGTTGGCCATGGGGCTGGAAGAGGTAATGGAGGGTTTAGAAATCACTAATATATTATCAGGTGAGGGATCGGAAGTGTGGGGAGGAAATTGGTGTGGGGACTATGGGGTTGGTTTGAAAACTTCCTAAAGACCTTGTGAGCAGTCTGAATTCAGCAGGGAAGGTGAGTTAGAGGGTTCTATAGAGGTAGTTGTGTCCATCGAAGAAGTAGGAGTGCCTAGCAATCCGTAATCAATGACTCTATCGGAGGTGCTTAGAGATACTCAAACTTGAATGAATTCGCCAGGTCAGGATAAGAGTCTTACTCGTTGTGGATCAAAGCAAGGTAATGTTTTGCATTTCAAAGAGTTGAGGGCTTCCACAATGCCCATTGTTTCAATCAACATGTTAAAGGCATTGATGAAGTCAACATCAAAACCACCACTCTCAAGCTCTCTTTGTAATACTTCGTGACTTTTTTGTTCTGTAAGTTGACTTCTTGCCCACACTACTTGTATTGTGGGATATAATCTATGGACTGTTATAGTGTAGGCTACATCATCAGATGGTTCTTCCTCAAAAATCCGTACACTTTGTTCTTCATGATGCGGCTCCTCTTGTTGCTGCTCAAATCCTTGGTCATCTACTTGATCATGTTGGCTACTGTTCTCCCCCTCATCTTCATTGGTTTTTGTGCGGTCATCATCCTCTTGGTCTATGGTGGTGTGGCCTTCTTCACGGTTCCTTTGTGAACTTAGATAGCTAGCGTATTCTTGTGAGAAAAATTGGGCATCAGAGAATTGGAAGTCTCTTGAGAGTGAATCTTGCATCTCAAAATCAAATGTTGTGTTCAAATTGTGAGAACCCAAGTTAGATATGGGGAATACAAAAGTTTCTGTCACTTCGACAATTGCTAGTTTAGAGACCACTTGTACCCTAGTGACTTATTTAGTATCCATTGGAGTAGTTGAAGCTATGCTTGTGGGAGTTATTGCACTGTCTCTTGTGAGACCCTTTGAGGTTGGTGTACATGAGAGATGGATGTGAATCGAAGGGATGGCATGTTGTGGTTTTGTGGGAGACTGTTATGGTGATGGTTGTGGAGAAGGGGAGGTGGTGATGTTACCGTTAATGTCCATGTGAAAGGACAAATGGCCACTAGACACTTCCTTGTATATGTTCTTTAATAAAACATATAGTGGCATGGTCAGTCACAAACTGTAAGTTCGACCGCATTTGTAAGACCTAAGAAGTTTGTCTTCGTGCTCCCTGTGTACTGTGTTTTTCTGTGTATTCTGCAGTATCTGTGCGAAGTACTGTGTGCGGCCTTAGGAGCTCGATTTTCTACTCCGAGCATATCACCCTGGAGCTCTCGAGAAGGAGAGCACACTGTGGTGCATCGACATCAAAATACTTCACTGGTATCAAAGCAGTTCGATGCAAAAAGCTTTGTTCCTTTTGTGCGAGCGAAGTGAGCACCCCCCCAAGGCTTTCTCTAAGGCTTACGGCTAAGGCGGAAACCAAGGCATAGACCTTGGCATACCTTGTCATCCGAGTCATCGAAGTCACCATTGGTGCCATTGGCTGCGTGCGAGGGAGGACCTCAACGATCAAGGAAGATAGAGGTTCCTGGTACTTCCCGCGAGGTCACCCATCCCAGTACTGTTCCCCCTAGAGCTCGCTTAACCATGGCAATTTCTTGCCACTAAGCTACACTCTTGTGGTGTCTGAAGAAGATAAAAGACTAAGGTTGACATTACCTTGAACATTTTTTGGTCCCTCAAAGCTTCATTCTTTGCTTTCAAAGCCTATTTTTGAAGCATTTTTGGGTGTCTTTTGGAGCCATTTTGGAGTACTTTTGCACATAGTTCTCTTCACACAAGTCCACAAACATCAAGAAGAGTGTTCTTTGTACTTCTCTGACAATAAATATCAACCTTTGGAGCTGTGTTTTTAGCCACACAGATTCTTGGTTACTCTGGCAAAATTTTTCCAGATTCTTGGTTAAGTCAACTATAGAGTGGTTGATTTACTCTTTGATACACTTATTCGTTGGTGTTTGGACTCTTCTAGCTCCATTATCATTCTATTTAGTTCTCTACCATCACGGCATCAGAGGTCTCAAGCACATCTGGTGGATCAGGGTCTAATGCTAGTGTTTCGAGGAGGAGCTATAACTTGCAGGGCAAAGACCATTTTGAGATCCGAAAATTTGATGGCACAAACTTTGCTCTATGGAAGAATCAGATTAAAGATGTGTTGATTCAAAGGAGGCAATGGAAGCCAGTAAATGGGATTTCAAAGAAGCATGTTGACATGGATGAAGATGATTGGTATGAGTTAGATGAAATGGCCAAGTCTACCATTCGCTTGCACCTGGAAGATAATGTTTACTTTACAATATTAGACTGTGAAAGTGCAGGGGAGCTTTAGAAGAAGTTATGCAATACATATGAAAAAGAGATGGCATGAAATAAAGTGTATCTGATGAGAAAGTTATATGACCTTTGCATGAAGGACACAGATAGTGTTCCTGCCCACCTAAATGAGTTTGATGCTATACTCTCCCAGTTATAGGCTCACAAAAACAATATGGATAACGAAATGAAAGCAGTATTGCTATTATGCACCCTGCCATCATCATGGGATACATTTTTCACAGTTATTAGCAATAGCGCACCTCGTGGTAAACCCATCTATAATGACATAGAAAATCTATGGTTGGCACTCAGAGTGGAGATGCATATAATGTTCGTGATTCTTACCAAGGAAAGAATCAACAATGTGGCAGGAGCAAGAACAAGGAAAAGAATGGTCAACGGAATAAGAGTAGAAGTAAATCAAGGAAGAGGGATATCGAATGCCATTATTGTGATAAGAAAGGAAATATGAAGAAAGACTGTTATGCATTAAAGAATGCTAAAGTTAAAGGACAAAACACTCATAAGCTGACTCATTCCATCCACATTTGCCATTTTTGTAGCAATTACAACACTACAAGCAGTACTTTTGCTTGAACACAATTGCACTTTGACGTGATAATTTGATCTAAAAAAAACACAGTTTTTTGTGTACCATCAATACACAAAATTGCTTGAAATTCTAAATTTTGAATAGTTGAGTTTCATCGGACCAGGAGGCAAGTCACAATTTTGCAAATTGACCTAGTTTTTCTACCTTCTACCTTCATGCCAATTTTTGTAGCAATCTAAGGTCATTTGTGAATTGTGCTTTCTCCACACCTTCTCGCATACTCTTCACTGTCGACCTTCTCCATGAGCTCTCTATAGCCACACTGGCTCTAATACCATGTCACAAGGAAGAGATAAGGAAGGGAGTTCACACACACACTCTCACAATCAAAGAGGCATAGATTGAGGCAAGGAAGAATCTTCTTCTTCTTCTTCTTCTTCTTCTTCTTGTTCTTCTTCTTCTATTACATAAAAGGAATGTACAAGAATGACCTAAAAACAACAATACAACTAGTGCAATATATAAAGAACAGAACATAAGGAAAATTGAAATGTCCGTGAATGAGTGAGTTGGAAAGAAACAAATGTGCCATCACTCTCAATAGATAAATCTAGTAAAGCTCAATGAAGTATCCCTGACATATACTGGCGTGACCACTATACATGTCAGAGAAATGAAAAGTGATACGTGTGATCCTTGATCATCACATGTTGAGCTTGATATGTCAACACAATGATGGTAGGTTCCTTTATCGAGCCCATGATTTCTACCATTAGAGCCATGTTAACAATGTGTTCTGAGGCTCTTCTTTGGTCCTCTATTCTCTTTGATCTATGTAAGCCATCCGAGGATGATTTTAGTACATCTAAATGTGGATTTTGATCATCAAAGAGTTGTTGTGCCCACTTTGGTAGTGGCTTATAATATGCAACTACAACTGGTTGGATTTTTAATGAGGAAATTTCACTATCAAATGTTTTCTCCTCCTCAACTCTAACCTGTCTTTTGATAGGCACAAGGTGAGATATTTCTCCAATTGGTGAGATAGTAGATTTACCTTTATCTTCTACTAAGTGTGGCCGTTCATCAAAAAACACATCTTGGTTGACAAAAATCTTCATTGCCTCAGGATCCCACAACTGATATGCTTTAGACTCTTCATTGTATCCTAGAAAGACACACTTTTTGATTTTTGAATCCAACTTTGATCTTGTGTTGAATCAGGAATATGTGCATTAAAAAAGCAAGCAAAAAAATATGAAATGCAAAATTGAATGCCTTTTATCAGAGTTTGCTTCTTGAGGAGTCATCCCCTTAAGTGCTTTTGTGTAGCTTCGATTGAGGATGCAGACTACTATATTGACTTCTTCTGCCTAGAATGAATAAGGCATGTTTTGAGTCTTTAATATATAGCGAGCCATTTCTACTAATGTCATGTTCCTTCGCTCAACAACACAAGTCAATTTTCTACATTAGGGTATTTAGTCATTGACCATGCCTAAAAGCAATGATGTATTTCTTATGTTGGATGTTGAGGATAAGTTAGATAGTATTAATTACCCATTGTGGGCATACATGATGCATCATCTATCGGTAGAAAAAGGGTTGTGGAATATTGTGTAGGGTGTTGAAATTTTCAAACCACATCTGCAAATACAATGATTAAAGGTGATGCAAATGTTGTTGAATACGATGATCTTCAATTCATAATTTGTGTGCCATCATCCCTCATTTTCACTCTTGTAGAAATGGGAAAATCTTATAACATTATACCAAGCAAGAAATGAGGCTTGTGTTGCTTACCTTCAAAAACAATTAGAGAGTGACATATGAATGAAGGAGTTTCTATGGGAAATTTTTTACAAATATCAAAGATTTGAAGGAGCCATTGATTTTTTTTTACGAAATATTGCAAGATAGTTCACTTCTGCGCACTTTTCTTAACAATCTTCTAGATTCATATCAATTTTTTTTCTTCTACTCTTTGGTTGATGATGAAGGAAAATCCAAATGCCTTAAAATTTGAGGACTTGGTCTTTGTTTTGCTGTAGCAAGATCAGTCCAAGAAGAACATGTCAATTATGTATGTTGCAAAGCAAGAGTTCTTAGGTAGTCATAAGATCAAATGTAAATAGAGGTAATCTATTAGTAAGTAAAAATCTAACAATGTTGCACAATCAAACAAGGAAGAAAAAGGCGATAAGAAAATAGAAAAGCAAGAACAGTTTTGCAAGTACTAGAAGGCAAATGATCATGTTATAAAGAATCTTCCAACATTGGCTGCAAAGGAGGCAAAGAAGAAAGAGGATGGAATGGTTGGTGCAAAATCCTCTACACCTAAAAGAGAGTCTACTAATCTTGTTCAAGATGAAGAATGGGCATTTACTAATCTTTGTAGCTATTATCCATCTTTACATGAGTATTGTATGTCTACACTAGACACTGATGTTTGGTACTTTGATAGTGGTGAAACCAAACATATTACCTCCCAACATAGTTTCTTCACTTTGCTTGAGCCTAGCCTACAAGGAATATTTTCATGTGTGCTAACAACTCTTACCCTATAATGGGAGTTGTATCATTTTGACTACTACTAATGGCACATCTTTCACAATGCCATATGCCTTATATGTGCCAAGACCAAGAAAATTATGTTATCACTTTTAGCATCATCCAAGATTGGCTTGGTTGTCAAATTTGTTGATAGGAGATGTGTAGTTCATGATATCTCGAATGGTCATATTATTATTGTTTCTAGCATTTTATGTCGTGAGATATATAAGCTCATAAATTATGATAAATCTGTGAATAATTCAACATGTGTAAATCATGATTCTTAGGCTATATTAGATGCAAATCTTTGCCAGCATGCTTTGGTCATCTTGATTTTGTTGGATTTCTTTGCAAAAATCTAAAATGGTATCCTCTCTAACCAAGATTAATGCACCTTTTAAAGCTTGCTCATAATGATGTTTGTGGTCCTATATAGACACTTTCATATGGGAATTACCTATATGTCATGAATTTTCCTATTGAATTTTCTAGGCATGCATGGGTGTATTCATTGAAGCAAATCCCCAAGTGTTTACGTGCTTTAAACAATTCCTAGTTATGGCTGAAAATTTCTCAGCATGTCTAGCTAAGTGTTGGATAAAACATCAGAGTAGAGTGTTGTATACACCTCAACAAAATGGATTTTTTGAAAGGAAGAGTAGGTCTCTCATAGAAATGGTGAGGTGTATGGTCAAAATTATAGCTTTACCACAACTTCTAGCTTGAGGTTGTTATGTGTGTGATATAGGTCTTGAGCCCAAGGAAAAAGTGATTATACGAGACTTTATTTTGGTTAACCCCTCGCAATCGGTCTACTTGGATTACCTAGAGCCCACAATTATCTCGCAATGAATTCTTCCTATGTCTATGCACTAGCTCATATGCTTCCCGGCAAACGCACCAAAATGATAGGCTCTTTCGGTCCAAGGGAAAAGATTTCCACAAATGCTTATGGTGTGCTCAAATCACCTCAACCTAATTGATTTGCATTTCTTGAGCCCCTAATTTACCTTCAAACACACTTGTACGTACGCGTTATTGCTCTCTCAAGTCCTCTTACTCTCACGCACTCACTCTTACTCCCACTCTTTCCTTTACCTCTTGTGCCCTCATATACCCACCTACCTTTCACTCATGCATGCAGTTTTTGTTGGAGGAAAACACACAATTCTTCACTCATAGGTAAGGTTTACCACCACTGGCATATAAATGATGAAACTATACAAGTGTTATTGAAGAACAATCCCTTCAATGACCCTCCGAATATATCCTCTTAAAGCTGGACTATCTTCTCATTGTAAGCTTTAAAGAGAAATGATCGATTAATTCAAGTTCACTCATGTTACAGAGAAAAGAGATAGCCTCAAGTTACACTCATTTTAATAGAGTAAAAACATAGCCTGGTTACCTGATTGGTCAATGGACATTAACTGCTCACCTTGCAAAATGAACCCACAATCAGTCAAATTTGCTCACGAAACTCAATAATACATCGATTCATTTTGGATCAACCCAAGAGAGAGAATCATTCATTACCTCAACAAAACAAAATTAAACAGAGAGCGACATTACCCTTCAAAATTTTCTCAAACGATCCCATTCCAGCGATTGAAAAACTTCCATCAAGCCGCTCAGTAGCCCTTCTATTGGAGGACCTACCTCAACATGCTCTGAGGCCTACTAACCCATATCTATGTGCAGGAAGAGTAAATAAACACCCATTCATTCCAGATCACACAATTTCTTACCAATCGACACAATCAATATCGACATCAGCTACAAGAATCGACCAATACGTTGTGCTTCATCATGTAATCGCCAAACGCGCTTTATATGGACTAACACATAGTGACAGAATGAACGTTCAAGCGAAACTGAATTAGAACATAGCCGACATCATCTAGTCAACAATCGCCATAGCAATTGCATGCAGATCCGATGAGAAGAAGGTCGCCAGTCACACAGCTACAGTGGCTCGAGGACAGGTACATGGAGAACATGTGCAGTTCTCGCCACACTTGCAGAACACGAGCTTGCGATCGGGATCAGCCACCTTGTTGCGCGTGCAGGTTTCACAAGTGCAATGATCACCGCACTTACAATATGCTGCCACTGATGGCATCCTACGCACATGAAGATGAATTCAACAGACATGGCAGAATCTGAGTCGGTACAACCGAACGGAATGTGTTTCCCCCGACTGAAGATAAATGAATTCCAGAAACGTCCATGAACTCAAGCGAATGCATATGGATTCGTACAATATTATGTGGGTAAAGCATGGTACTGGAAAATTCATATGTAATAGTATTTGAAAGACTCATGCATGGCCCATATGAGAGAAAGCCCTCGGCAAACTCAATCATTGACGTAGAGTCGTAGACTCAAGAAAACGCTGCTTCCCTTCGCAGAGACAGTCATTCAATATCGTCATAGAAGACGATTGTATGCAAAAGAAAACATAACGCTGAATGCAATTGACATACAAACGCGTGGAAGGGTGTTTGATTCTTACCCCGAAGATCTTGAACCGCATTGGCACCCAGAACCACATGGACATGGAGACCCACAAGCGCAACTTGCGCTGCATCCACAGCTCGCCATCGCTCACTTTGCTTGCTCAAATTTGGAACTGTGTTAGAGGACAACGTACAGGCAGGTTCAATGCTCCAACTTCTTCATGGCGATGCCCATCCTTCCATGCTACCTGTCGATTAAAACTCCGAGAGCGCATGCGAAGAAGCTCCTTTTCCCCCCATTGGTCCTCTCCCTTCCTTCCTTCGAATCCCTTCTGCCACCCGCCCCCTGCTGAGCGGACCTCCCCCAAAATTGTATCCCCCCTTTTCCGTTTCTCCCGTCAGAGCAAAAAAACGGACTTGCCCCCCCATTCGTGCACATTCATGAGGCAATCCTTTTTCCTTCTGACACTTCAGAGGCAGGCGGCCACTACTGAACCCCCTTTTTGCAGAAGCCGCAGCAGAGAGATCATTCTCCAATAACCCATTCCGTGAGATCTTCATATGAAGTTCAAGCCCCTTATCTATTGCTTTTATACTTGCACATGACCTGAGCTTGGTGCTCAACAATCCATCTAAGAACAAAGCCACATGCTTGGCTGGTGTGGGTAACTCAGGCATTGGGCACCTCTCTAGGTATTGCCTAAACCTTCTTCCCGTAAGTCTCACGGTCTCTTGAGGTGTCTGCTTGAAGTTGTGGATCAATGAGGAAGTGTTATGCCTTATGCCACTTTTAGAGAATTCAGTGATGAATGCCTCTAGAAGTTGGTCTATGCTCCTGAACTGTCTCTCATTCAAGGGTTGAAACCACGTAAGGGCTGTGTTCCTAAGGGTTAGACTGAAGGCATTGTATTGCGTGAATAGGTCCTCTACTTGTTCAGCTCTCAAGACTTGTCTAAATTCGGCCACATGATTGTATGGATCTCCTGTGCCATCGAAATAATTCTTCATGGACTTCACCAACTGGGTTGGCCTCAGGGTCCTAGTGTGTTCTCTTGGCCTTGGCAAAGGGAAATCATCAGCATTTGTTTGGTTTCCTTGGGGCTCTCGTTCTCTTGGTTTCTTCTCTGTCCATTTCTGTTCTCATCCTTTCTCTTCCCAAGGGGTTGGCAAAGCTTACCTCAGGTCTGTCTCTACTTCTGTCCCTTTGAGCTCCATGAGCTTGGGAGGTCCCAACTCCTTGGTGGCTGTAGGACACATTGGACCAAGGTTGGGGAAAAACAAACTCACCCTTCCATGTGTAGGCATGTCTGCCATGCTCAGTGACCATGAAGATCCTCTCTGATGTATTGTCTAGGTAGGTTACTTTGCCTGGACTATCAGGGTCTTTGAACTCATAGATTGTGAGAGCACCTACTTCGTGAGGCAGGGCAGGCTTATATCTCCAGAAAGCCTCATCGGTTTCTCGGTTTAAAAGAAAATCTATGCTTTTATTATCATGGGGAATCCAATCTGGAGTCATGATTCTGGTCAAGAATGATTTACCACGGGGAGTCCTCGGCTCTCTCTCTCTCTCTAAATTCCCTTGCTCTATATCACCCATGTCAGTTTCTGCGATCACATTCCCAAACTTGTCTGTTCAATCTGGAAGAGTGGTGACTACATAAATAGTCCCTTCTTTATCTAGGTATGCTCCATTCTCGAACTTGACAACCGGGTGTTCTAGCCCATGGGGTTGATTGGGGTTCTTAATCTGGACCACAGATCTTCTCAAGCCGTCTTCGTAGATGCGAGCACCTAGACGATTAGTCATGATGTATTCCAATTGAGTCTTATAAGGTCCTTCTGGCTTTTCTCGGTATGCCACCCCTGAACTACCTATTGGTCGCTCCATGTTATAGGACATCTCAGAATCACTGGTTTCTGATCGGGCAGTGTATGGGTAATCACTCAACTGCTGGGCCCAAGACCTAGTAGTGTGATTGACACTAGCTTCAGAAGTTCTGAGGCTTTGTCGGTCTCGGCCTAAGTGTCTGCCTGACCTAAGGTTCATATGCCTGATTTCTCTACCCCCTTGGTCCCAAGTACACTCTCATTGCAGGTTAATTTGTAGCAATCACTTTGTTCTTTTTAGTTGAATATTGTGTTAAGCTCTTGTTTGGAATCACGTCGTCAGGATTACTTAAGTGAATTTCGTACTTGATATTTGCTTGATTCAAGTTTACTTTTGTTCCTTAGAATTTTCACACTTAAGCTCTACTTAATGCTTGTACTTAATTGATTAGTTCTCTTGAACTTGATTTGTGCCTAGCGTTGCTCTAATTAATCACCACACCTAAGTCGTACTAGCCTAACCTAGGAATTGACAAAGCAAGGTTGAGAGAACTTCCAACCTCAATCCTCCGGTTGCTAAGACCGCTACACCAGCCCAGGAAGCCTTCTCCCAGCTTGGTACTCACCCTTGCTAGCTTGCTTTGGAATGCCTTGAGTGCACACAATGTTCCTGCAAAAGTTCACAAGTCAATATAGCTCCTTTACCACAATGGATTGACACACAACAATTACAGGCCCCCCTTGGAGTAACTCACTGTACCCCCTAAAATCTTATGGCCACCTAATTCTACCGAATGGCCAACTTAAAAATACATGTTCTAAGACTCCACGGATGATTCTTACAAAAACGAGTCGAGTCCACGTAGGATTCTCAACAAGCTTTCCAACGAGACCAGAATCTCACCAATCGGAGTTCATATGGTGAAGTTATGACCATTCAGGCATTTAGGGGTCAAAACAGGCTCTCAGGGTTCAAGAAATTCCTCCCTGGTTTCTAGGTCTTTTGCCCACTCCTAAGGCTCTAATTTTATCCCAATGTGTCCAAAATTAAGCCCAAAAGCACCTCAATTTACTCAATTAATTCACCCTAAAAATTCATGCGTTAAGCCCGTATATTGCGATAGGTTGGGTCGGAGTGTCGCGATAGGTCGAGGTGTCACGATACTTGGGAGTGTCGCGATAGGTCGAGGTGTCGTGATACTTGGGAGTGTCACGATAGGTCGAGGTATCGCGATACTTGGGAGTGTCGCGATAGGTCGAGGTGTCGTGATACTTGGGAGTGTCGCGATAGGTTGAGGTGTCGCGATACTTGGGAGTGTCGCGATAGGTCGAGGTGTCGCGATACTTGGGAGTGTCGCGATAGGTCGAGGTGTCATGATACTTGGGAGTGTCGCGATAGGTCGAGGTTGGGAGTGTCGTGATAGGTCGAGGTGTCGTGATACTTGGGAGTGTCGCGATACTTGGGTGTGTCGCGATAGGTCGGGATATGGTGAATTTTTCTGGTCTATCTAGTGATTCTAGGATCCCTCAGCCTACGCAGTGTCGTGGTGCACTCAGAATAGTGATTGGGTCAACTTTTCGGTCTGTCGTGATAGCTCGAGCTCGCCACCTCGGGGCTTGCTCAGAAAGATTCCGTACCTGCTGAGCTTCATAGAGATGGTGATGAAGCTGAAACCTGCAAGAAACATGCAAAAACACACAAAAACAAGTACACACACTCACTCTCTCTCAAACTCGCACGAAGCAAATGAGGAGAATGACAAGGAAGAGGGAATATGAAGTGGAGAAGGGGATGGAGATGGAGATGGAGATGGAGATGGAGATGGAGAAAAAAACACGAGATTTACCTACTACTTACCATTCCAACGCGTCCTCTCTACGTCTTATCATCACACGCTCGTCCTCAAAGCTCGATCCCCGGCAACGGCGCCAAAATTTGGTGTAGCTCAGTGATGAGTAACACCTCCTTTAATGTCAATCCGGGAAGACATGAGGATGGTATGAAGACCTCGAGCAAGTGAAGGCACAAATGTGTGAGAAAGAAGCACACCAACATGCACACACATACACACACACGTGCACACACGGCAAGAACAAAGAGGGTAAGACAATGGAATCACTTCTATTATAACCAAGTACTCACACAAGCTCAAAACTACAGGAAGATACCTAAAAATGAGCTCTCTAGCTCTATTTATAGTTTTTGACTAACTTTGGCCCTGTCCAGACCTAGTGTCCGGCCTAGTTAAAAATTAGGTTCCAAGGCTTATTTGAGGGCTCAAACGAGATCTAAAAAATATGAAAATTGGCAGGCAACTACTTCTAAGGCTCCCCAAGCTTGAGGACTCCTCGGCTTGTACAAAGTGGAGCTACAAAAAGATGAAACGGTATTTACAAGGGTTTCTAGTGATGAGAATCACTTTTAAAATGATGTCAGGTTTGGAAAAAATTTAAAGGGTTGCCTTAGTGCTAGATCTGCATGTATACCCGTACTTGCTTCTTCCCATACGATACCAACAACATGCATCCGAAGATTGATTCTTACGCCGCCATACTCATCGGATTTTGGTATGTCTACCCCATTTTTGCTCCTAGATGGGTGGTAATTCCTGTGTGGGTCCAGTAGGGTGTGCTGACGTGCACAAGGTTGGGGGAACTTCTGTCGCATCCAACACCTCTCTGTGTCGACTTTGGAGGGGAAGTTCATAATACTGTCCTGCAAGTTCCAACTGGAGCACACTTCTGTGAAGATTTAAACTCATCGAGTAATGATATAACCAGTCCTGGCCTAGGATCATGGGTTCCATCAAATTGTCGTCATGAAGAACCAACAGTTTTACGATCAGGTTCACATTTTCTATGGAGAGGGGTAGCTCAACCTCACCTATGTAGGGGGTTTCTAATCCACCTAGTCCGATGAGATAGGCTTCAAGAGGCTTAATTTCAGATTCCCTACAAAGAGAGAGTCGAATTGCATTCGTGGCTGCACCGGAGTCAATTAAAGCCTTACACTGTATGTGCATGGGTTCCTAGCCTAGAGTGACATTATCTGGGGACATCTCTTCCTCCAAGTTGGCACATAGCTACAGGGTATCATGGGGCGACCACCAATTGAGGTTCTCTCTCTAGTCCTCTCCTTCGTAGTTTCATTCGCCTAATACCTTCCGACGCTTTCGTTTGAGCTTCAGCTATGATTCGTTCCTCTTCTTCCTTTCGCTTCTGGGCAAGAGTTAGTCGTTTAAGCATGTCTACAGTTAAAGGTTCCTGATATAGCTTAACATGGCATCTGCTAATATAATTAGGCAATACTTCTCCTTCAAGGGTTGCTAACTGAACTGCACCACTAGTTGATATCCTATTGATGATCATGGGTCCGTAACCTCGTTTCTCTAACTTGCGAGCATGTTGTTTCAGGGTGTAAACTAGCACCAAATCTCCTAGTCGTAATCCCTTGTCTTTAATATGAGCATCAAAGTAAGTTTTCTATCTCTTCTTAGTGGCATAAATTCCTACTGTTGCTCGTAGTCTTGTCTCTCCCAAATGCTCTAAATCAAGTATTCTTGAGCAAAGCTCATGACCTGTCCATTCGTACTCCCGAGCGATCTTGAGTGTAGGTATCAAAAAATCTAAACGCAACATGGCGTTCTGTCCAAACACCATTTGAAATGGTGTAGCATGAAGCACTGTTTTATAGGGTACGTGATAAGCTCACAAAGCATGGTGTTATTTTTTATCTCAATCTGAACGTTGATTATTCACTATTTTTGGTGAGAATATTGCACAAAATTTTATTAGTACTCTCAGCCTGTCCGTTAGCTTGTGGATGGTATGGGGCTGCTTCTTGTGTACAACCATAAAGTCCTATAACAAATATTCAATAACCTCGTTTAAGAAATGAGTACCCTATCACTTACAAGCTCGATAGGAAGTCCATATCTCGTGAAGACATTTTCGAATAAGAACTTAGCAGTGGTGCGTGCATCATTTTTCGTGGTGTCCTTAGCTTCTACCCATTTCATAAGATAGTCAGTGGCAACTATGATGTACTCAGCATGGGAATTCCTTGCAAGGGGATTAATACGTCCCACGAAATCTATTCCCCATTTTGAGAATGTGCACCCTCCCATCATGGGCCGTAGGTGCATCTCATCCCTACGTATGGGATACTGAATCCTTTGACATACATCACATCGTTTGACGTAAGTGTGGGCATCCATATGCAGAGTGGGCCACCATAATCTTGAAAATAATATGGCTTTGATAACGCGATCAGGTCCAAAATGGCCTCCTACTGCACCCTGGTGTGCAGCTTCCAATAGGTTAAGATATTCGCTTTCGTGCACACATATCCTCAAATAACCGTCTTGTCCTTGCCTATACAAGCTTTCACCAATGAGTTTGTATTCGAAGGTCTCTTGTTCTAAGCTGTGTTTACGGGCTACAGTCATGTCCTCTGGAAAGTTCTGTGTCCTTAGGTAAGTCACTAAAGGTTTACTCTAGTCTATCATTAGGTTCACATGGTATAAAGTGGCATGTTCTATTGGGGGTCTATCACCACACTTATAACATTCATCACACAGTCGTCGGACATTGTTTTCCATTGACAACCAATGCACACCCAATCTTTTTAAGTTTGATAGCGTCGCTTGTCTAGAATGGTGTTGTTCCAATGCACCTACATGTGTTGATTGCCACCAATTGTTATACTCCTTTTCTTCTACACAATAGACAAGGATATTGTGCTGATCTTGCCTATAGATACTTCCTGCGAGAAGCTGATATCTCTGCGCTCTCACTCTTGGTTTTTACTCGAGGGTTCTTAGGTCCGTATGTCAATACTGGAAGTAGAGACTTGGCCCATTTAGGGACAATCTCAAAATTGAAGAGATATGCATCTGGTAACTCATCTGCTACCCCTGTAGCTGCTTCTCTTGATGTTATCCTAGAGAGGTGGTCCGCTCTTAAGTGTGTTTTTCCGTTCTTGACTACAACTTCAAAATCATACTCCATCAAGAGTAAAAACCAACGTATTAAACTACCGGTGTTGCATGGTTTGTTGACCAAGTACAAAAGAGCTTGGTGGTTAGTAAAGAACTTAAACTTATTTACCAATAAATAATGGCAAAACTTTTTCACTGCATAAACCATTCCTAATCCTTCTCTCTCTCTGCAGTGGTGTAGTTTCTCTCTACCGCATTCAACAGCCTGTTGGCATATGCAATTGGTAAATCTATATTTCCTTCTTCGGTCGGTTGTGCCAACACACATCCTATGACATGATTAGAGGCATCTACGTGTACATGAAAAGGTTTGTTCCAATCAGGTACCGCTAGAATAGGTGCAGAACACAATCGTCGTTTAAACTCACTAAAGGAACTCTCGCATTCTTCTATCCACTCAAAATTGGTTAGCAGGTTGTATATTTGTTTGGCAATGATTGCATACATATGTATGAATCATTGATAATAACCACAATGGCCCATAAATGCTTGTACTTCTTTGATGTTCTTTGGCCTGGGTAATTCATTAATTACTCGTACCTTATCTTCATCCATGGAGATTCCATTTTTTGAGACTATATGGTTGATTATCTTGCCTCGTCTGACCATAAAGACACACTTCTTTGGGTTTAAATAGACTTGATATTCCCTACACTTTTCAAAGATGCATTCGAGCTCGGGGATATGCTGTGGTCTAAGTACTGAGTGAGAACACAGGTCATCCACATACACCTCTAGGTTCTTTCTTAAAAACTCTTTGAACACATGGCACATCAACCTTTGGAAAGTGGTAGGTGCGTTCGTGAGCCCAAAAGCATTAAGTGAAATGCAAAGATACCCCACTCAGTGGCAAATGCCATCTTGTGTTGGTCCTTGGGGGCAATGGCAACTTGGTTATAGCCTGAGAATCTGGCAAAGAAGTTGTACACTTCCTTGCCTGCGACTCTTTACAATAGGTGTTCTGTAATGGGTAGAGGGTAACTATCCCTAATCGTGGCTACATTGACCTTCTTTAAATTAATGCACACTCTCAGCTTACCATTCTTTTTTGGCATGACTACGATGGGTGAAACCCATTCGGTGTGTTCTATATCATAAATGAATCCGGCTTCTATGAGTTTGTCTATTTCTTCCTTGATTTTTAATGCATAATTGTCATTATACGTACAAGGCTTTTGCTTATTGGGTCTTGCCTCGGTGGTCATGGGTATTCTATGGGAACATATGTCATGATCTACCCCTTTCAAATCTTTGTAACTCCAAGCAAACACATCCCTATACCTCTTCAATAGAGCAATCAAACTTTCTTCCTTCTCGTCAGTTAAGTCATGTCCTATGTATGTGCATCATTCTTCTCCTTCCTCGATTGCCACTACAACTTTCTTCGTGGTTTCCTTATTGTCATAGCTTCTGTCAAACTTTTATTTCTTTTGGGCATTTGGATCATGATTTTTCGATCTTCCACCACATATTTCCTAAAATTCTCTGGCACTTCCATCAAGGGTTCTTCCTCCTCGGTTTTCACACTCTTGTTCTTCCTCACTTTTTGATCTCGTTGGCTAGATCTTGAATTTTCCTTTTCCTTCCTAGGGGTGGTGAGTTCTCGAGACATGGCTTCTACCCACCGCCTAGGAATTCCTCTTTCGATGAACATTCAGGTATGTCCGAATCTACTTCCCATTCCACGTTGTTCACTTGCTTACTACAATCCAAAATTTATTCTTTAGGAGTATCCTCTTCTGTTTTCTCTCTTACTAGGCTTACAGTGAAGATGGATATATCATAACCATCTTTGTCACAATGGGGGGTCCATTGTTCTTTGTTAATTGCAATATCCATAGTTGCTAAGATCTAACCATGGGGTTCGAATTCCTTGTCTAGAAATATTACTAGCACACATGCTGGATCCTCAATGGGTCTAGATGGGTGTCCTACTCTTGACACTCTTGCTGTGGCACGCTCCTCTTCCTTGGCTGCGATTTTACACATCCACAAGTGTGTATGCTCATGCAACCATGATGGATCTGATGTTAAGGAATGTACCGATTCCTTCTCCTCTTCGTTTCTATGTACCGTGTTCCATTGCAAAGGTGGTACGTCCCTATGTGAATAGTCTATGAGGTTCACTTTCATGGTTACTCCTAGGTGTTGTAGGTACAAAGAGTTGGTTCCCCAATCTTGTACAACCTGCAACTATCGCATAAAATATCTACCTAAGAGCATCTCGTATGCTTGATTCTTTCCAAAATCGCATATTGCAAAGGTGTGATCAAATTGTACATCGGAAGTGGAGAGAGTAATTCCATCCAAAAATCCTAAGGGTCTTTCTATGTGTCCATCTGCCATCTGCAGTTTCATCCTAGTAGGTCTAAGGGCTGGTTTTCCCCAATGTTTCCATAGCGAAGTGGTTGCGATAGCGACTCCTGCACTTGTATCTAGAATGGCTTTGGTAGTGTGACCCTTGTGCATAATGGGCAAATAAGTGTTACCTTCCTCTCCTTCACTTGCGTCGCCCAATTTATCTAGGGGTATCTCAGGCACCTTTCCTTGCACACTTGGTCTAGAGGGGGTTGTGGCTATTTCTACGAACTATTTTTCTACATGTTTCCAGAGTTCAAGTTTGATCTTCGAGAGGTATTCCAAAGTCAAATGACATTGCACTTTGGTGTTCCTAATAGCTTCGGTATTTCTAGGAAGAACTGAGTTCTCTCCCCTTACTCGAATAGTGGGGGCTTTCACTTGAACTGAACAATTTTCCCAAGGGCGCGTAAAGTGAGGTAACTCTTGCAAAGAGTTAGATTCAAAACTAGTGTGCTCACTTGGCCAATCATCTCCTTGATCTTCGTAGCTAGATGGGATGTCTACAGGGAACTATTCTCTTGAGTCATCAATCTCGAGTATGGGTGGCCGATATTCTTGTTCCTATCTCCATCTTTCTTCTTGAATCTCCTTCAAGATGGCATGTGAATCCATATACCCCGTCTGATGATTTTCTAAATCTGACCTAGCCCGTTCAATTAGAGTGGCCTTCAAGGGTTCTATTGGGCTAGTTTGTGTGCTAGAACTGACTTTCGTCAGGTTAAAGATACAACTTGCCCTAGCTTCTCTAGGAGCCCTTGAAAATGTAGCTCAGGCCTAGCCATAATTTCCCAATTGAGGTATTGTGATGCCTCAAACATTGCCTGGGCTAATTCCACCGTTTTCATGCACAGTTTGGTTCTCTCAATATCTAAGTCAGCTCGAGGGAAATTCTTGCTAGATTCTCCTACTTGGGGTCCTTCTTGTATTCTTGCTTGATAGGCATTGAACATCATATCAACGTTTTTTAGGGTGGGGTCTGCTAGTACTGATCTTGGTTTAGAGGTGATTATCCGTGATCTAGCCTCGTGATGTCATTTCTAAGATTTTGGTTCTGGTTTCCCTTAGGCTTTCCTCTAACTTACTGATCCTTTTATCCCGTTTCCTCTTGTGTCGCTCTCGTGACTCTTTCCAAGTTCTAGTTTTCTTTCCTATTGATTATCCTATCGCACTGTCTTCAACTATTTTTCTTGGGTTTTCTCGTTGTATTTGCCTTTGTGCTTGGGCTCTAGTAACTGCTTGTATGGGTATGCACTCAGGTATGGAATCTTTAGAATGCTTTACTATGCCTATCACGTTGATGGGTGTCACTTTCATAGAAGTGTTCGTAGGGTTCTTATGGCAATATCTTATGAAGTGATCCTTTCCACATTTAGGGCAAAAGCCTTGAATATTGAAGTATTGCGACTGCACAATAGTTGCTGCATGTGGGCACTCTCATATGAAGTGGTCTCCTTGGCATTTATAACATGGTCCTTTGGGTGCTTGTGGTCTTAGTTGTCTAGCCTGCAGTCTTGGGTTGGGGTTTGTGTACATGACCTGAGCATAATCTGGTTCCTAGTTTTGCTCATATACAGGGTTCTCATAGTAAGGGTGTGAGTTTTTCGGTGATTCTGTGTAATACGATGGTGGGTGATCCACATGAGAGGAGTCAAAACTGTTTGCATTAGGGTCATTATCCATGATCAAAGGGGTCATGGGTACTAATGCCATGTTGGAATTCTCCTATGGTGTAGCATACATTACCGAAACTACATTAGCAATGGGTGGAGAGGTTGTTGTCCTAAGACAGGTTGCGGTCTTGGTTGTGCTTGATATGGAGCCTGATACTAAGGGGGGGCCCGATAATATTGTTGTGGCTGGTATTGCCCTTGGTATCTACTTGGCTGATATTGCTGAGGGTAGTTTTGTCTAACCACTTGTTTGTTATATGGACAATCCTTAGTATTGTGGTTTGTGTACCTTCGCTCTATAGTACAACACTCCATTAGAGTTTCCTATGGGTTGCAATGCATGTGGACACATGTTCGCCATATGGTTTCCTCTGCAAGTATAACACCCTCGAGGGGGGGCTAATTTGATGCCTGGTTTACTAGACACTCCCAATCATTTGGCAACTTGTTCCGCTAAGTCCTCAATTGAATTGGAATGTGTGGATGAAGTTTCTGTGGTGTTATCTGAGTCTTTGTAAACCTTAGGAAGTTCTAGCTCATCTCCTAAGTTTTCTTATATGTCAACACAGATTCGTAAACATTGATCCAAGGTTCTTGGCTCCTTCAAGAAGACGTACGATCTCAGCTTAGCACTTAGAAGGCCATCTATGAACAAAGCTATCAACTTAGCTGGAGTGGGTACTTCCAAAGGAGGACATCTTTCTATGTATTGTCTGAATCTTCGATCGACCATCCTCATTGTCTCTTGAGGGGTTTGTTTGAATGTGTGTATCAAAGAAGATGTGTTGTGTCTGATTCCACACTTGGAAAATTCCACACTTGGACTCCATCATCTGGTGGATGTCTCTAAATTGATGTTGGTGCAATGGTCGGAACCAATCCAAGGCATCACCCTTTAGAGTGAGTCCAAAGGCATTAAGTGTAAACATGTCTTCCACTTGTTCAGCTTGTAGCACCTCCTTGAATTCTGCTACGTGCTCATAGGGATCTCCCGATCCGTCAAAACAATTTTTCATATCCTTCACTAATTGAGTAGGTCTCAAGGTTCTAGGGTGGTCCCTTGGTCTAGGTAGTGGAAATCCATCCCCACCCCTGTGAGCCCTATGATCCCTGGGAGGTTCTCTTTCAACCCTTCCACTTTCAGTAGAAATCCTCTCTCTTCTTGCACGATGGATGAAACTATTCTCAGCTCCTTCCTTGTTCTTCTCTCTGTGTCCTTGAGATGTGCCATCACCCAAAATATCCTTAGGTGCTTATGATTTCACTAGAGGGAAAACCAATTCTCCTCTCCATGTATACGCATGTCATCCATGTTCTGTGACCTTATACATTTGTTATGAGGTTTCATCTAAGTATACTACCTTTCCTAGAATCTCTTGGTCTTTTAGTTCATAAACCGTGTTTGATCCTATTGCCGTAGGTTGCTTTGGCTTATATCTCCAAAAGGCTTCGTCAATCTCCTTATTCCAGAAAATTTCTATACTCCTATTGTCTTGGGGCATCCACTTAGGAGTTATCACCCTTGTTAGTACAGATTTACCTCTTGGTGTTCTGGGTTCCTCAATCTGTTTACCATGTCCTTCCGCATCTATGTCCGCATTCTCTACCATCTCTCGTAGGTCATTGATTGAGTTTGCCCTAATTGCGATGATATACATGGTCCCTTCCTTGTCTATGTAAACCTCGTCTTCAAACTTAACAGTTGGATGTTCTAATCCCATAGGTTGATCGGGATTATGTAATTGAATTACTCACCTATGAAGGCCATTCTCATATACCCTAGCACCCAATCTATTTGTATGAATATACTCCAACTGAGTTTTGTAGGGTCCCTCTGTCTTCTAGGTGGGCTACAATAAACAAGACTCCTAATATGCTCGTGTTGAAAGACATATCCGAGTCACTTGTATTTGAGCTAACCTCGTATGGATAGCTGCCTAGCTGTTGTGCCCACAATCGTGCTGTAGTTCTTACACTAGCATCGGAAGATCGGACACTCCATTTATCACTTTTTCCTAAGTATTTTCCAGACCTGAGGTTCATTAATCCTAATCTCACCTTACCGCGCCTACCCCTTTACTTTGGTCAATCACTTAGTTCTTTTTGAATTTTCTTTAGAGTTTCTTGTCTTGTTTACCTTTGTCGCAAGGAATCGTTTTGATACGTTTTGATTTTAATTCAGTTGAGCGTTACATACTCAATTCGCAAAAATTCCTTTAGGCTTGGTCCCTTCACCCACTTACGTCTTCTCTCGTCAGCTACTCACCACTCAATGAGCTAGGGCAATACCTGGCTACACTAGAAGTCCTAAGACACTCCGTTGATCACAAGATAACAATACTCAAAGAAATCGTCAACAATTCAAGAAATAGAAATTTTACTTACAAAGTTCTCGTGGACTTAAAAAGTTGTTGTTTGACTTGCCCAAGAACTCAAGGTGTTTGCCCGCTTCTTCCTTTGCTCTATGCCACACACAAGAGTTCACAATTAATGTCCAAAAAATTGACCCAAAATATTTGAAAATTTTGTGCAAAAAACCCAAATTTTGCGTTTTGTCTAACAGTCATGATGGTCAGACACAGTCGCGCTGATCAGTCACAGACGCGATGGTGTGACACCCACGATGGTCAAAAGTCATGATGGTCAAGCCTTACGATGGTCATTCACAGTTGCGACTGTCAAGTCACGAGGATCACTCAGGATCGTGACTATCAAGCCACGACGATCAACCCACAATGATGAGTCACAGTCACGACTATCAAGTCATGATGATCAAGCCCCACGATGATGAGTGAGGATCGCAATGGTCAGCACACGATGGTCAAGGTCATGAAGATCAGCCACAATCACGACGATCAAGCCACAACGACCAGTCAGGATTGCGATTGTCAAGCACCATCGTGATGGTGAGTCACCATCGCGATGGTGAGACACGATCGTGATGGTGTGAGCCAATTGCCATGATGGTCAGTGATCGTCACGATGGTCAGACGCAGTTGCGATGGCATGAGCCAATCGCCACGATGGTCAACGATCATCGCGATGGTTAGAAAATCATGCAATTTCACAAAATCAAGCCTAGATGTGTGCAAGCGCTTACCTAAGCTCCTCCTTCATGCAAAAAGTTTGCCCAAAATCATACCTTTTTTGACAGTCGTGATGGTCAGCTTCAACAGCAATTTTTTGAGAAAAAATGGAGTATTTACATGTGTTTCTAGCAAATCCGTGGTGTCTAGAGGTTTCCCTGCAAGATTAGTGCACCAGAAAACACAAACATACACCTGCAAAAGCTCTCTCTCACTCTCGCACACACACAAATGAGGGAACGAGGAGAGAAAGGGGGAATATGACTCATTTTTTGTGATTTTTTGGAGTTTGAGGTAATGATACGGAAGGATAGTAGAAGAATAAGGGAGTAAAAGTGTGTAAAAACTAACTACAAACAACAAAAAAACAAAGAAATTTTACCTTCCAATGATTTTCTCCAATATACTTACCATCACACGCTCAACCTAGAGCTCGTCTCCGACAATGACGCCAAATTTGGTGTCACTCTAGCAGAATGGAAAGCACCAACGTGAGGAGCTTCACCTCGTAATTGTCAATCAGCAGAGAGTTTAGGCCGATATGAAGATCAAGAGCGAATGATGTGCATGAAGAAGATGGTGAGAAATGCAAGAGCATACACACACATGCATACACACACTAGGAAAGTCATGATGGAGATCAATGGAAGGCAAGAAAAGAACTCATAATTGTATTCATCATAGTCTAGTTACAATAGCTCTTCTAGCTCTAGCTTATAGGTTCACTCATAAACTAACAACAAGAACAACAACCTCAAAATGAGTTCTCTAGCTCTATTTATAGTTTTTGCCTAGTTTTGATTGGTTTCACATCTAGTGACCGGCATAGTTGAAAAGTAGGTTCTACCTCTAATTTGAACTATCTAACGACTTCCAAAAATTACAAAAATTGGGGTGAGCTTTCTACCTAGACTCCTCAAGTTCGAGGACTCATCGGCTTGCACAAAATGGAGCCACATTGGCAATAATTGGATGTATATACATATGATACATTGGTTTCGTGATAAAAATCATTGTTGTCTTGATGAAGTCTTCTGAGTAACATATAGTGCTTCCTCTTCTTCCATGATGAGAACTAGTACTCGACCCTTTGCCTTGAACAACCTCTGTCATATCGTACTCGTTCAGCTCTCATATTGCTTCTTTTGCATCAGATGAAAGTGTATTAAATGGTGACTTATATGAAGAAGTGTATGTTTTTTAGCCTCAAGGTTTTGTGCAAAAAGGGCATGAAAACAAAGTGTGCAGGTTGAAAAAGCATTATATGGTTTGAAGCAAGAACCACATGCTTGGTATGAGAACATACATGCCTACTTGATTGTACATGTCTTTGAGAACAACCCAACTGAAAGCAGCTTATATGTTAAGCATGTAACGATGTGCATATGATCATTTTTGTCTATGTTGATGACATGCTACTCATTAGTCCTAATGAGAAGGATATTGCTAATTTTAAGAATGATTTGCATGCGTCATTTGAGATGTTAGAATTGGGGTATTTGCATCATTATTTGGGCATTCATTTTATGCAAGTTGATGGTGGAATAGCTCTATGTCAAACAAAATAAATTGATACATTATTACAGAGTTTTGGCCTTGAAGATGGCAAACCTATTGCCATTCCTATGGAAAGGCTTATGGTTAAGTATCCATTATGCTAGAGATGCATTTGATGTTGTCCTCTATCAACATGTTGTTGGATGCTTGATTTACTTATGCATAACGTGGCCTGATATTCAATTTATTGTCTCATAGATGAGAAGGCTTATGCATTGCCCAGGTGTCAAGCATTGGTAGGTGGTTAAGTGCATCTTTCACTACTTGAATGGCACCCAGCTACTTGGATTGTTTTATCCCAAGAAGGGATCACTACCACCAAATTTACATGCTTTTTCTCACTCTGATTGGGCTACTTGCTATGACATCGTGTGTCGACTAGTGGTTTTTGCTTCATGCTTAGCATCTCATGCATATCTTGATTGAGCGAGAAGCAACCTAGTGTGGCCACTTCTAATTGTGAGGCTAAGTATAGGGAGGCTTTCAAGGCCATTGGCACTAAGAGGGTATACAAGTTGAAGCATAAGCCTGATCGATCAGTTGATAGGTATAAGGCTAGTCTTGTTGCAAAGGGTTATGCTCAAGAAAGAGGCATTGATTTTGATGAGATCTTTTCTCCTACATGCCTAATGACTACTGTTCATAGCATCTGTGCATTTGGAGCTCATCATGGTTGGAATGTACATCAGTTGGAAATTAAAACTACATTTCTAAATGGTGACTTGCATGAAGAAGTGTATGTTTTTCAGCCATGTGATTTGTTCGAGTTTGAGGTCTGCGAGAGCACCCAAATAGCACAAGGAAGAAGAAGAAGAAGCTTGGAGTGCAACACACAATACTTAATGTATTACCACTAGAATGTACAGACAAGTGACCTGTTAGGGTTATATGCATATATACAAGTTGAGGGAAAAAAGTGGCGTGGTAGTCCTAGTGTGTTCACACACATCACTATCTAAATATATCAACAAATCCCCCCTGGGAGTGATGCGGTGAAAAAGGAACTCACACTCATGTATAAGGAAGTGCCAAGCTATGTGGAATCAATCGACAAAAGGAAGTAAGCCCAAAGCTTTGGGGAAAGCTTCAAACTTCTTTGTTAGCCGAATAAGCTATTGGTTTTTGTGCACTAATAGGCTTCTATTTTGCAGTGTACGTACGAGTGCAGGTATTTTGCAACAAAAAGATGTTGGTCGATAGCAATTGACTTCAATTAATGTGGCTTGGAGGCAAGTGTTGTGGAAAGACAAGAGATGTTGTGGCATGGGATGCCCTCATTAGAGCTCTCTGGTTGACATATGCAGTTACATTTATACATAGCCTCAAGGCTTGTGCTAACACAGGGGTTCTTGAAAAGGCTTTTGAGATTCATGAACATGTTGAAAGCAAAGGGCTTCTTAAGAGTGCCCTTATGGTTGGAAATGCTTTGGTTGATACCTTTGCAAAGCTTGGTTTGTTTCACAAAGTAGAGAAAGTGTTCAACAATCTTTTAATTCAAGCGGCAATTTCATGGAACTCATTGATCACAGGATATATCGAACATGGCTATGGTGCTAAAGCAGTTGAGTGCTATGAACATATGCAGGATGCGAATGTGGTTCCAAATCTGGTCACTTTTATTTGTGCCTTGAAAATCTGTTTCCATAAGACTGATGTACGTGTACCCACGACTCAGTCTCTGCTAAGTGAAAAGGGGAAACAAGAACTAAAGGGCAGGATCCTGCTGATTATAAAGCAAGAAATGCGGTGCAGGGCACAAAACCCAAACTGTGGTTTGTTTATGGGTGAAAGTTTGGCTTTGGGAGCTGTAGGTGTCATGCCTTGTTATATTTGTTGCAATGAGCCAAATTTTTGCCGTGAATGTCTGTGTATACTGTGTGGAAAGGCCTGCATTGTGGATCCAATTCGTTCACCTCAGTCCGGTGTTTTGCAAGGCTTTTAAGGGCTGAGTTTTGTGGTCATGGAGCTCATTTGACATGTGCATTAGATTGTAAGATGGCAGGGGTCATATAGAAGCTAGGCCTGGACATGGAGTACATTTGTAGACGTTGTGATCAAAGAACAGATTTAAGAGGACATGTAGTTCGATTGTTGGAATCTCTAAGATATGTGGATTGCAAGCTCTCAGCAGAAGCAAATCTTAATACAACACTGCAAATCATGCAAAGGTACACAAGCAGATGGGGGGGGAAAAAAAGCTTCTTCAGTTAGTGGAGACTGCTGTCCATATGCTTCACAAAGGCTCATGCATCCATGAAGTCTATGATCTTGTTCATGGTATAGATCCAGTCATTCTTCTTGATTAGATGATGGAACATGATTGCTGTAAATAAGTGGTGTCTATGAATCTGTGCTCACAAACATGAACTAGTAGATGTGGTTTCCTCTAGGATATGAGATGATGCAGTCATGATCTTGTCAACAGTTTTTGCTCTTTGGCATCTGCAACTCCCGTACATGCTCTCACTGCCATCAGAGTATTTGACAAGTGTGCGATATACTAGAGGACTGATTTTAAAGTATTATCAACTATTACAAGCCATAAATTTATCCTGCTCCATGGATGAAAATTCTGATATGTGCATAAAGTCTCTATATCAAAAGACTACGTGATTGCTCTTGGCGTGGTACTTGGTCACTTGTCCTCTCAAAATATAGAAATAACACTCATTGGCTTTGAAGGCTGTATTCTTATCACATGGGGGGTATTGATGGTTGCTATGGTGGGGACAAAAAGTCTACTTTATCTTCATTGAATTGGAGCAAGGTGGTGGGCATGTCTCAATCAAATGGCCTCTTTCAGAGGTAGGACTCAGCAACGTAGCAGGTGTCTTGGGGGGGATGCTCTCCATGAAAAGGGGGTGGCCATTATCTTTGCCAGTGGCTACCGACTGAAAAAAGGGATAGATCGAGCGGGTTGTTTGTACACCATAGATGACTTGAAAAAAAAAATGGACCTTCTCTTTGTTTTTTCCCGTGTGCAGGACAACAAAAAAAGGGGGGAAAGCGTAGCTTTACTGCTTCCTCTCAATCGGTAGCCAAGAGAGATTGGGGGAAGGGAGCCATTTTCTGCTCTGCTTGTGTGTGCAGGGCTAATCAACCTCTGGAGTCACCAGTATTGCAGCTCTTAGAGTCAAAGTGAGGGGACAGGGTTTGTTCATGAGGTGTCTCCGAAAATGATCTTGCCAAGTTGTAGAGTTGTTATAGACTAATGAATTCTTTAGGCTTTAAGGGGGGAGAAGAGGGTGTCTTCGGAGGTGCTGAACGGGGCAACCTTGAAGCCTCTGCATATTTGGGAGGAGAGGTCTCTCTCACTTCCAAACGACAACAGGGGGAGTCCTTTTGGCAATCGAAGCACTACAAAAGGGGGGCAATTTTTTTCATTTTGTTGATCCTGGGCTTGGAGGGGTGATTGCAGACAAAAAGGGAGGAAACTCTTGGTATCTTTATATCGGGTCAGACAAATACTTCCAAGTTTGGGAAGCGAGGCAAGGAGGAGTCTTGTCCATTATCGGAGTTTTACGGTTGATTACGAGTTGATTGTCAAATATAAGCAAGCAACAGGACACGAATTCATGGTCCCGATGGATGTTATGCTTTGAGTTGTAAGTTGAAAGTGTCAAGTGTATGTTTGTTGTGTTGATTCGATCTACGCTTAAACTCTTTAACCCTTGTTTAATCTTTGATCTATACAAAATCGTTGTTCGGAACGGGTCACTCACAACTAGTTCATAAAGAATGTTTCCTTGTATTCGATATCTAAGAGGTTTGTAATGCATAAACAATTGCACAGGCTAAGACTTGGGTGAGGGAGACAAAGACGAATATCCATTTTGATATGTGCAGTACTCCCAATTGTTTGTTTCAAAGATTGGCCATGAAATGACTTGATTTATTAATATTGTGACTCCTCTTGGGATAGAATTCTGTGCGACATCCTTTGTACTGTCTGCTCAAGGGTTCTTTGTCTTCATAAATGCTCAACGGGTCTGTGGGGAGTGGACTCAGCCATAGCCATAGGTGTAACTCTTTGTATGTGAGATCTCATGAAAGGCCGATCAAGTTTTTGTGTCAAAGGTAGTACACCTGCGCTTGAGATGGAGGGGAAGGCACATCTACATGTGTTTGGGTCTGGTGGAATTAAGTGTATGCAGGTGGTTGGCATTTGGCATTCGTTTGGGGCATAGGTGTTCGTAAGTGCTTATAATAAACTATAATGCACATGGTTGCTTGTACTAAATACCTAGGTGTGCGAGCATTAGTGTAAATATGTTTATGCTCATTTTCAAAGGAGTGTGTGTGGGTAAGCAAGTGTGTAGGTACGAGAGTAAGTGAGAGGGTAAAAGAAAGTGCATGAGCATGTGTATGCAAAAAAAGAAAGGGAGTGCGAGCGGGAGGTATATGAACTAGGGCATAGACAAAGGAACTATCAATCAAGAGATGATTGTGGCCTCCAAGTAATCCAAGTGGACCGATTCCGAGGCGTTTGAGTAGAATAAAGGCTTGTATAATCATCTTTCGCTTGGGTGTTAGGACTCATCATTCTCCCTAGGTAGAGCCTTTGTGAAAAGGTCTACAATGTTCTCCTATGTGTGCATATATGCCAAACTAATATCTCCAGCAGAGAACCTCTCCCTAACATAATGATAGTGCACCTCAATGTGCTTAGTGCGAGCATGGAACAAATAAGTCATAAGCCATCGGAGCCACACACACTCAACAATATCTGTGAAAGTTGCCCTTTACTCAGCCTCATAACTAGAAGTGGCCATAGTAGGCTACTTCTTGCTCAACCAAGATATGCATGAGCTAACAAGCATGAAGCAAAAACCACTGGTGGAAACATGAGGATCATAGCAACCACCCAGTTAGAGTAAAAAAAACATGTAAATTTGGCAGTAGTGATCCCCCTTGGGGGTAAAACAATCCAAGTAGTTGGGTACCACTCAAGTAATGAAAGATGTGCTTAACCAATTGCCATTTCTTGACACCTGGGCAATGCATAAACTTGCTCATTTGGGAAATAGCAAATTGAATGTCTAGCCGAGTAATGCATAAGTAAATCAAGCATCCAACAACCTCTTGATAGAGAACAACATCAAATGCATCTCCAGCTTCATGAAGACTCAATGGTAAGCATGTCTCCATGGGACTGGCAATAGGTTTGTAGTATTCAAGGCCAAAATGCTGCAATAATGTGTCAGTATATTTTGTTTGACACAAAGCTATTCCTCCATCAACTTGCATAAACTCAATGCCCAAATAATGATGCGAATGCCCCAAATCTGACATCTCAAATGAGGCACACAGATCAGTCTTAAAATTAGCAATATGCTTCTCATGAGGACCAGTGAGCAGCATGCCATCAAAATACACAACAATGATCATAAGCACATCATTTGCACGCTTAACATATAAGGTGCTCTTAGTTGGACTATTCTCAAAACCATGTGCAATCAGGTAGGCATATATCTTTTCATGCCAAGCACGTGGTGCTTGCTTCAAACCATATAATGCCTTTTTCAACCTGCACACTTGATTTTCATGCCCTTTTTGCACAAAGAAAAGGGGCTGAAAAACATACACTTCTTCATGCAAATCACCATTCAAAAATGTAGTCTTAATGTCCAACTGATGTACATTCCAAGCATGATGAGTTGTAAGTGCAGAGATGCTATGAACATTAGTCATTCAACATGTAGGAGCAAAGGTATCATCAAAATCAATGCCTCTTTCTTGAACATAACCCTTTACAACAAGCCTAGCCTTATACCTATCAAGTGATACATCAAGCTAATGCTTCAGCTTGTATACCCACTTAGTGCCACTGGCCTTCTTTCCAGGAGGCAATTCATATAAAGACCATGTACCATTTTTCATAATAGCATCATATTTTGATTGCATAGCAGCCATCCAATTTCTTCATCAAACAAAACATACTCATTCTCATCACAGAGACTAGAGGCAGCCATAGCATAGCAATCTGATGCAAAAGAAGCACTATGAGAGCATGAATGAGTACGATATGACAGAGGTCCATCTAATTTGCTATCTTGCAAAGTTTGCACCAGCCATTTAGGCATATTTTTTGCCTCCTCTATATCAATTCTCTCATCAACAAGTGCATCATGTAAATCTGCATCAGAAATGAAATGATCTACATCATCACATGAAACCTGTAAAAGCTAAAAAGTTTCCCCACTTGGACCAGAACTAGATTGTCCACCTGTAAAAAGAGGCATAAAAGTGTCATACATGTCTTTGGAGCTAATTGATGTCTCCTTAGTACATGAAATGATTGGCTGAATAGCATCTTCCACAAAAAAAACATCACGGCTAACCAAAATGCATTTATCCTATAGATGATATAAATGATAATCTTTACTTTTAGAGTTGTACCCAACAAAACTACATTTCACTGCTTTATCATCTTATTTCCTGTATTGTGGTTCAAGTACTAATGCATATGCCAGACAACAAAAAATATGTAGGTGAGCAACAAATGGCTTGCGACCATGCCAAGCCTCATATGGATTGATAGAGTGCAATGCTTTAGTGGGATACTTATTAAGTGTTGATGTATCAAACATCACAAGAAATGAATTTATGTGACACTAGACAACCTCTATGGTCACCATTAACTCAATGCTTCTCCAAACTTTGAGAAAAGATTGCTTAAACTGAGAACTTTGCTTCTACATAAATTTTTAGTCACTAAAATGACATACCTTCAATGTTTTGCTTATTTCTCTTAGCAAAACTACTATTTCGCAAAGATCTTTTGGTAGATAAAGGTAGAAGAGAAGAACTTTCTAACAAGCTATTATTTGCTAAAAACTTTACATTACACACCAAGTTATGGCCTTCACAAGTTGACCATATCTAAGCTACCAAAATAGGAAACCTTGCCTGTTTTAGCCAAAAGTATGTCCTTGTACTGCAAATTCAATGCCTAGCATCGACTTGTAGCAAGAATTCGATGCTGGGCATCGAACTGGTGTGTTTTCAACCACTTTTCAACACCTAAAATACCCCTGTGAGCACCACATATGAAGAAAACCACTTTTATGTATGAATTCGATGCCAGACGTCGACTTTATGCTGAAACTCGATGCCACGCATCGATTTGCTTTAGCAACCTCATGATTTTAACAAGCTAAACCAACATATGATGCACAAGGAAGAAGAATGTAACTTATCAGCTCAAACTTGATGCCAAGCATCAAGTTGCTTGGGAAACTTGAACTTTTGAAGTCATTACCACAATAGGCAAAGGATGGAGATGGAGGAGAGAGTCTCATACATAGAACTTCTATTATTTCTAGTGAAAAATATGGAATCTCAAAAAACTTTATAGGTGCTTTCTCACTCAGAGAAGCCCGACTTTCTCAATTATTCAAAATCTCTCAATCTCTCTCACTCTTGTCTCACCACGTCAATTGATACAAACTAACTTATATAGATTTTCTCAATCTCATGACCTTTTAAATTCTAGAACTAAAATTAAGTCTAACTTTACAAATATAGTACATGTGTGAAATTGTCCCTTCACATAGGCATGTGCTTTTCTTCTTAGACTTTGACCTTCAAATTTATATCCAATCTATGATTGGTTCTCCAATAGCATACTGATTTGCAACCATATCTTTAATTCCTCTTTCATTGAAATGACCTAATCTCTTATGCAAGTGATCAAGTTCTGTAATCACTCCTTCACCATGTGTGAGAAAACCTTGACCAATGTTCCCTTGCACTCTTAAAGTAAAGAGTCTGCCTTCTTTCTTACCACAAACAATCTGATTATATCCATTCTCTGGATCTTCAACAAATACTCCTTCATTTGTAAGCCTAACTTGAAAACCTTTTTCAACTATCTATCCCACACTAATCAAGTTTTTAGGTATTATGGGAACATACAAAACATTGGTTAGCAAATCTTCTCCACTCTTGCATTTCACTTTTCCAATTGAATGTACACTATGTTTTGTATTATCACATGTTTGAACTGTATGACTAGAAATGCCTTTTTTCCAATTCTGACATCAATTCTATGTTTCCTGACAAATGATTAGAACATCGAGAGTCAATATAATATACCTTTAGATCTTCTTTATCTGATGTGCTTATTGAACTCATCATCAATGATGCATGAATTTCATTCTGTGTGTCATTTGCATAATTGTAGTGGGTGGTGTTGTAGGATTGATTTTGTCCCCAACTTCTTCCTCCACCTCTACCATAGCCTCCTCTTTGATTTTGTCTAATTCTTTGAGAATAACTTTGATATCTTCTACCTCTACCTCTGATATTGTTATTCTGATTTTGCTTTTATCCTTGTTGATTATGCCAACAGTCATGAGCCAAATGATTGTTCAATCCATAGATCCAACAAACCTTCTTGTTGTTATTCTGATTACCTCTTCCTCTTCCAAAATCTCTTGCTCTTCCTCTACCAGTGCTTCTACTTCTTGCATAAGAAACTTGAGAATTCGATTCCTCTTCATCCTTTGCTTTACCTTTATCTCCTTACTTCTTGTTCTTCATGTACATTGCAGAACTTTGTCCTCTATCTCCATCACCCTTCAAGTCTTGCTCAAATGTGAGCATCAAACCAAGCAACTGATTCAGATATGGAACATAATGATTTAATGAAAGTTTTGTTGATAAGACAAAATGTTTCCACTTTTCATCTGATCTCAAACCTGCAAGTAATGGTGCAATCAACCTATGATCTTCAATATCTTCATCTATGGATCCAAGATTATCTGATAGATCCTTCATCTTAGTGACATAATCACTAATACTTTGACTTGGCTGATTCTTGAATGTTGTAAAATCTGACCATAGACTTGCTTTCCTTGCTTTGGTAGTAGTTTGGAAATGATATTCCAATGCATTCCATATATCTTTAGTCAATTCCAATCCTCTGATGTGTGGTAGCAAATGATCTGAAATTGTATTATAGATGTAGGCCTTTGCACTTGCATCCTTCTTCTACCAATGCTTTAAAGCATCCAGTTCTTCTTTCTTTGGTCGACTTTCATCTTCAAATATAGGCTTCTCTTCTTCTCCTATTATATAGACTATGAGATCCTTACTCATAAGTAAGGCTTCCATTCTCATTACCTATGCAAGATAATTATCTCTATCCGGTTTGTCAATGGAGATATGATATGCCATAATCCTTTGCTTCTGCTTCAACATGTGAGTTTAAAGGCTAAATAATAATACCTTTTGGAGTTCTTTGTGTATGAACATACTTTTGAAGTAATCTTCTTATGCCTTGTGCCTTTGGATGCTTCAGCTTTCAAACTTTAATGAAAACTTTCCAAAACTTCTCGTACCTTTGATATCTTCTGCTCTCTAGAAAATTTCTTCTCTAATACCACTTGTTGATGTATGAAAAATTGCAAGAAATGATCTAATGTGACACTAGACAACCTCTATGGTCACCATTAACTCAATGCTTCTCCAAAATTTGAGAAAAGATTGTTTAAACTGAGAACTTTGCTTCTATAGAAATTTCTAGTCACTAAAATGACATACCTTCAATGTTTTTCTTATTTCTCTTAGCACAAATATTATTATGCCAAGATCTTTTGGTGGATAAAAGTAGAAGAAAAGAGCTTCCAACAATCTATTACTTGCTAAAAAATTTGCACTACACATCAAATTATGGCCTTCACAAGTTGACCCTATCTAAGCTACCAAAATAGGAAACCTTGCCTGTTTTAGTCAAAAGTATGTCCCTATACTACAAATTGGATGCCTAGCATCGACTTGCAGTAAGAATTCGATGCCAAGCATCAAACTGGTGTGTTTTCAGCCACTTTTTCAGCACCTGAAATACCCCTGTGAGCACCACGTATGAAGAAAACCACTTTTATGTGGGAATTCGATGTCAGGCATTGACTTTATGCTGAAACTCGATGCCACGCATCGGTTTCTTTAGAAACCTCATGATTTTAACAAGCTAAACCAACATATGATGCACAAGGAAGAAGAAAGTAACTTATCAGCTCAAACTTGATGCCAAGCATCGAGTTGCTTGGGAAACTTGAAGTTTTGAAGTCATTGCCACAATAGGCAATGCATGGAGATGGAGGAGAGAGTCTTATACACTAAACTTCTATTATTTCTTTTGAAAACTATGGAAAGTCAAAAAACTTTGCAAGTGCTTTCTCACTCAGAGAAGCCCGACTTTCTCAATCATACAAAATCTCTCATTCTCTCTGACTCTCGTCTCACCGTGTCAGTTGATACAAACTAACTTATATAGATTTTCTCAATCTCATGACTTTTGAAATTCTAGAACCAAAATTAAGTCTAACTTTACAAACTTAGTACATGTGTGAAATTGTCCCTTCACATAGGGTGCTTTTCTTCTTAGACTTTGACCTTCAAATTTATGTCCAATTTGTGATTGGTTCTCCAACATTAAGTACATACGTTGCACACATAATAGCCTCAAGCCAGAAACTATGTGGTAAAGCCTGACTCTTGACCATACATCTTGCCATCTCCATGAGTAACTTGCTCTTCCTTTCAGCAACTCCATTCTATTGAGGTGTATACAGAATTGTACATTGATGTTTTATCCCACATCTAGCCAAAAATATATTAAAGTCAGAAGAAATATATCCCCCTGATAAAAACGGAGGGTGCCCATTTTACATGCTTACAAATTTTCAGCCAAAACCAAAAACTATTTGAAGCACATAAACAGTTCATACTTTGCTTTCACTGGATACACCCATGCATCCCTAGAAAAATCATGAATGAAAGTCACAAAGTAAAGGTAGTTTCCAAAAGAAGGTGTTTGCATAGGACCATAAACATCAGTGTGAACAAGCTGTAATTTTTGAAAACTCGAACTAAACCATATTTTGGGAAGAAGGAATGCTGCATTTTTCCCAAAATACAACCTTCACAAAAAATTTACCAGGTGCCTCAAGATTGGGCAAAGAAGACACCATTCCAGATTTTTGCAAGCATAGCAAACTAGCGAAATTTCGATGACCAAAGTGTGCATGCCAAAGCTTTGCATCTCACATAGTCTGAGAATCATGTACTACACATGGTGAATCATTCATAGATTTTCCATAGTTTATAAGCTTATACAACCCACAACATAAAATGCTAGAAGCAATAATGATGTCGCCATTTGACAAATCATGAACTATACATCTGTCATCAACAAATTTCACAAGCAAGCTAATCTTGGGTAAAGCTAAAACTGATAACAGATTTTTCTTGATCCCTAGCACAAATAAAGCATCTGAAAATGTAAAAGAACTACCATCAGTAGTAGTCAAGATGATCTTACAAACTTCCATGAAAAGATAAGAGGATTTTTTGGTGCATGTGACAATATTCCCTATAGGAGCAGACTCGAGTGAAGTGAATAAACTGCATTGCAAGTTAATATGTTTGGTTGCCCCATTATCAAAGTACCAAACATTTGAGTCTACTACAGACATACAATGTTCATGAGAATATGGGTCATAAGTGCAAACAGTGGTAAATGCCCATTCTTCATTTTGCACAAGATTAGCATACTCTGTTTTGGGAGTAGAGGCCTCTACAACAACCATTCCAGCCTCTTTCTTCCTTGCCTCTTTAGCAACGAGTTTTGGACAACTATTTATGACATGATCATTTCCTTTACAATATTTACAAAGCAATTTCTACTTTTTTGTTTTCTTCTTGTCTTTGTCATCCTTCTTTGATTGTGCAGAATTAGCAGATTTCTACCTACTAGTAGAAGAGCTCCATTTACTCTTGCCCTTCTAACCAGCCAAGAAAGCTTGATCTACAACACACATAATGGACCTATTCTACCTAGACTGGCCCTCCTGCAACAGAATAGAGACTAACGTCTCAAATGTTGAGGCATTTGGATTGCCTTTCATCATCAATTGAAGAGTAGAAGCAAAACATTGAAATGAATCTGAGAGACCATTCAGAACAATTTGCACAAGTGAACTATCGGGCAAGACTTCATCAATCAAAACCAAGTACTCCTTCAAATCTTTGATCTTTGTCAAAAAATTATCCATGGAATCTTCTTCATTCATGTGATCACTCTCCAACTCTTTTTGGAGCTAAGCAACAAGAGCCTCATTCCTTGCCTAGTATAAAGTGGTAAATGGATCCCAAGCATCCTTAGTTGTTCTGCAAGAGTGAATGTGAAGAATAATGGCACGTTTGACAGACAAGGCTATCAATGTGCTTGAGCATCTCTGCCATCCCAATGAAGTTGCTCTACAATAGGTGGCGCAAGAAACAAACAAGAACCTAAAGAATATTACCATCTTCAACACCATCTATATCAGCTTCAATAATTGTATTTGCAGGTGCAATAGGACGTTTTTCAACACCCTACACAATATTCCACAATCCTTTTGCAACCAATACATGATGCATCATATAAGGCCACAATGGGTAATTGGTACCGTCCAACTTATCCTCAACAACCAACATACGGAATACATCACTGCTTTCAGCCATGGCCACTGACCAAAATACCTACCCTGATGCATAAAAATGACTGTATCTCAAAAATTTGAACAAAACTACCCTCTCAAGTTTTGCTAAACCTGTAGCAAACTTTGAGGAGCTTATACTAGAAAACCGAAACTTGTATATATCTTTGGCACAAAAAGTTGAAATTTCTTGCATAGTCACTCTAATAGTGCATTTGGGGGCCAAAATGAGATCAGATTGGGATTTGACAACACAAAGTGAAGCTATTTTGAAATCTTATTCACCTTGAATGTGCTCACCAAATTTCATGTGATTCTAAGACTCTGAATAGAGGGGTGTTGATGGCACCCTAGATGAAGTGGCGACCTACTCTAATACCAATTGCTGGAGTTCGAGGTCTGTGAGAGCATGTGAACAACACAAGGAAGAAGAAGAAGCTTGGAGCACAACACACAATATTGAACGTATTACCACCAGAATGTACAAAGATAAGTGACCCGTTAGGGTTATATGCATATATACAAGGCAAGGGAAAAAGACCTCCTAAAGAGGGAAAAATGTGCCCTAGCAGTCCTAGTGTGTTCACACACATCACTACCTAAATATATCAACATGGTTTTGTGGTAAAAGGGCATGAAAACAAAGTGTGAAAGTTGAGAATAGCATTATATTATGGTTTGAAGCAAGCACAACATGCTTGGTATGAAAAGATACATGGCTACCTGATTGCACATGGTGTTGAGAACAGTCCAACTGAGAACACCTTATATGTTAAGCATGCAAATGATGTGCGTCTCATTGTTATCTATGTTGATGGCATGCTGCTAACTAGTCCTCATGAGAAGCATATTGCTGATTTTAAGGCTGATTTGCATGCCTCATTTGAGATGTCATATTTGGGGCATTTGCATCATTAGTTGGGCATTCATTTTATGCAAGTTGATGGAAGAATAGCTTTATGTCAAACAAAATATATTGACACATTATTGCAACATTTTGGCCTTGAAGACTGCAAACCTATTGCCATTCCTATGGAGATAGGTTTAAAAGTGAGTCTTCATGATGTTGGAGATGCATTTGATGTTATTCTCTATTAGCAAGTTGTTGGATGCTTGATTACTTATGCATTACTTGGCCAAATATTCAGTTTGATGTCTCATAGATGAGCAAGTTTATGCATTGCATAGGTGTCAAGCATTGGTAGAAGGTTAAGCACATCTTTTGCTACTTGAGTGGTACTTGGTTACTTGGATTTTTATCCCAAGGGGGGATCACTAACTGCTAGATTTACATGCTTTTTTTGACTTTGATTGGGTTTTTTGCTATGACACTCATGTGTCCACTAGTGGTTTTTGCTTCATGCTTGGTAGCCCATGCATATCCTTGTTGAGCAAGAAGAAGCCTATTGTGGCCACTTCTAGTTGTGAGGCTGTATAGGGAAACTTTCACAATGACTTTTGAGTGTGTGTGGCTCAGATGCCTATGGCCGATTTGGGTGTTGGTCAGCTTATGCCACCACCATCGTCACTGACAATCAGAGTGCATTGGCAATCGTGAGGGAACCTTGTGTTCCATGTTTGCACTAAGCACATTGATGTGCACTATCATTATGTCAGGTAGAGGTTCTCTGCTGGATAGATCAGTTTGGCATATGTTCCCACACAGGAGAACATTGCATACCTTTTCACAAAGGCTCTACCTAGGGAGAAGTTTGAAGCTTTCTGCAAAGCTTTGGGCAGACTTCCTTTTTTGGATTGATTCCACATAGCTTGGCACTTCCTTATACATGAGTGTCAGCTCCTTGTTCACCACATCACTCCTAAGGGGGATTTTTTGATATATTTAGGTAGTGATGTGTGAACACACTAGGACCACCGGGGCACTTTTTTCCCTCTTTAGGAGGTTTTTTACCCTCGGTGTGTATATACGCCTATAACCCTAATGGGCCACTTATCTTTGTACATTCTCTTGGAAATACATTCAGTATTATGTGTTGTGCTCCAAGATTCTTCTTCTTCCTTGTGTTGTTCACGTGCTTCCTTAGACCTCAAACTCCAACAACAGACTCTACAAAGTTTAGGGGTGTACTGGCCCACGATGGAAGAAGATGTTTGTATGTTATGCAAGAACTACCCAACTTGTATTAGTAGACCTCGAGAGGAATATGCCACTTTGTTCAGTTATCATTAATACTAGATTGATGCGGTCCCTTAGTGGATTTTTTGCACACTAAAACTTTTCTGGGAGAAATAATATTAGCAAGATGTAGAATTCTAGAGCAAGAGGTTTAGTACTATAACCTCGTTGGTGATAATCTATACAAGAGAGGACAAGACAAATTACTAAGACAATGTATTGATGAGATCAAATACTTAAGAATACTAGACTGCACACTAGGGTGTTGTGGGAGGACATTTTAGTCGAGATCCACTAATCAAAGGCATAGTATTCTCAAGGCTATGGTGCCTACTCTTCATATGGATGCACATACTTATGTGAAGAGATGTGACACTTGTCAACGAACTCAATATCCAATGTGCAGAGACAAAATGCCTCTAAGACCCATGATGGAAGAACATGCATTCTCCAAGTGGGTCAAAGATTTTTTTGGACTGATTAATCTCCCTGTTAGAGGTTCTCATATTGAAGGAGATGGTGGATAGTATTCAGAAATGAAGTGGGGTTGCTAAAGCCTACTTCACACCAGCCAAGAACAAGTGACAGAGAGTGTAGTGGGCCTCCTTTAGCTTTCTAATGATCAATAAATGATCACCTATGTTCTTTGGAACATGATCCACTAATCAATGGATCAAAACAAATGAGGAGGAAATTAATCCAAGGTCATAGACTTGTTATTTTAGTCTCTACACCTGTTTAGTGTAATGAACAGTGCTCTGAGCATGATAGCAATTAGCCTAATTCCTTTTGATGGTGTCTAATTAACTTAGACAGCTACCAATCATGAGTGATTTCAATAAAAAAGATGAACTACATGATGAGTATGATGTTTATCAAATCATAGCACTTCCCTGACATTTTCGGGATGCATCAGAGTGTAGACAAGAGAGTAAAGATATGATGATATCTCACGATTGAGAGAACCAATGATAATGAGATTTTATAGCTATAAACTAGACATCATATTGAATCTATGATGATTTAAATCATGACAAACGATCAACCATACACTGAGAACAAGCTCTGAGAAGGTCACTGTACTGATGTAGTCATGATAGAGAAGTGAAGTAGAGATATAATCAAAATGTATGTATTAGATCACATAGAAATACAATGTCATTGGCAATAATCTATTTCACAATGTGAGGGTTGTGATTGAGCTATGAAGTGATCTCTCAAATCGCATAGGATCCCTCTCTATTGCTCTCCAAAAATCGGGCATACCATGCGAGTCTTTTGATCCACCTTTATAGTTTAATTTGGAGCCAATCTTGAATTCAAATTCAAATGTTCACATACAAGTAAATACTAAACTATAGGATATATTCTCGCATCAATCATCTATTGAACGAATCGAGATTTGATGCTTCCTAACTCCACGTGGAAGTAAGGTACTTTTACAAAGGTAAAATGTAACTGATTTTACAAGGGATTGATCATATATGACTCCATGAGATGTATGCTAATCATCTAAGTATGTGGGCTTGGATTCTCTTGCACCAATAGCTCCCCCTCAAGCCTAACATGCATGTTCCTGCAAACCAATGATCAATTTGAACCTATTCATCTTAGTTCCATCTAAAGACTTTGTGAGTATATGTGCACATTGCAATTGAGTTGATACATAGGACAATTGAATGTCCTTGCTAAGAAATTTCTGTCTTACATAATGATAGTGCACTTCAATGTGCTTAGTCCTTGCATGATATACAGGATTAGCAGCCAAGTGAAGTGAACTAGTGTTGTCTCCGAAACCCATTGGAGTGTAAGAATGTAACCCCAAATCTGTGTGGAGTTGCTTGAGCCACATAGTCTCTTGTCTTGCATTTGCTAACCCTCTATATTCTACCTATGTGGATGAAAAAGCCACAGTTGGTTGCTTTTTAGATGACCATGATGTTAGCTTCGAACCTGCAAAAGACAAGTATCTTGAGGTGTGCCTCCTATCATCCTTGGAGCCAGCCCAATCTGCATTAGAATACATCTTTATGTCCAAGTCAGAAGTGAATGAGTAAAACAACCCTTCATTTATGGTACCCTTTAGATACTTTAGTACCCTCTTGGCAGCTTCCATGTCAGGCTTTCTTGCTGCATGCATAAATTGGCTTAATGTACTCACTCCATAAGCAATGTCTACTCTTGTTAGGGTTGCATAGTTGAGACTCCCAACAAGTTTTTGGTAACCTGTAACATCCTCAAGAGGTTCTCCTTCATGTGAACTAAGCTTATGATTGAGTTACATGGGTGTACCTACAATTTTGGTGTTTTCCATATTGAATTTTCTCAATATATCATGAATATAATTTCTCTGAGTAATGAACACACTAGAATCTGTATACACAAGTTCTAAGCCAAGAAAGTATGTTAACAAACCAAGATCACTGATTTTAAACTCTTCCATTAGTTGAACTTTAACGTTCTTGATGCCATTAGCATCATTCCCTATAATGATAGTTTCATCCACATAGACACATAAGTAAATAACTTTTGAGTTTGTCTTCTTTATGAATAAAGAAGAATTTGCTTTGCTAGCAACAAATCCTTGATCCTGTAAATAAGCAATCCTATGGTTCCAAGCTCTAGGAGCTTGCTTTAGGCCATAGAGCACCTTCCTTAGCTTGCATACAAAACTTGGTCTATCCTTATCTTCATACTCTAGTGGTTGGGCCATATACACTTCTTTCGAGATCCATCCATTTAGGAATGCATTCTTACCATCTAACTAATATAAGTTCCAATTTTTGGAAGCATTTTATATATCCACCTGGATCCTATTACCTTCATGCTTGGCTTCTTGGGAACCAAATCCCAAGTATTGTTTTCTTGAAGTGCTTCAACTTCTTCTTGCATTGCTTTCTCCGTTCTTTCTTTACATTGTCTTCCTCAACTGAAGTAGGTTCTTTTATCATATAGTCTTTAGTGATGTACATAGAATGCTTGGTGACTAGTGACATAGCATAGCCATACCTTATAGGTTTTTTACTCTCCCTTTGAGATCTTCTGAGTGCTTGGTTGGAGGACTCTGGAATGTCTTCCAATTGCTTGAATTTGGTCTTCCCCCTTGACTTCCAAGACTTGAAGTCAATCAGCACTTCATCCTCTGAATTGACATCTTCTAGTACTTGTTGACCTTCTTGAGTGAGAGTTGGAAAGTCACTTTCCAAATCATAAGGTAATTTGATCTTTCTGCAATCATCTTCAAACCATGAATTATTTTCATCAAATACTACATCCCTACTAACTATAAATCTTTGTTAGTGGGATTGTATAGCCTATATCCCTTCTGGTTTTTGTCATAGCCAATGAATATACACTTTTGAGCTTTACGATCAAGCTTCCCTCTAATCCGTGAGGGTATATGTGCATAAGCAATGCACCCAAAGATTTTGCAATGGTCCAATGAGGGTCTCCTACCATTTCATGCTTCATAGAGTGTCATTCCATCCAAGGATTTGGATGGGAGCTTGTTAACCAAGTATGTGGCTGTGGAAACAACCTCTACCCATAGGTAATTGGGTAGTTTCTTCTCATTCAACATGGATCTTGCAACCTTTACTATCAATTTGTTCCTCCTCTCTGCTACTCCATTTAGTTCAGGAGTATATCTTGTTGTGACCTCTCTCTTTATACCTCTATCCTGTAAGAATGAATCAAATTCATGTTGAAAATACTCACCAACTCCATCACGTCTGATCCTCTTCAAGCTTCTACCTGTTTGGTTCTCAACCAATGCCAAATACTTTTTGAAACATGTAAATACTTCATCCTTATGCTTCATGAAGTAAAGAATCGTCCATCTACTGTAATCATCTATAAATGAAATGTAGTACCTTGAACCTGAGATTGATGGTTCTCTGTTAGGACCCCACACATCAGTGCACACAAGCTCCAAGTAATCTTCATACATGTACCCCTTTTTGTTGAATGGTTGCATGTGAGCTTTGCCAAATTGGCATGCTCCACATTTGTATATCATGTGTTGCTTGGACACATTTGGGATGCCAAACACACTCTGATCCCTACATATTTTCTTTAGTGTTCTTTTCCCTATATGACCTAGCCTCTTATGCCATATATCTAGTTCAGATAGGGTTTGATCTTTGTAATTGAAGAGTGCAATGTCTCTGGTGTCTTCAATCTCAAATGTATAGAGTCGACCAGATTTCTCACCTTTTGCAATCTTCTTGAAGCCTTGTTGAGGGTCTTCCACATATGCTCCATGTCTTGTGAATCTGACCTGTAAGATTTTCATGTTAAGAGTTTCATGTTACCATTAGAAGCTTTGACATTTCCAATTTTCTTAAAAAAGTTTCTAGTGTCATCACCTATCTGTTCTTCATGCTTCCCTTTGGGTTCTTCAAGATCAGATAGCAATGCTACCTTCCTAGCCACATGATTGGAACAACCAAAATCAATGTAGAAAAGATGCTCATCATCTTTACCTTGTAATGTTCATGATGGGTATAGAATCCTCTTGGTCTTCTGTGTAGTTGTTATTATCTCTTCTTCCTCTAAAACCTCCTTGATAATTGTTGTTGTTGTAGCCTTGGTTGTAGTTGTGATTGTAATTGCTTCCTCCATTATTGAACGTGCCTCTGGATTGTCCATAGCTCCCTCTATGGAAGCCTCCTCCCCTTTGATTCCTTGTGTTGTCGAAGAATTTTTCTGTGCTGCGATTGGTTAGGCCACAAATGTTGCAAGGTGGAGTGTTGTGGAATCTCCCCCTACCTTGCTTTCCTCCTCTGCCCCTTCCTCTAGTGCCTCTTCCTCTACCTGTGAAGTTCACTTGAGAGGTACTAGCCTCTTCTTCATTATTTTTGCTTTTACCTTTATCCTTACTTTTATTTCTATCTGTATAAAGGGCAGAAGATTGGTTACCTCTAGAGTTGTCACTATTCTTGTTGAGCTTTGTCTCATGGTTGAAGAGTTGCCCCATCAAGGTGTTGAGGTAAGGTATATGCATATCCATATAAAGGTCCATTGTTGTGGTGAAGGAATCCCACTTATCATCAGCTTTGATGCCATTTATGATCTACCTTACTATGTGTTCTCCTTCTATATCCTCTCCAATGCTTGCAAGTTGATCAGCCACATCCTTCATCTTGGTCACATAATCAGCTACACTTTGATTTGGTTGCTTTTCTAGGGTTGTAAACTCCATCCATTGCTGGTTCTTCCTAGCTCTTGTATTTGATGAGAAGTATGAAGAAAGTACTTCCCAAGTCTCTTGGGAGGTCTTGCAATTCCTAATGTGAGTTAATAAGAAATTAGATATTGAGTTTAGTAGATAAAACCTGGCAAGAGCATCCTTTGCACACCATGTGGTCAACCGTTCTTGCTCTTCCTTTGTGGGTTGATGTTTGCTCCTAAATGTTGGCATCTCTTCATCTCTTGAGATGTATCCATATAGACTTCTCCCTTGGAGGTAGGCTTGAATCCTTAGTGACCATGTTGGGTAGTTGCTTCTATCCAATTTGTCAATGAATGATGGAAGTCCATCTCCCATCTTGTTTGTTGTTGTTTTGATACCACTGTTGGATGAGATGGTGGATAGTCTTCAGAGATGAAGTGGTGTTGTTGAAATCTGCTTCACACCAACCAAGAACAAGTGATGGAGAGTGTAGTGGGCCTCTGTTGGCGAGCTCACTTTTGGGGTTAGCTTGTTGTAGAATTGAACTTGTAAGAGCACTTTTGAGTAATCTAAAGAACTCCATTGTCTCTCTCTTTGTTCTTGCCTTGTGTGCGTGTGTGTGTGTATATGTGAGCATGTTAGTGTGCTTCTCACTCACACACTTGTGCCATCACTTGTTCGAGGTCTTCATACCATCCTCACGTCTTCCCGGATTGACATTAAAGGAGGTGCTACTCATCACTGAGCTACACCAAATTTTGGCATCGTTGCCGGGGAACGAGCTTCGAGGACGAGCGTGTGATGGTAAGACGTAGAGTTGTGACGTTGGCGTTGTAGGTAATTCCTTAATTTTTCTTACTTTTCTCTTTCTTACTTCACCATCATCATCACCATCATCATCCTCACCATATCCCACCTCCATCTCCATCATCGCAAAAATTTCAGTTTTTTGATCATATCTCCTTCCTCCTTCCATTTCCCTCATTTCACTTGTGAGAGAGAGCGAGAGAGCGAATTGTTGTGCGCTGCTTTTGCATGTTTTTTGAGTTTCCTTGCACAATCTGGCTGTCCCATCATCTCCAGCACGTCGTGCAGGTACGGAAAAGCTCGGTCTTGTCTCTGTGTCGCAGACCTTTGTCGATCGCGATTGACAGAAAAATCGTTCCTTTGGTAAAACTAAGTGCACCACAGTAGACTAGAGACCTTGCACATCACAAATCCACAAAAAATTCTAAAAAATTTTCATTTTTTCTGTCCATCGCGATTGATAGCATCAATCGCGATTGACAATGTCCATCATGACGGACAGACTATCCATCACGACTGACAGACCCCGACGGACACCCTGTCAATCGCGACAGACGGTATCCATCACGACGGATTGCCAATCCATCGCGGCCGACACATGTCCATCACGACGGACACCCCTGTCCATCGCGATTGACAGAACCATCACGATTGGCACCTCTTCTTGGCGAAAAACGTATCCATCACGACTCATAGACCTGACTCATAGACCTCGATTGACACAAAGTCACCCAAAAACCCCGAAAATCTTAATCCATCACGATTGACATAATCAGTTGTGATTGACTCATCAATCGCCACCGACACCCCTGTTCATCGCGATTGACACCCATCAATCGCAATTGACACGTGTCCATCACGACTGACAGGCCACTACGGACAGCTGTGTCCATCGCGATTGACAGCCTAGTTGATCGCAATTGACAACCATTTTTGGCCTATTTTTTAGGGTTTTTTAATGAGGATTGTGGCTAATTTCGGACTTAAATATGGGGCTATAGAGCATATAAGGAGGCTATAAGCAAATAATTTGAGGAAAACCTGTTGCCCTGTTGGCCTGTTTGAACCCTGTTTTAACCCCAGAACCCTGAACAGTCATAACTTCCTCATACGAAATCCGTTCGGAGTTGACCATACCCAGGGGGAACAAAACTAAGGGATCTCTATAATTGTTTTCCATAAGGACATAGTGCAAATTGATATCTGAATAGATGAATGAAAGTGATTGGTTCTGGCATTTGAATTTAAGTCTTGAGCTAACTTTGGGACTTTTACAGGTCTATTGAGAGCACTAGAGGGCATCCAAAGCAAGGACATTCTGCAAGCTTGAGAGCAAGGTTCTTGAGTACCAAAGGGCAAGGGCTCAGCAAGTGAGGTTGGACTATTCTCAACTTCCTTTGTCAAGTCCTAGCCTAGGCTAAGTGCGAGTAGTGCTAGAAGTAAGTCAGGGCAACGATAGGCATCTAGCAAGTTGAAGACTATTAAATACTCAAGTTCAAGCATAAAGATAGTCTCTTGGCGATCGATAACTTAAAAGAAGAGAACTTAACATGGAACGATCAACTTAAAGTGCGGAAATTAACTCAAGTATTCCTGACGACGTGATATCACACAAGATCATAAACACAATAATCAACTAAAAAAGAACCAAGTAATTGATACAAATTGAGCTGCAACGAGGTTGTACTTTGGGTAAAAACATTGGGGCGACTCAATTAGGCATATGAACCTTAGATCAAGACGACACCTAGGGAGAGATAGACAGAGTCTTAGGTCTTCAGAGGCTAGTGTCAATCATACTACTAGGTCTTGGGCCCAACAGTTGAGCCATTATTCGCACTACCCTAGCTCTGAAACTAGCGAGTCCGAGATGTCTCAGGGTATGGAGAGACCTACAGGAAGTTCAGGTGTGCCATACTTACAACGGGTAGAAGGCCCTTACAAGAGACAACTAGAATACCTTAGGACCAACCGATTAGGTGCTTGCATCTATGAGGACGGCCTAGGAAGGTCCGTGGTCCAAATTAAAAATCCTGACCAACCCATTGGACTCGAACATCCAGCAGTCAAGTTTGAAAATGGTGCATACCTGGACAAAGAAGGAACCATATACGTAGTCACCAGCCACCCAGATAGGACATACGAATTCGGGAATGTGATCCCAGAGACGGACATAGGTGACCTAGAGCAAGGAAACATAGGTGGAGAGTCTAAAACACCTCGAGGAAAATCTGTTCTTACTAGAATTATCACACTAGAGTGGATTCCCCAGGACAACAAGAGAATAGATTTACTCTTGAACCGAGAGACTGACAAAGCTTTTTGGAGGTATAAGCCTGATCAGCCTAATGAGATAGGAACAATCACGATCTATGAATTCAAAGATCCTGATAGCCCAGGCAAGGTGACCTATTTAGACAACGCTTCAGAAAGAATATTTGTGGTCACAGAGCATGGTAGGCATGCCTACACTTGGAAGAGAGAATTTATTGTTCTCCAACCAAGATCTAACGTCTCTTTTGGCCACCAAGGAGCTGGAACATCCCACGCTCATGGAGCTCAAAGGGACAGAAGTAGAGATAGGCCAGAAGTGAGTTTCGCCAACCCGTTGGGAAGAGAAAGAACGAGAATGGAAACGTATAGAGTGGAACTTGAGAGACTTAGATTTCCAAGAAATCTAAGAAATGTAGATGAATTCCCTCTGCCAAGACCTAGAGAGCACACGAGAACTTTGAGACCAACACAGCTAGTTAAATCCATGAAGAATTACTTTGATGGCACTGGAGATCCATACGATCATGTGGCCGAGTTTAGGCAAGTCTTGAGAGCTGAACAAGTGGAGGACCTATTCACACAATACAATGCCTTTGGTCTAACCTTTAGGAACACTGCCCTTATGTCGTTTCAACCACTAAATGAGAGACACTTCAGGAACATAGACCAACTTCTAGAAGCGTTCATTACTGAATTCTCCAAGAGTGGCATAAGGCATAACACTTCCTCACTGATTCACATCCTCAAGCAAACCCCTCAAGAGATGGTTAGACTTGCAGGCAGAAGATTTAGGCAATATCTTGAGAGATGCCCTGTTCATGAGTTACCCACACCAGCCAAACAAGTGGCCGTATTCCTCGATGGATTGTTAAGTACCAAATTGAGATCATACGTGTACTTGAAGGATCCTAGGACCATAGAAGAGTGTGTACTGTGCATTGACATAGAAGACAATCTAGGAGAGGAGCTAGAGCTTTCCAAAATCTACAAAGATTCAGATAGTTCTACTAGCCTCTCTTCCTCACAATCGACATCTATTGAGGAACTCGCAGAGAAAGTAGCTCAAAAACTAGGTGTCTCTAGCAAACAAATCCCAAGATTTGCCCCAATTAAGTGGTGCTATACTTGCGGAGGTGACCATATGGCGAACGTATGTCCCATCATGGCTCAACCCCAAGTGAATCCCAATAGCCACTACTGCACCATAGAACGGAGATACACTAATCACACAGCACAAGATTGCCCATACAATAAGCAAGCGGTTAGGCAAACCTACCCTCAAACCTATCCACAACAGGGAAGATATCAGAACCAGTATCCACCACAACAGTATGCGAGGCCTCAACAAACCTACCAACCACAATATCAGGCCCAGCAGAGACCTCAACCAGTGCTAGCCCAACAACCTCCTGCTCTAGTCAATGTGATACCAGTAAAGTATGCAGCTGCAGAAGAGAACCTGAATAGAGCCATAGTGCCAGTGACACCATTGCTTTCAGAAAGTGACCCTAGTGACCATAGCTTTGACTCTACACATATTGATAGCCCCCAGGCTTACTACATGCAGTCTCTTGAACATGGTGAGTCCTACTATAGTGAAGAACCGAGTGAACCTAGTTGGGAGCCAAATTACGCAAATGTCATGTACGCTAACCCCAACTCTAGACCTCAACCTAGGCAAGTAAGACCCCCATTCCCTAGAGGACCATGCTACAGATGTCAGGGTGATCACCTCATTCGTGATTGCCCAATGCCTGCACCTACATAGCTCCATTTTGTACAAGCCGAGGAGTCCTCAAGCTTGGGGAGCCTTAGAAGTAGTTGCCTGCCAATTTTCATAATTTTTAGATCTCGTCTGAGCCCTCAAATAAGCCCTGGAACCTAATTTTTAACTAGGCCGGACACTAGGTCTGGACAGGGCCAAAGCTAGTCAAAAACTATAAATAGAGCTAGAGAGCTCATTTTTGGGGAGCCTCTTGTAGTTTTGAGGAGCTTGTATGAGAACTTTGCTGCAATAGAAGTGATTCCATTGTCTTACTCTCTTTGTTCTTGCCGTGTGTGCACGTGTGCGTGTATGTGTGTGCATGCTTGTGTGCTTCTCACTCACGCACTTGTGCTTCCACTTGCTCGTGGTCTTCATACCATCCTCACGTCTTCCCGGATTGACATTAAAGGAGGTGCTACTCATCACTGAGCTACACCAAATTTTGGCGCCGTTGCCGGGGATCGAGCTTTGAGGACGAGCGTGTGATGGTAAGACGTAGAGAGGACGCGTTGGAATGGTAAGTAGTTGGTAAATTTCTGATTTTTCTCCATCTCCATCTCCATCTTCACCTCCTTCTCCATCTCCACCTCCACCTCCTTCTCCACTACATATTCCCTCTTCCTTATCATTCCCTCATTTGTTGTGTGCGAGTTTGAGAGAGAGCAAGCGTGTGTGTTCTTGTTTTGTGTGTTTTTTGCATGTTTCTTGCAGGTGGCAGCTCCATCAGCATCTCCAGCAAGCTCAGCAGGTACAGAATTTGTCTGCACAGTCCCCGAGGCGTTGAGCTCGAGCTATCGTGACACTCCGAAAATTTCACCCAATCACGATTCTGAGTGCACCACGACACTGCGCAGGCCTAGAGCTCCCAGGATCACTAGATAGAACAGAAAAATTCACCATATCCCGAGCTATCGCGACACCTCGAGGTATCGCGACACCTCACGACCTATCGCGACACCTCACGACCTATCGCGACACCTCACGACCTATCGTGACACCTCACGACCTATCGCGACACCTCACGACCTATCGCGACACCTCACGATCTATCGCGACACCTCACAACCTATCGCGACACTTCGACCTATCGCGACACCTCACGAGCTATCACGACACCTCACGACCTATCGCGACACTTCGACCTATCGCGACACCTCACGAGCTATCGCGACACCTCACGAGCTATCGCGACACTTCACCACCTATCGCGACACCTCGACCTATCGCGACACCTCACGAGCTATCGCGACACCTCACGAGGTATCGCGACACTTCGACCTATCGCGACACTTCACGAGCTATCGCGACACCTCGACCTATCGCGACACTTCACGACCTATCGCGACACCTCGACCTATCGTGACACCTCACGAGCTATCGCGACACCTCGACCTATCGCGACACCTCACGAGCTATCGCGACACTTCGACCTATCGCGACACCTCGACTCGACCTATCGCGATACACGGCCTTTAACGCATGAAAATTTAGGGTTATTTTTTGAGTGATTGGAAGGGTAGTTGAGCTTAATTTTAGGCACCTTGGTATAACTTTAGAACCTTGGAAGTGGGCAAAAGGCCTAGAAACCAGAGAGGGATCTCCTGAACCCTGAGAGCCTGTTTTGACCCTTTAGTGCCTGAATGGTCATAACTTGACCATACGAACTCCGATTGATGAGATTTTGGTCTCGTTGGAAAGCTCGTTGAGAATCCTACGTGGACCTCGACTGGTTTTTGTAAGAATCATACGCGGAGTTTTAGAACATGCATTTTTAAGTTGACCTTTAGGTGGAACTAAGTGGTCCTCAGATTCAGGGGGTACAGTGAGTTACTCCAGGGGGACTAAAATTATTGATGTGTGTCTTTCAATTACTTGTGGTAATAGAGCTATACTAACGGGTGAGCTTTTGCATGAACATTGTGTGCACTCAAGGCAATCCAAAGCAAGCTAGCAAGGGTGAGTACCAAGCTTGGGAGAAGGCTTCCTGGGCTTGTGTAGCAGTCTGGTCAACCAACTACTTGAGGTTGGAAGATCTCTCAACCCTCCTTTGTCAAATCCTAGCCTAGGCTAAGTACGACTTAGGTGTGGTAATTAATTAAGGCAACGTTAGGCACGAAGCAAGTCCAAGAGTATTAATCAACCAAGTGCAAGAAGTAAATAGGACTTAAGTGCGAAAACCCTAAGGGACAAAAGGTAAATTGGAATCGTTCACTTATCAAGTGCGGAAATTCACTTAAGTACTCCTGACGACGCGATTTCAGACAAGACCATAAACATAATATTCAACTCAAAAGAACAAAGTGATTGGTGCAAATTAACCTGCAACGAGAGTGTGCTTGGGTCCAAGGGGGTAGATAAATCAGGCATATGAACCTTAGATCAGGCAGACACTTAGGCCGAGACAGACAAAGCCTCAGATCTTCTGAAGCTAGTGTCAATCACACTACCAGGTCTTGGGCCCAGCAGTTGAGTGATTACCCATACACTCCCAGATCAGAAACAAGTGATTCTGAGATGTCCTATCACATGGAAAGACCAGTAGGTAGCTCAGGGGTGGCTTATCTAGAAAAGCCAGAGGGACCTTACAAGACTCAATTGGAATACATCAGGACGAATCGTCTAGGTGCTCGCATCTACGAAGACGGACTGAGAAGATCTGTGGTCCAGATGAAGAACCCCGATCAACCCCATGGACTAGAACACCCGGTAGTGAAGTTTGAGAATGGAGCATACCTAGATAAAGAAGGGACTATATATGTAGTCACCACTCTTCCTGATAGAACTGATGAGTTTGGAAATGTGATTACAGAAACCGACATGGGTGATATAGAGCAAGGGAACTTAGAGAAAGAGCCAAGAACCCCCCGTGGTAAATCTGTCTTGACCAGAATCATGACTCCAGAGTGGATTCCACAGGATAATAAAAGCATAGATCTGCTTTTAAAACGAGAAACCGATGAGGCTTTTTGGAGATACAAATCTGCTCAACCTCAGGAAGTGAGTGCCCTCACAATCTATGAGTTTAAAGACCCTGATAGCCCAGGCCAAGTAACCTACCTAGACAATGCATCAGAGAGAATCTTCGTGGTCACCGAGAATGGCAGACATGCCTACACATGGAAGGGTGAATTTGTTTTTCCCCAACCTCGGACTAATGTGTCATACAGTCACCAAGGAGCTGGGACCTCCCAAGCTCATGGAGCGCAAAGAGATAGAAGTAGAGACAAACCTGAGGTAAGTTTTGCCAACTCCCTAGGAAGGGAAAGAACGGGAACAGAAAGGAATAGAGTGGAACCTGAGAGACATAGAACCCCATGGAATCAAAGGAATATTGACGATTTTCCTTTGCCAAGGCCGAGAGAACACACTAGGACCCTGCGACCAACTCAACTGGTGAAGTCCATGAAGAATTATTTCGATGGCACGGGAGACCCTTATGACCATGTGGCAAAATTTCGGCAAGTATTGAAAGCTGAACAGGTAGAGGACCTATTCACACAATATAATGCTTTCGGTCTAACCCTTAGGAACACTGCCCTTACGTGGTTTCAACCACTGAACGAGAGGCATTTCAGAAACATAGACCAGCTCTTAGAGGCATTTATTGTTGAGTTTTCTAAGAGTGGAATCAGGCATAACACCTCCTCACTAATTCACAGCTTCAAACAAACACCTCAAGAGACGGTTAGACTAGCTGGAAGAAGATTTAGGCAGTACCTGGAGAGGTGCCCGATGCCGGAGTTACCCACACCAGCCAAACAAGTGGCCTTGTTCCTAGATGGATTGTTGAGCACCAAGCTCAGGTCATATGTGTACCTGAAGGACCCCAGAACGATAGAAGAGTGCGTGCGCATGTGCATAGACATTGAGGACAATCTAGGTGAGGAATTAGAACTATCAAAAATCTATAAGGATTCTGATAGCTCTAGTAACCTAACATCTGGTCAATCCACATCCATCGAGGAACTTGCAGAGAAGGTAGCCCAAAAACTAGGTGTCTCTAACAAGCAAATTCCGAGATTTGCCCCAGTTAAGCGGTGTTACAATTGTGGCGGTGAACATATGGCAAGTGTATGTCCCATTATGGCCCAACCCCAGGCGAATCCTAGTAGCCAGTACTGCACCATAGAGCGCAGGTACACCAACCACACTGCACAATACTGCCCATATAACAAACAAACTGTTAGGCAAAATTATCCTCAGCCATATCCACAACATGGTAGATACCAGAATCAGTACCCACCACAACAATACAACAGACCACAACAAACTTATCAGCCACCTTACCAAGGGCAGCAGAGACCTCAACCAGTCCTAGTACAGCAACCCCCTGCTCCCACCAATGTGATCCCAGTGAAATATGCATCTACTGAAGAAAATCCGAATAGAGCCATAGTCCCAGTCACCCCATTGCTATCAGACAGTGATCCAAGTGACCATAGTTTTGACTCCACACATATGGATAGCCCACAGGCTTACTACATGCAGTCACCCGAGCATAACGAGTCATACTATTATGAGGACCCAAGTGAAAATAGTGGGGAACCTGAGTATGCTAATGTCATGTACACAAACCCCAACTCTAGACCTCAACCTAGGCAGGTACGAACCCCATTTCCTAGAGGACCATGCTTCAGATGTCATGGAGATCACCTTATACGTGATTGTCCACTGCCTGTCCCTACACAACCTCAACCAGTAACCATTCAGGGGTTCTGTCAAGACTACGGGAAAGAACATCTCCTACGAGATTGCCCAAAGAACCCTAATAACATGCCTAAAATCACTCCTATCAATGTTGTTGGGTTAGTTGTAGACCCCACAGGGAGTGTGACTTCCACTGCACCTGTGCAGGTGATCACAAGAGCCCAAGCACTTCAACAACACCAAGGTGTTGGTCAGGAAAAGAGCCCCGAGATGAGTGAAACAGAGAGCATAACCAAAAAGAGGACTAGAGCCTGGAAGGATAGTCGTGAAAGAATGAAAAGGCAATGGGCAAAAAAGATAAACGAACTTGAAGAAAGCTTGAGAGAAACCAAGGCAAAAATCATAGAGATCACATCTCATCCGCACTCTCACACATTCCCACCGCTACCATCCCCATCACCCTCCATTCCTCCACCCTCTAATACACCCCACGTAACCCACCCACCACCCCGAGTAGGATCAGTATTAGCGGATCCCACTCCTGAAGGCTTGGACATGATGTTCAAGGCCTACTAGGCTCGACTTCAAGAAGGGCCAACAACTGCAAACCTAGACAAGAGTTACCCTAGAGCAGATTTAGAGATTGAACGGATGAAAATGTGCATGAAAATGGTAGAACAAGCTCAAGCTATACTTGAGACTAGTCAAAAGTTCAATCAGACAAACTCTGTCAAGCCGGATTTGCATTTCCAAGGCTTACTAGAAAGATTAGAGCAGTTGGTAAACAAATCACAAGTTTCTTTACCTCCACAGGCTCAACCAGTTGTTGAAAGAGGAAGCTCACCACCAATGGGAGCTTATGTTCCTAATTCCACGGATGCTGGAATACCTCCTTCAATTCAACAGTACTCTCAAGAGTTCTTGCGGGAAATACAAGAAGAGAAATGGGCCAAGGAGAAGGGTGATTCCCCTCCTATTCCTGAGATTGATGATCTTCATGATCAATTTCCCCAAGACATTCCGTCTATCTATGGAGATCAAACAGAGCAACAAGAGGATGAGAGATTAGATTTTGAATCTAATTCGTTACAAGAGTTGCCTCATTTCACAGGCACATGGGAATCTGAATCTCTCCAGATTAGAGCTCCCACAATATTGGTGAGAAATGAAGACTCAGTGATTCCAAGAAACACTGATGTTGTGAAGAACACTAAGGTTCAATGTCATCTCACTGTAGAGGAGCTCCTCAAGGCAAAACCGGAGCTCTGGAATCATGTGAAGGATCAGGTTCCAGAACTTGAATCCAATATACCAAAAGTAGGCTCTAAGCAAAAAGTTCCAGAGATACCTCTCGACAAGATAGGGAACATGAGCGAAGGTGAAGAAGGTAACACTTATCTTCCGATCACCTATCAAGGTTACACAACCAAAGCAATTGTGGATTCGGGTGCTGGTGTTGCTATTGCGACCACCTCCTTGTGGAAGCGATGGGGCAAACCCACCTTAAGACCAACGAGAATGAAACTTCAAATGGCAGATGGTCATTTTGAAAGACCTCTCGGATTGCTTGAAGGGATAACTCTAACCACTTGTGGTGTAGAGTTTGAACATACATTTGCTATATGTGACTTTGAGAAAAATAATGTTTACGAGATGATCCTAGGAAGACCCTTCCTACGACAATTGCAAATAGTACAGGATTGGGGAACCAACTCCTTGTACTTACAGCACTTAGGGGTCACCACCAAGGTCAATCTGAAGGATTACACCTTCAGAGATGTACCACCCCTACAGTGGAATCCTATCCACAAAGCGAAAGAAGATTCTATCTCCGTGCATTCTGGAAGTTCACCTGATCCATCATGGCTGCATGAAGATACTCACTTGTGGATGTGCAAGGTCGCAGAGGAAGAGGAAAAGCGCCTAAAAGCGAGAGAAGAAGGAACTCCCCCAGGAGATAGACCAATAAAAGACCCAGCCTATACACCGATGATATTTCTAGATGAGGAATTTGAGCCTCATGGTTGGGCAGAAATCTTAGCTACCATGGACATTGCAGTCAATGAAGAACAATGGACGCCTCATTGTGATGAGGAGGGTTATGATATTTCAGTGTTCATGTGTCAGCCCCTGTTGGAAGAGCGTGATCCTAGTGAGTTCATAGAAGAAGAAGAGAATGACGATGATCTAGAATCCATTGTGATGGATACTTACTTTGACTCAGAGGAACACTATTTAGAAGATATAGGAGTGTTAACCCAAAAAGAAGAAGAATCCCTCACAAGTATTAAAACGATAAATTCAAAAGAAGGAAGTGAAGGGGGTCAAAAGAAAAAGAAAAGAAAAGCAGTGAAACAAGAAGAGGAAGAATCATTGTTTGAAGTACCAGAAAATTTCAAGAAATATGAAGTGGAAGACCGAAAAATTTTGGTACGAATGCCTAAGAGAGAGGCCATTATAGGAGAAGCATATGACAATAAAGAAAAGACCAAAAAAATTGTAGTGACCATTGAAGGGAACGGAGAACGATGTACGTACATAGGAGATGACCTAAGTGCAAAAGAAGAAGTAGAGCTTGTAGCTCTATTAAGGGAATATAGGGATGTGTTCGCATGGCACTATAGAGACTTGAAAGGAGTAGATCCAGAGATTTGCTCTCATACGATTCCGATGACCGCTGATGCCAAGCCCACCAAACAAAAGCCCTACACATATAATGATAATTATGCAGCCAAAATAAAGGAGGAAATTGACAGGCTGATTGAAGCTGGATTCATCTATGAGATTGAGCACACTGAATGGGTGTCCCCCATTGTAGTGGTGCCCAAGAAGAATGGGAAATTGCGAGTGTGCATTAACCTTAAAAAAGTTAATGCCGCTACGATCAGAGATAGTTATCCACTTCCAATCACCGAACATCTTTTGGAGCGTGTTGCAGGCAAGGAAGTTTATAGCTTCCTTGATGGATTTTCAGGTTACAACCAAGTAGCCATTGCCCCCGAAGATCAACACAAAACGGCCTTTGCCACAGAATGGGGAATCTTTGCATTTCGTGTGATGCCATTTGGGCTCACCAATGCACCTGCAACATTCCAAAGACTCATGTGTCATGTCTTCAAAGAGTTCTTGCGGAAGAGCTTAGAAGTATATGTGGATGATTTATGCGCTCATTCCCAAGAAAGAAGTTACCACATCCCTGAGCTCAGACAAATCTTCAACAAGTGTAGAGATTATCGAGTGTGTCTGAATCCAGAGAAGTGTGTGTTCATGGTACGACAAGGTAAGATCTTAGGTCACATTGTTTCTAAGAATGGAATTTCAACAGATGAAGACAAAGTAAGAGCAATAGCAGAGTTGCCAAGACCAAGGAATGTTAAAGAGGTACAAGCCTTTATGGGCCATTGTGGATATTACCGTAGGTTTATCCACATGTATGCCATCATAGCTAAACCTCTTTATGGGTTGTTAACAAATTTTGAGTGGAACGAGGAATGCGAGACTTCCTTCAACGAGCTGAAAAGACGTTTGTGCACAGCACCAATATTGACTACTCCTGATTGGAGCAAACCCTTCCATGTCCATGTAGATGCCTCCAATCATGCAATAGGATGTGTGCTAGCACAACCCACAGGTGAAGGAAACCTAGATTTGCCGATAGCATATGCTAGTAGGCAATTAAATGCAGCTGAACGAAATTACACCACAACGGAGAGAGAAGGCTTAGGCATGGTATATGCTGTGAAGAAGTTTAGACACTATCTATTGGCCAATAAGTTCAAGTTTTTCACTGATCATCAAGCTTTACTATATTTGGTCAATAAACCTTGCAATACAGGCCGCTTAGTAAGATGGTTCCTCTTACTAATGGAATACGACTTTGAAGTTGTTGTCAAGAAAGGTAGAACCCATCTTAGGGCAGACCATCTTTCTCGCATCACTTCAGGAGAGCCACCGCAAGGAGTGTCTGATGAATTGCCCGATGCTTATCTATTCAATTTAGAAGTTGTTCCTAAATGGGCAAATAAGCTGGTACCAGTCCTAACCTTCGGGCCTGCAAATAAGAATGTGAAAACAAGCAAAGAGGAAATTGTAAAATCACTAAAGTATCAAATATTGGCCGGAAGTATGTACAAACAAGACACCGAGGGCGTATTAGCTTGTTGTGTCGAGGACGATGAGCATACTAGTTGGTTGCAACAAGCCCATGAAGGATTGCTAGGAAATCACTACTCTAAACAACGAACATTGCAGAATCTAAGACGCTTAGGAGTGTATTGGCCTAGCATGGACAAAGAAATACAAGAGTGGATCCACAATTGTCCAGTGTGCCAGAAGAGACCCCCAGTGGAGCATGCCACTCTTTATTAGGTGTCATTAATCCCAGATTGGAGTGCTCCGTTGGTCGAGTTCATGAGATCGGGAACATTACCCAATCAGTCTAGTCTTGCAAGAAAACGGAGCATGGAGCAAGAGGCTCAAGACTATGCCTTAGTAGGAGACAACCTATATCGAAGAGGCAAGGATGGTTACCTAAGACTGTGCATTCATGAATCAGACTATTTGAAAGTCTTAGAAGCGGCACACAGCGGTACTGCAGGTGGACACTTTGGGCCTGACAGAGTAATTAAGACCATTCTATTTTCAGGACTTTGGTGGCCCACTCTTCATATGGATGCACATACTTATGTGAAGAGTCCAACGTGCCCAATATCCGATAAGAAAAGATGAAATGCCTTTAAGGCCAATGATGGGAGGACGTGCATTTTCAAAGTGGGGTATAGACTTTGTAGGTCCCATCAACCCCCCAGCTAGAAACTCCCATGCAGAATACATTATTGTAGCCACAGATTACCTTACAAAGTGGGTGGAAGTAAAAGCCACGACAAAGAATGATGCTCAAACGACGGCTAAGTTCTTATTCGAAAATGTGTTCACTAGATATGGGTTACCAATAGAGTTGGTTAGTGATAGAGGTACGCACTTCTTGAATGAGGTCATTGAAAATCTCCTTCAAGAATTCATGGTGATACATAAGAAGTCTGCCCCCTATCACCCACAAGCTAACGGACAAGCCGAGAGCATGAATAAGATCCTATGTAACGTATTGACGAAACTTGTAAATAATAAACGCTCGGATTGGGACAAACAACTTCATCATGCTGTTTGGGCATACCGAGTTGCTTACAAAACGGTACTCAATGCTACCCCATTTCAGATGGTCTTCGGACAGAATGCGGTGCTACCATTAGATTTCCTAATTCCAGCTTTAAGAGTAGCACAAGAGCATGAGTGGAATGGACATGAGTTGTCCTCTAGGATCTTTGATCTAGAACATTTAGGTGAGACGAGGTTACGAGCAGCAGCAGGCATCTATGCTGCAAAGAAACGGCAAAAGGCATACTTTGATGCCCATGTGAAGGATAAGGGCTTAAAAGCAGGAGATCTAGTTTTAGTCTACACATTGAAACAACACGCAAGAAAGCTAGAAAAGAGAGGCTACGGACCTATGATCATCAATAGGATCTCCACGAGTGGAGCAGTACAACTAGCCACTTTAGAGGGGGATGTCCTCCCAAACTATATTAGCGGATGCAGAGTCAAGCTGTATCAGGAACCCCTCACGGAGGAAATGCTAAGTCGACTCAATACTGCTAAGCAACGTAAAGAGGAGGAAAAACGAATTCGAGAAGAAGCACAGGCAGAGGCCTTAGAGCGTATCAGACGAATGAAGTTGAGGAGACAAGGGAGGGATCAGCCTATGACTGACACTCAAGAGTCTCCAGGCTATCACATGGCCATGTGTGAGACTGCAGGTGAACGTACCCATAAGATAGTGGACCGACGACCTTTTGTGACCCTAGAAATAGGACAAAGAGACAGCAGCACAAGCGTGAGAGCATTAATTGATTCAGGAGCAGCCACAAGTGCAGTTCGGCTTTCTTATTGCCAGCAGTTGCAATTGGAGGTAAAACCCCTAGAAGCATATCTGATAGGATTAGGAGGTGTTGAAACCCCTTGCATGGGAGAGGTGGATCTTCCCCTCTACATACAAGAGGTCCTCATGACAGCAAAAGTGCTAGTGTGTGAAGACGAGGACCTGACCGAACCTCTTGTCTTAGGCCAAGACTGGATCTATGATCACGCAGTCAACCTCAACCTAAGAAGTGGACTTCTTCAGGCTTGGGTAGGCCAAAGCCGTCTCTTGAATTAGAAAATCAAGCACTCAAACCAATAGAACAGGCACCAACTCCTGGTCCCTCTAGGAATCCACATGAGGATAACAATGTTGTCCTTGTACAAACTTCTATGGTGCAGAGGATCGTCAATCTTACTGAAGGTACAGGAGCCAATAAGGATTTCCTAACTGATCCAAGGAAGATTCTAGATGAGCAGACCAAACGTCACTCGACACGAGGGAGGCTGCTGATCAAGAGGCAGGAGCACCAACCTGTGCAACACGGAGCATCTCGTGGTGCGAAGCAGATCTGGATACGCAAGGATAGGAAACCCACAACTCTAATAGCAGACTCTCAAGGAGACAAGAAACGAGCCTCACCATCAAGGAACAAAGTGAAGAAGCCCCCTAGGATAACCCCTAGGCATACAAATTCTATTTGGGTTCCTAAGCGGTCAATGAAGGCCATCCCTAATGCTAGACAGATATGGGTGCCCAAGGCCTGCTTACAAGCCCAAATTACTTCACCTTCAGGCACTAGGATGAAGCAACTTTCACAAGCACTCGTGGCCAACAACTCAGAAAATGACAAGATACCTACACCTCTCACTGTCCCCACTCCCATCAACCCTAGGAATGTCTGGAAATGGGTACCCAAAAGGTCCCAAATACATCACACTCTCATCCAGAAACCTTCACCTGTCTTTAGCTCTAAGAGCTACGACTCCTCTATCAAGGCGTGGAGAATTAAACTGTGTACTAAACCCCCTGACCCAATTCTGTAAATCCGCCCACACTAACACAGGAGCATTCTGAGCCATTGCATAACCAAAGTATGCATCTAGGATGACACTGACCTCTAATCACCACTCACACCTATCACAAACACTTCACCACTAACCACTGACCTCCGGGATTGTCATGTTAGTATTGTGAAGGGAACACCATTACATCTTGTTTCCTATGCAACACTAATGTGCCTTTCTTCTTCCAGCAGATAAGCAACCTACTCTCATGGCAACAACAGCAGGCACAAGTTCTCAGGCAGGCTCTGGTGCTCCAATCAATTGGGATGCCATGCCGGTGGGGCCCCACCAATAGCTCGACCTGAGGAGTTCGTGAATGTGCGGAGAATTCCTATTCCAGATCCACCAAATGGCCTAACTGAAAGAGTAAAGGGGCATTCTCACTGGTTCAATGAGATGCCAGGAGATTTGGGGGACGCGGATCATATCTCGGAGTCCAAGATGGAATGTGGAGGAGTGTGGTGGACCTTCCAGTTCTTCTCACGAGAATTCGAAGCATTGCAAAATGCAGCTCCACTTCAAGATATCTGGCAAAAAGCAGGATTACAAACTTATTTCAGTGCAGCTCTGCCTAAACCAGATTTCCTCAGGTGCTACTACCTAATTGCCACGCTGAAGCCGACAGGGGATAAGGATCATTCAGGCACATTCTGGGTGCCCTCCTTGTCAAATCTGGAGGAAATGAGGAAGTTCGAATTGAATGTGACTTTAATCAGGGAAGCACTTCAGATGTATGGCACACATGTACCTTCTGACCGCGACCCCTTGATACCGGAGTCGATGAAAAGCAATAGAATCAAGAAGCTAAAAGAAATGTGCGCCCTCACCCCCAACATCGCCATACCTTTGCGGATGTGCCTCCAACACTTCGCATTCCCCGCTCAGGACCGTTTCACTCAACCTCACAAGAAAATATGGTATGGGCTATATCTAGCAGAGACTGGAAGCTTGCCCATTAAGATGCCGGTATGGATCTTAGACCAAGTGTATGAGGCAGGCAAACGGGGAGTGAGGAAGCCTACTCTGCATGGCTGTTGTGCGCTGACAAGAATTATCTATAGATGTCTTGCATATGATGTGCCGGTTGCCAGAGCCCTAAAGTATGCACAACTGGAGTTGTTCAAAGGGCGGAAGTCAGGGAGCCAGCCTGCAAAACGAATGCGTGGATCGCTCTCCCAGGTAACGATCCCTCAAGAAGCCACGACCGAAGCCTCTCCCCGACCAGAAGCTCAGGTCACACCTTTCACAATCCATCTTCAAGGAGTTCAAGCTGGGGAGGTGGTACAACCCGCTCCATCCGCCCCTCCACTACCTACCGATGCAGAGTTTGCATCTATGGCCACCTTCACAGAGGATCCAAACTTCGATTTTGAAAGATTCCTGCAGACGGTCCCCCTATCAGACAGTGAAGATTCCCCTGACAATGTTGATCCGGGAGCATCCGTCCAAAGAGAACAGCCACGGGGCGAGACAAGCAGAGTACATGGGGAAGAAGTGGCACAACATCCTCATGACCCAAACACTCAAATTCAGGAAGGTGCACAAAGAAATGAACCAGAAGACAGTGAAGAGGAGGCCCCTGCCTACACAGCACAACTCAGACGGCTGTACAAGACAATCAAGCAGGTACAGAGAAGGCATAAGATGACAGAAGAGCCGAACAGAGCTCTAGTGAACCAGATGCTTCAAACCGAGAATGTCGACTCACATTTTGTGGAATCATTGAATCTATTGGCAGAGACATGTGGGATCGGGGAAGCATTGAGGACAATGGTCTATCAGGAAAACCCTATCTATGATCAACGAAGGATTGATACACGGCCACGACGAGGGAAAATGATTCAAATGGAAGTCTCTACTGCCTTGCCTACCACCATTTCAGAGGATGTTCACATGACGAGCCCAAGTCCCGCTGACGAACAAGAGGTAATTACTCAGGTACCATCTCCACCGTCACCTTCCATTCGACCCTCAGAACCCTTCTCCACTAGCCTTTCTGAACAACCGATGTCCACCCATCATGAAACCATTGTACACACCTCTGTTTTTACATCCTTCCCTTTACCCACATCCATCACTTCCACCCTAAATTTTGAACCTCACACCGGTCATCCTGCCACCGATCAAACCATAATAGGTCACCCTTCCTATCTCCCCGCCCTTGGACAACCACTTGCCACTAGCCAGCACTCATCCCATCCTTTTCCATTCACCCACACCCAAACCCTATCCACCACTTCCCTAGTAACCGCCTCATGCTCAACCCAAGTCACACAACCGTCATTCTGGACGAACCTTGTAAATATACTCCAGCAGGTGGATAATTATAATAAAAAGTCCCTTTCCCAACCCCACTCCCCCACATTCACTGCCACCACTATCACACCACCCACCATTCCTATATTCACAGTTCACGAATCACACACTCTCACGTCCGATCCCATGGACATCTCACCATCCACAGGATCACCCACCACCACCGTTATTCCAACATCACCACGTGTCATTTCACTTACGTCGCCATTTCCAAACACTATAGGCACAACATCCACTTTTCCCTTTCCCATCTCCCGACCCCTTGCATCTTCCACCCTCACCCCTGCACCCACCTCATTTAGTCATGCACTCAACACCATGCTCGAAGCTGCTGCCCAACTTAAACAGGAATACAGGTTATTAGAAGAAAACAATAAGGAGCTCTGTACATTGTCATCCCACCTCCAGGCACGTGTCACTGCCTTGGAGTTGTCTAATACGGAGTTACAGCAGGAGGTGACCACCCTCCAACAATATCAGGTGGAGCTCGAGTCCACACATACAGAGAAGAGTAGGGCAACGGAAGAACAACTTAGAGATCAGCTAGCCCGTAACGCTAGACTACAACGAAACATGGCTCTACTCCGACGCCATTTAGCGGCTGCCCAAGAAGAAAACAAAAGACTACAGCAACAAAATCAAGACAACCTCGAAGCAGCCATGGAAAATACTCCAGGGGCACCCATCGACCCTGCTAAATTCCAAGCCATCCCCTCAGAGAATATACAACAAATATTAGAAACCTATGCCACTCTCTTAGAAGCTCATGATCAGCTTGCTGACCAAGTCAAAGACCTACAGAAAGCCCAAGTGCCTGCACCACACCAACAAGAACCTAAAGAGATGGCCAACGCTGCAACCTCACCAGAGCCAGAATTATCAGTAACCAATGAGGTACTTGAGCTACGGCAACAAGTGGGAGAACTAAAAATTAAATTGTTACAGTATGAACGACCTCCCTCTCCACCTGATCAAACCATAGAAGAAGACACAGTAGTCATTCCAGTGGAGGAGGCATTTGAAGACAATTATGAGCCTCAACCCCTTCCAGGAGGCAGAATTACGGAGGAAGGCCAGGATACATATGAGGAACCCCCGTCAGCATGGATGAAGCAGGTAGAGGAAATGGGTCACACTCACGAAGAGCGTGTTGCAACTCAGATGCTAGCCATGAAAGCCATAGAGGAGACCATACTCAAATCTGAATATTTCTCGAACTTGGCTCCTAGGCGGCTGATAACTAGCTCAGAGTTACAATACAAACCTTATTTTGTATTGCTGGCAGACTACAATGCTGAGATCAAATGCATAACCAACAAGTACCCCTCCTTCGCAACACAATTCGAACCCGAGGACATCCCAGAGGCAGCCAAAAAAGGGGCCATATTCCAGCCCATATGGAGGCAAAGATTACTGGAAACATACCCGGACATGCTGAGAACATGGGATCACGCTCCCATGCATTTGAAGTATAACCCTTGTTATGGGCCAGTACAAAGAAGAAGATCATGGAAAGCCTTCGCCATCAAAGTTCAGAACAATGTAAACTGTAGAGAATGGCTTAATTACCCCGCCATTGCACCCCCAACCGGCACCCCCACAGTATCTTACATGATAGCAACCATCAGACATTGGTTGCCACGCCTCCACCCCATGCCAGATGTGGCTGCCCAGATGATGCTCAAGATATTCGATATGATGCAGGTGGTGCTCAAAACTTTCCGTAATGTATGCCATATTCAGCCTCCGATTCCCGGCTTCATCAATGGTAATTATGACCTCCTGTATGATATGAGCACAACCCCCAGCATAGGAGTTGCTTATGCATGGCATGCACACATCAGATATCTCCCTGCCTGAGCAAACTTTCGACGATATGTTTACCACGGGGTTCTGGGAGTCACACTCAGAAGTGTTCGCACCACGCCCAACCCACCTGCTACATCTATTCGCGTGTGAACAAACCATGCACTCAGAACTCTACACAACGCCACAACCGGACATACCGGGTGCAGTCAATTGGGAGACCCTCCAGAGAGACTTGGTTAGGGGACTACGCATCAAGGAACAAGAAGTGGCAACCGACCTCCTGCAAGAGTACATTGATCAAACAGTGGAGCAGAGGTCTGTCAGAGGCGACCGACCCTAGGGGGGGGAGAGTGTTGACAGTATACGGGAAGAAGCAAGTACGGACACACATGCAGATCTAGCACTAAGGCAACCCTTCATTTTTTTCAAAACCCTTACATCATTTTTAAGTGATTCTCATCACTAAAAACCCTTGTAAATATCATTTCACCTTTTTGTAGCTCCATTTTGTACAAGCCGAGGAGTCCTCAAGCTTGGGGAGCCTTAGAAGTAGTTGCCTGCCAATTTTCATAATTTTTAGATCTCGTCTGAGCCCTCAAATAAGCCCTGGAACCTAATTTTTAACTAGGCCGGACACTAGGTCTGGACAGGGCCAAAGCTAGTCAAAAACTATAAATAGAGCTAGAGAGCTCATTTTTGGGGAGCCTCTTGTAGTTTTGAGGAGCTTGTATGAGAACTTTGCTGCAATAGAAGTGATTCCATTGTCTTACTCTCTTTGTTCTTGCCGTGTGTGCGCGTGTGCGTGTATGTGTGTGCATGCTTGTGTGCTTCTCACTCACGCACTTGTGCTTCCACTTGCTCGTGGTCTTCATACCATCCTCACGTCTTCCCGGATTGACATTAAAGGAGGTGCTACTCATCACTGAGCTACAATGGGCAAAGAAGATGAGTGAACTCGAGGAAAGCATAAGAGAAACGAGAGCCAAGATAATTGAACTCACCTCTCAACCTCACTCTCACACTACCCCACCGCCACCATTCCCATCTCCATCCGATCCACCACCTTACAACCTGCCTCATGCAGACCCACCACCCCCTAGAGTAGGATCAGTATTAGCAGATCCCACTCTTGAGGACCTAAATATGATGCTTAAGGCATATTAGGCCAGAATCCAAGAAGGGCCAAACGTAACCGATCATGAAAAGTGTCACCCTAGAGCGGAACTAGAGCTTGAATGAACTAAAATTTGTGCTAAGATGGTGGAATTGGCTCAAACCATGTTTGAAGCCAGTCACCTCTTTAACATCTCTAGTTCAGCTAAGATGCAGTTGCACTTTGATGGACTGCTAGAAAGACTGGAGAGGCTGATTGCACAATCAGAAAAGGAACCCACCCCTCCAAATAAGGACAAGGCAAGTGAAAGAGTAAGCCTTCCTGCCCAGGAAGCCTATGTGCCCAACTCCACAGAGCCAGACACATCTTCTTCTATGAATCAATTGTGGATGACGCGCATGATCAATTCCCACAAGATATTCCCTCCATTTATGGAGAGTAGGAGAGTGCACAATCTCAAGAGAGATTAGAATTTGAGTCTAATTCTTTACATGAAGTACCCCACTTCACAGGCCCATGGGAAGCTAAGTCTACTTGTATGAGAGCACCCACGGTCATGATACGAAACGAAGACTCAATCATACCTAGGAATACGGAGGTAGTAAAGAATACTAAAGTGCAGTGCAATCTCACTTTAGAAGAGTTACTCAAGGTTAGGCCAGAACTGTGGAAACATGTAGCCAAACAAGTACCAGAGATAGCTAAACCGCGTTCCTAGGTAGGTCCTCATAGAGCAGTGCCAAAAATTCCTCTAGACAAGATAGGAGATATGAGTGAAGGAGAAGAAGGAAACACCTATCTTCCCATCACCCATCAAGGAGACACAACCAAGGCAATTCTGGACTCAGGTGCAGGAGTTGCAATTGCTACCACTTCCCTATGGAAGTGTTGGGGCAAGCCAGCACTTAGGCCAATGAGAATGAAACTGTAGATGCCAGATGGTCACATTGAGAGACCTTAGGACTACTAGAAGGAATAATTCTCACTACATGCGGTGTTGAGTTTGAGCATACTTTTGCCATATGTGATTTTAGCAAGAATCATGCATATGAGATGATTTTGGGAAGACCATTTATGCGACAATTGCAAGTGGTACAAGATTGGGGAACCAATTCCTTGTATTTGCAACACTTAGGTGTTATGAACAAAGTGAATCTCAAAGATTACTCTCATAGAGATGTCCCTCCTATCCAATGGAATCCCATCCATAGAGCCAAAGATGATACAGAGTCAGTGCATTCCATAGGATCAGGATCCTCATGGATGCATGAAGACACCCACTTATGGATGTGCAAAGTGGTAGTAGAAGAGGAGAAGAGAGAAAAAGCCAGAGTGGTAGGTGCGAAAGAGACACATAGATCAATTCAAGACCCAGCCTATGCACTTGTAGTATTCTCTGATGAAGAATTTGAACCTCATGGTTGGGCATAAATTTTAGCAACAATGGATGTAGCCATCAATGAAGAACAATGGACGCCCCACTGTGATGAGGATGACTATGACATTTCAGTCTTCTCCATAGAGCCAATCATGGGAGATTCGGTTCTGGAAGAATGTGAACCTAGCACTGATGCATTTGAAGATGCAAGTGACTCCGATCTAGAGACAATCATTATGGACCCTTCATTTGCATCAGATGAAGAATACTTCTATGAAGTAGAAGTTCACCCTCAGAGATACGAAGAGCTCACAAATGATGTAAGGTTAACCACACAAGTGGCCGCCGAGTGAGAGCAAGAAGAGGAAAAAGAAAGAAGTCACATCAGAAGAAGAAGAATCTTTGTTTGAGGTCCCGGAGAATTTCAAGAAGTATGAGATAGACAATAGGAGAGTCATGGTAAGAATGCCTAAACGTGAGGTGCTGTCAGGAGAGGCCTATGATAACAAATAAACCACCAAGAAAATAGTGGTAGCCGTAGAAGAAGGAGAAGAAAGATGCACTTACATAGGACATGACTTGACAGAAGAAGAAGAGCAAGAGTTGATAGCCTTGCTAAGAGAGTACAGAGATGTATTTGCTTGGAGTTACAAGGATTTAAAAGGTGTAGATCCGGACATATGCTCACACACAATTCCCATGACCTCAGATGCCATACCATCCAAGGAGAAGCCATACACCTATAACGATAACTACGCTACTAAGATCAAGGAGGAGATAGATAGACTGGTAGAAGCTAGATTCATGTATGAAATTGAGCACATTGAATGGGTATCCCCCATTGTAGTGGTGCCCAAAAAGAATGGAAAATTACATGTATGCATTAACTTGAAGAAGGTTAATGCAGCCACTATTCGAGATAACTATCCGCTTCCTATCACTGAGCATCTATTAGAAAGAGTAGCACACAAGGAAGTGTACAACTTCCTTGATGGGTTTTCTGGCTACAATCAGGTAGCCATTGCCCTAGAAGATCAGCATAAGACAACTTTTGCCACAGAATGGGGCATATTTGCCTTTAGAGTAATGCCATTTGGGCTTACCAATGCGCCCGTGACATTTGAGAGGCTGATGTGTCATGTATTTAAAGAGTTCTTGAGGAAGAACTTAGAAGTCTATGTTGACGATCTTTGTGCTCATTCCAACATTAGACAAACACATATACCTGAACTCAAGTAGATCTTTGACAAATGTAGAGAATATCAAGTCTTCCTGAACCCAGAAAAGTGTGTTTTCATGGTCAGGCAAGGCAAGATTCTTGGACACATAGTGTCAAAGAATGGCATATCTACGGACGAGGAAAAAGTGAAAGCTATAGCGGAGCTACCTAGGCCAAAGAACGTCAAGGAAGTACAAGCTTTCATGGGGCATTGTGGGTATTACCGACGTTTTATACACACATGTATGCCATCATTGCAAAGCCTTTGTATGGACTTTTGACTAACTTTGAGTGGACTGATGAATGTGAGAACTCCTTCAATGAGCTTAAACGACGATTATGTTCAGCACCAATCTTGACCACACCAGATTGGAATAAGCCATTCCATGTGCATGTGGACGCATCCAATTATGCTATTGGATGTGTACTCGCACAACCTACAGGCAAAGGTAATATGGATCTTCCGATTGCCTATGCTAGTAGACAGTTAAATGCAGCTGAACGGAATTATACCACTACTGAGAGAGAAGGATTAGGCATGGTGTACGCAGTTAAAAAGCTCAGACACTATTTGCTTGCAAATAAGTTTAAATTTTTTACTGATCATCAAGCACTGTTATACTTGGTAAACAAGCCATGCAATACAGGTGGATTATTAAGATGGTTTCTCTTACTAATGGAATATGACTTTGAGGTAGTGGTAAGGAAAGGCAAGACTGATTTGAGAGGAGACCATCTCTCTAAGCTCACATCTGGAGAAGCCCCACAAGGAGTATCAGATGATCTTCCTGATGCTTACCTGTTTAATTTGGAAGTTGTACCTCAGTGGGCTAAGACACTAGTGCCAGTATTGACATACGAGCCTAACCACCCAGTCATAAACACTCAAGATAGAGAGGTAGTAAAAGCCCAGAAGTACCATATCATGGCGGGAAGTATGTACAAGCATACAGATCAAGGGATATTAGCTTGTTGTGTGGAAGAGGACGAGTACGCAAAATGGTTGCAATTAGCACATGTAGGTGCATTAGAGCAACACCATTTGAGGCAAAGAACTTTACAGACACTAAGAAGACTTGGAGTGCACTGGCCAACTATGGAAGCAGATGTACACAAGTTGTGTAAGGAATGCCCAGTCTATAGTATTAAACCACCTGTGGAGCATGCTACACTGTACCAAGTGTCTCTAATACCAGATTGGAGTGAATCATTAGTAGCCTTCCTGAGGACGAAAACATTCCCTCAAGATATGACATTGGCCAGACAAAGAAGTCTAGAATAAGAAGCCCTAGATTACTCACTCATTGATGATAATCTATACAAACGCGCTAAAGATGGTTACCTCAGATTATGTGTCCATGAGAGTGAATATCTTAAGATCTTGGAAACGGCTCACCAGGGTGTAGCAGGAGGACACTTTGGACCAGATCGGGTGATCAAGGCAATCCTATTTGCAGGATTATGGTGGCCCACCCTTCACATGGATGCACATACCTACGTGAAGAGGTGCAATGTTTGTCAGCGAACTCAGTATCCTATACGTAAGGATGAGATGCCATTGAAACCTATGATGGGTGGACGTGCATTCTCCAAGTGGGGAATAGACTTTGTAGGTCCTATTAATCCCCTAGCTAAGGGTTCACATGCTGAATATATCATTGTGGCCACAGACTATTTAACCAAGTGGGTAGAGGTAAAGGCTACTACAAAGAATGATGCTCAGACGACCGCTAAGTTCTTATTTGAAAATGTGTAAGTGATAGAGGGACTCACTTCTTGAATGAAGTTATTGAAAATCTGCTCCAAGAATTCTTGGTTATACACAAGAAGTCTACCCCCTATCATCCACAAGCTAATGGGCAAGCCGAAAGCACAAACAAGATTCTATGCAATGTGCTCACCAAATTAGTGAATAATAAACGCTTTGATTGGGACAAACAACTACACCATGCTGTTTGTGCTTATAGAGTTGCTTATAAAACTGTAATCCAAGCCACTCCCTTTCAGATGGTGTTTGGCCAAAATGTTGTGCTACCATTGGACTTCTTGATACCTACATTGAAAGTAGCACAAGAGCATGAGTGGATAGGGCATGAACTCTCCTCTAGAATCTTTGATCTTGAACGATTGGGTGAAACACGATTGAGAGCGGCAGCAGGAATATACACAACCAAGAAGAGGCAAAAAGCATATTTTGACGCACATGTGAAGGATAAGGGCTTAAAAGCAGGAGACCTAGTTTTGGTCTACACCTTGAAGCAACATGCATGGAAATTAGAGAAGAGAGGCTATGGACCTATGATCATAAATAGGATCTCAATGAGTGGAGCAGTTCAGCTAGCTACTCTAGAAGGTGATGTCCTCCCTAGTTACATCAGTGGATGCAGAGTCAAATTATATCAAGAACCCCTCGCAAAGGAGATGTTAAATCGACTCAATACTGCAAAGAAACGTAAAGAAGAGGAAAAGCGAATTCAAGAAGAGGCACAGGTAGAAGCATTGGAACACATCCGAAGAATGAAGTTGAGAAGACAGGGTAGAGATCAGCCTAGGACAGATGACTATGCGCACCCAAGATATCATATGGCTATGTGTGAAGTTTCAGGTATTAGCTCTCATAGAATAATTGATCAACGCCCTTTTGTAACCTTAGAGATAGGACAAGGAAAGAGTGCAAGGACTGTAAGGGCCTTGATTGACTCAGGTGCAGCGAGTAGTGCTGTTAAATTTTCTTACTATCAAAAGTTGAAATTAAATGTCAATCCTATAGAAGCATATCTCATAGGATTGGGAGGCGTGGAGACCCCTTGCATGGGCGAGGTGGAACTTCCCCTCTACATTCAAGATGTTTTACTGACAGTTAAAGTACTAGTGTGTCAAGATGAGGATCTCACTGAGCCTCTTGTCTTGGGTCAAGATTGGATCTATGATCATGCAGTCAACCTAAACCTAAGAAGTGGAATTCTTCAGGTATGGGTAAATCAGAGTCGAATTATAGTTGAGTTAGACAATGGAGCACTCAAGGAACTAGGAAAGGCACACACTCTTGGTCCTTCCAAGAGTACACATGAAGATGACCATGCTATTCTTGTCCAAAACTATGTGATGCAGAGGGATGATTATCTCAACAAAGAAGTCAAGGGATACAATGGAACTCCCTTCTTTTCCAAAGGCCATCAGGATGCAGCAACCAGAGGCAGATAAAAGGCAGAAGAAGCAGACTACCTATGCTCGAAGCCAAAAGAAAGTACGAAGCAAGGTGTCCCAACCACCAAAACAAATGTGGGTGCGGAAAGGCGAGCATTCTATTGCGGTCAAGCCACAACAACTGGCTCAACTTCCTATTAGTGATCGATGACACGACACTAATAAGAAGTCTTCCAAAAATTCTTCTGTGAAAGTGAAGTCTATCTGGGTACCCAAGAAGTCGATGAAGACTGGCCCACAATCAAGATAAATTCGGGTGCCCAAGGCTTGCTTGCGGGCTCAAATAGCTACATAGAGACCACACCCTGTACAACATGGTTCACTCACTCGAACAACTGACACCCACTCCTATTTGACACACACGAACACATATTCACCCAGGAGCACGAGTAGAATCACTTGTAAATGGGTCCCTAGAAAGCCTCATTTCCAAGCAGAAACTCTCACAAATCCCTCTAGAGTCTCCACAGAACCAAAACCGAAAGCCATCCAGTGTGTTTGGATGCCCAAAGCTTGTAATAAATCCCCCCGACCCCCACTTGTAAATTCACCCCCACCTACTAACTGCATCATTCTCACACTGCAACTTTCCATTTAGCTCTTAGGACAATTCATCCACTAACTACACCCACAATCACCGAGCACTCACTGACTAACTAACTTATCACTAAAAACTCATGTTAATGTTGTAACGGGGACACATGACCACTTGGTGTCCATTTGCAATGTTAACATTCATTTGTATATTCTCACATTACCGGTGACCAGTCCCTTCAATATGGCCGAGGCTGCAGGAACTAGCTCCCAGGCAGGCACCAACCCTCAGATTGTGGACATTGAAAGTCTCCCCATTGAGGAGGAGTTGAAGGAAAGACCACTGGCATTGAGAGCATTACATGCCATACCTGTTCAGAATCCTCCCCAGGGGCACACATCACCAGTAAGCAAAAACTCGCATTGGTTCAGTGATGTGGCAGGACCTCTTGGAGAAGGTACTTACTTGTGGGAGGCAGAAATAGAATTCAACGGACGCTGAGGCAAGTATCACTTCTTCACCAGAGAGTTTGAGAGGCTTCAAAATAATGAAGGGTTGAAACCGATATGGAAGAAGGCTGGACTATATGATTACTTCAAAGCCCAGTTACCGAAGCCGGACTTTCTAAGGTGTTCATACTTGATTAGCACCCTCACTCCCAGTAAAGAGAAAAAGGGGTACAACACCTTTGTCCTACCATCTCTTACAAGAGGTAATGAACTGAAGCGCTTCAAATTGACTAAAAATTTGGTAAGGGAAGCTCTCGATATGAAAGGTATGCATATCCCCACAGAGAAAGAGACAATGGTCCCAGACAACATGAAGAACAGGAACCTGACTAAACTGAAGGACATGGTGGCAATGACACCAACTATTGCTATTCACCTTCGAATATGCATGCAACATTTCATGTTCCCGGCTCAAGAGAGATTCACGATGCCACTCAAGAAGATATGGTTCAGTTTATACTTAGCAGACGCCTTCAATTTGACAATCAACATGCCTCATTGGATTATTGACCAAATACACTTGGCACATCAACATTGGTATAAGAAGCAAAAGTCAGTACTTTATGGATGTTGTGCTCTCACAAGGATTGTTTACCGATGCTTGGCATATGATGTGCCAATTCAAAGGGCACTTGTTTGGACCAGGGTGCAAGAATTCGAACGAAGACTATCAGCCGCAGGGCCTCCATCCAAGAAAATGAAGGGAGCAGTTCAGATGCCCTATGCATAGGCCCGCGGTGCCACACTGCCACTGGACACAACTCCACGACTTCCAAGGTGAGTGCAACCTTTCACTATCAGATTACTAAGGCATAACACAGAAGGACCGAATCTAGTGTTCCCACCAATACCCACTGATTTGGAGTTCCCTCATGGCTTCACGCGAGAGGAGTTAATGGATGAGGAAGTAGCAAGAATAATTAATGCTACTAATTTGGAAGTTGAAGCAGAGCAAGCAAGCGGGCAACAAACTGTTGCAGACCAACCCCATCCAAGTCAACCAGAAGTTGTGGAAGTGGATGAAGATGAAGAGGAGACTGCAGAAGAGGAGCAAGAGGATGAACAAGAAGGACTATCTGACGAAGAAGAGCATGAATATGAGCAAGAAGTTGTACCAGAACTTGAAGGTGCCCCTGCTTATACAAAGCAATTGAAAAGACTGTATGATACCATCAACCGAGTTCAAGAACAACACAAACTATCCCTGGCACCAGGAAAGGCCCTAATGAACCAGATCTTGGAAGATGAAGGTGTGGACGAGTGTTGACCTAAGCTTCAACTTAGGGACTTGCGGAGAAAGAGACTATACCTCAATCCCCTCACAAGTGCATATACTGGGGATACACGCTTTTAATTATCAATCCAAAGAGTATGCAAACCTAGCCGAGTGTATGAAGACATGCAATCACGTAATGGTCAATGCAAATGAACTACTCAAGAATGAAAATGAGGTAAATGCTTATCCTAACAAGCTTCAACGGTAGGTCAAGACGAAACGATACTTGGTGCAGCACCCGTCAGTATTTTGGAATTTTCTCCTAGCTCCGAGCTCCAAACATAGCGAATAGCATATGCGTTTCGAAGCTCTCAAGAAGACGCATCCAATGGCAGTGGTCTCACTCAATTCCGACGCTCCTACTTCAAGTTATGACAGAAATACTGAAACGCGAAAATACTTTCCTACTCTTCAGCACTTCCTACACCTCGCACACACCTTTCCTACAGCAAAGTAACACTCTCAAGGATAGACAACACTCACAAACACTCTTTCCAAGCACTACACATGCATACCAGCTCACGAAGAAGAAGATGAAGAGGGAAGAAGACACAAATTCGAATTTCTGTGCTCTCTATTCTCACAATGGCAAAAAGTCTTTTACAAAGAGTCACATTTGACTTATATACTAGTGCCCTAAAAATGGTCCTTTCACACAAGTGACCGGCACTTTATTCACTAAAAGCTAATTTCCTACTATTTTACATGGGTAAGCTTCTATTCTTCTGTGGGAATGCATCTAGAGGACTCCTCTAGTGCCTTTACAAAGGGAAATATATTACAAAAATGAATATGTTACAAAAATATGTGGTCCAAATCGGAAAAATTTTGGGGCCCGTCTTTTTCTCTGCTTTGTGCGCTCTTTAGCTCTGCAACACTCTCCCCCTCTTCGCCTCTGTCGTCCCTTGACAGACTTTGCTTCACGCACGCGCCCTGTGGTCAGTATTGTCTGATTCTTGATCTTGCATTACGTTTTAGAGGCGCTTTGGTTTGTCCTGGTTGCACGCATTGGACCTGGTTGATTTGGTTAGCCACGCACGCCATCAGTGCACATATGCGGATGTAGCTCATAAGCCTTGATCTGAACCCTCTGCAACTCAAGAGGTTGAAGCATCCACATAGGTGATACATGTTGGCCCTGATTCCTTCTTCCAACTGCGTGCTTTTCCTTGGTGTGTGCGCCCCTGCGGGGCTTCCTGCAGAGATGTATCTTCAAATTTGCCTTTTAGTGAAGCTATTTCTTGTGTTGTTTCCTTTTTTTCCTCTTTTTACTCGTCTCGCCCTCGACACTGCCCCCCTCCTGGACTCTGTCGTCCTCGACAGGCTTTTTGTGGCGACGGGTATAGGTTTGAATGACCTGTTGCTCTCTTTGATTTAGCAGATTGGCGTGACATAACATGAACTCCTTCCATTGGCGAGACTTTACTCCGTCCTCTGGTGCCTGTCTATGGTCAGCAAAGAAACTTATCTCGTAGGCCACCAGTCGTGCATTCAAGTTGGAGGTCATTTTAATGAAGATCTCTGAATCTATTTCGAAGAAGCCCGTAAAGAATGCTTCTTCAAATGTCTGCATGTATGTTGATGGTAGAAACATGAGCCGAGAAAAATATGCCATAATTGTTAACCGGCTGGGAATAGTAGATAAATCAAAAATTAGAGCCTCCGAGCCCTGCGTAATGCCGATGAAATTCAAAAAAGTATATTGTGCGTGTTGGAACACTTTAATCACTGTAAGGAGCATGCTAAATATTTTATTTGTCATTTTTACTGCTAGATCGGGAACAGTAGAATATCTTGCAAGCCAAAATTCCATGGTTTTGACCATGTATTCCTCTGTCGGTAGGTAGTTGTGTGGTGGACTAGGTAATAGCGGATAATTTAGCCATTGATGATTAATGGTACCTTGTCGCTGGCCTTCCCAAAATTGTGTCCATGCTCTTCGACGGGGTAGTGGGCAAAATGATGGGTTTACTTGAAGCTCATACGGTGATGCTTCCCACTGTACCCGTAGCGTAGGGTGCTTTTCCAAGAGCTTTCTTCTCCAAATTGGATTTGCCTCCTCAAACTCTACCTGAGTATATTTAAAAGTATCATACTGGAATTGGAGATTGTGATCAGGTTCCTTTTTTGTAGCATGTTTTATGTATTGCCTGGTTTGTTCCTTCAAAAGCCCGTATGGTACATTGAATGGCCTTAGTATTTGCTCCAGTTGCTTGCTGTCAATTTTAGCCTCTTTCATTAGATTGATGACTTGATCTTCAAATTCAGCCGTAAGCTGGGACACCAGTAGTGCCCTTTCTGTCCTGCTCAGCTCTGCAAGTTTGTGTGTATTAGGTTCTAATGGAGCCTCCTTTTCCTCCCTTATTGGTGAATTATACAAGGGGGGAGAGAGAGGGCGTACCTCTTCCTCCACAGTAGCCGAGGTCCCTGGCGGAACTACTGGTGTCCCCTGCTGTGCTTGCTGCTTTAATTTCTCCTGAAGCTCTTTGATTAAATCATCTTTTTGTTTGTTGTCCTCTTCGACCTTAGCAATCGTTGCTTGATGTTTCATTAGTTCTTGGGCCACAATGTTCATGTGCTCCGTGTCTTCCTTGCACTGTCGCAGGTAGTTATTTTCTGCTTTTTTCCATTTCATCCTGAGGGCTGCTGTGTCCTCCATATATCTCTTTTCCCAATCCGTTATGACTTCTTGCTCCTGTCTGAGCTGATCTTGTAATTTTGTGATCTGATCTTCCAGGTCTTTGACATTCCTTTGTGGATCATCAGTAATTGCCAGTGGCTGATCACTAATGAGAGCTGTCATTAGCTCTTTATTTCTTTGTCGCATGTGGTCAGCTTCCTCCATACTGGCCTTAAGCTGAGACTCTAAGATTTTGCTGCGTGTTTGAAGTCGTGCCTTCTCAGTCTCACTCATCTCTAATTTCTTTGTTAATTCTTGTACTTGATCTTGCAGCTTTGTCTGCTCTGTTTCTAGCATACTGTTTTGTGTTTTGACTTCTTGGAGTTCCTTTTCTTTATTCAGAACTTGTTCGCGCACCTTGACTATTTCCTCGGAAAGCTCTTTGCCTGCTTTTTCGAGTTCTTTCTTGTCTTGCATGGCTTGGTCATAATCTTCATCAGCATCAAGCATTAACTGTTGTGTATCTAGAGCTGTTCGAATCATATCTTGTACAACAGGCTTGAGCTGAGCGATATCTACATTTAGCCATGTCTTTGCTATTGCTGGAGTCTCTCCCGTTTGTACATCTTTGCCTTCTGCCACCTGAAGTGTCTCGTTATGTGGCTGTCTAACTTGTAATTGTATCTTGCGTTCCTCATCATAGCCTCTTGCTTCCTTCTTTTTAGTCGCACTCCCCTGGAACGTGACGTCCATTGGGGAAGGTTCTGCTACTACCCTGATAGGTGTGAATGGCTCTTCCGTTTCTATCTCCTGATCTTCATTTTCCTTTTTCGAGACTTGCTCATCTATCTTCGTGCTTGTGGTCTTCGGACTCATTTTTGTATCTTGATCTATCGGATTAGGGCCTTCTGGTTCTTCATCATAATTCACTTCATTGAGTTCGGTCCACTGCCCATCATCTTTGGATTCGCTTCGAATTTCCACATCCAACAATGATGTGTCCTTTTCTTCTTTCTCTTGAGTAGATGAGCTGGAATTGTCTAATCCAATTTCGCGGTATCGGTGAACTTTAGTGAGTCTTCTTTTTGGTTTTGACTCCTGTTGTGACTGCTGGTAGTGATGACCTTGCACTGGTAAGTTGACTTGTCCTTCGGTATATTTGTACGTTTCTTCGAGTGCTTTGGTCAACTCTTCCTCCGTGATTTGTTTCTGTCTCGTAAGTGTCACCTTTGGAAGTACATGTACTCTTTTTTTCATAGGTATTCCTTCGTCCTCTGTCTTGACTTCTCTTAGTCTTTTGGTACCTCTCATTCTTGGTTGGGAGCTAGTTCCTGCCTCTTCCATACCTGTAGTACTTTTCTTCTTCTTGGGAACTGAGGCGGATTTCACATATGTAGCTAGCCCTTCTGAGGTTGGCATCTCCCTTAAGCAATTCTTCATGTCCAAAGCTTCATATATGAGCAATGTCAAAGCTGAACTGCCATTCAGAAATTTCTTCTGGCCCCATTTCTTTTGGGCTTCAAACAATCGTTCTTGTACATAGCCTGTTAGATTTACTTTGTTGCCTATCTGTCTCATGGCATGCGACAGTAGTTGGACGACTATCTTTTGAGGTGCGGTGTACCTGTGCATACTTGGAAAACAGAAGTGTTGATGCACTAGCCGTACAGCGTCCTCAATGTCAATCCTGTTGATTTCCAGGAATGACCTTTTCTTCGGGTCATGGCATTCTTCCTTCACACAAGTAATCCCTGCTTGATTCCATCCAAACGCTTTATTAATCAATTCATGTGTGAACTGTATGGTCTTCCATTTCCCGACTTTGTCCAATACTTGCGCTTCTAGGACTGAGATTTTTGTTCCTGCAGGTTGCATGGTGTTCATCACCTGTGTACACCTCTGAAAATCTGGTACATATATAGGGATCTTCAAGAATGATTCTATGCCCGCTTGTGTCCACACATCCTCAATATGAGGTAACCCTTGTATTATAGTCTTGAAATCTTGGGACATGATAGGAAAGTAATGGTGCGTGTCCATGATCTTGATGGTAACCATGAAAATTAGGTCAGACACTGGCTGATCGTCCCTGAACCAGTGACCTCTTGCTTTGGTTACTGATTCCATTGGAAGGAGTTGCACCTCTTCTTCGTGTGTTGCTTCGGAATTAGTGGAAGCCATCTGCACTCAATATGGAGTATGAATTAGTATCCATATATTTTTTCAGAAATCCTCCTCCATATGTTGATTAATAATTCGATGTTGCTCCGAGTGCATGGTGCCGTCCCTTTCCCGTGGGTGTGAGAAAGGTAATACCTGAATTTTTCATGTATTTTATTATTATTATTATTATTATTATTATTATTATTATTATTTTTATATATTTTTTGCTGAAAAGAGAACATAAAAGTCAGTCCATAGCCGAAGCGGTTAATAAAAAAAAAAATTTCTGGAGTGATATTTTTATGTATGTACAAGTGCTCTCCTATTTCCAAAGGGAAAATGCGCGTGACTATCCGAAAGTAGAAGAAAGACGTGCCGAATGCTTGGCCTTGTAATGTGGCCCTATCATGCATACTTTGGATCTCGACAACTCCTCATGTGTGCAATTGGAAGTAGTTTCTTGATGTATGCAGCTTGTCTTGTCTTTTGGCACCCAAATTTGCTTCACTTGGGCAGAATGTACTGTATGCTCCACCTCTTTGATGAATGTGGTTCTTCTTCGGTAGTACGTCTGCTTATTTTGTTTTGGGAATCTCAAGTTGGTTTGCATTGCATCTGTAGATTCCTTCTTCCTCCAATATGTCCTCTTTCTCGGCTGATGTGCCTGTTGACCATGTTGATGGTGATAGCCCTTCTGAGGATGTTTCTTGTTTGGTATGATCGTCCTTGGATTACATGACTTTGGGACCCATATTTTTGTTCGATCAGGTTGTGCCGTTATCAGTTTCCTTGGGATCCACCTGCTATTGAGTCGTGGTTGACTGAAGTGTTCGAAACTCTTTGTCTTCTTCTTTGATTGGACATGCTGATGTTGAAGACTTGTCTGTTGCTGAAGATAGGCCTTCTTTTGGTCCTTCCTTATCCAAGCTAGTGTAGAATGTGGAATAGGGTGTACTTTCATAGGTGTTGACTTCAATTCTTGCAAAGGAGCACTCTTTCCGGTGCCTTGTGGTTCATTGGCCTGGATTTCATGTTCAAGTGCACTCTTGTGACTCTCTATACTCAAAGATGGAGTGCACACAGGACTCACGGTATTCTCACATGAAATACTTGACAATGGGGTTTCTATAGTGCGAGTGAACAAACACTCATGACTTGGTTCATCGGGCTGAACTTTTGGCTCTATATTAGCGGCTTTGGGTGGTCGTTCGTCTAGCAAACTAAATACCTCACGAGGTCCTATTCTGGCAGATATGTATCCTAAAGCCAATTGAATGGTTACCTCATATTCATAGATCCAATCTTGTCCTAACACCACATCTTCAAGCAGATCTTGGTCCTGACACACTAAGAGCCTCTGCTCCATAGTGTTGTTCCCCAGATGTAAAGGTAAAGTTATCTCACCTATACATTGAGTAATTTTTCCTCCTATTCCAATTAGCTGTGCCTTTGATGGCCGTAACTCCTCGTTAAGTCTCTGAGACAAAGAAAATCTAATGCAGCTTATGGCTGCTCCTGTGTCTATGAGAGCATCCACTAAGTGGTACTCTTTTCGTCCTGCTCCCAGATTCAAGTAAGGCTGTCTTTGTTGTTGTCCTGAGTTTTCAGTGGCTCTAAAATTAGCCATTGGGATGAGTTCTTCTCCTACTCGATATCTTTCGTCTCTTTCTCTCATCCACTCTTTCCGTTTTCTGATACGTTCTAGGGCTTCCTGTCTAGCTTCTTCTCGTATGCGTTCTTCTTCCTTTTTCCTACTTTGAGCTCCTAATAGTCGTGCTAGCATTTGATCCGTTAGAGGCTCCATGAATCTTTTCACTCTGCATCCACTGATGTAGTTGGGAAGAATATCTCCGTCTAGTGTGGCGAGATTGACTGCACCACTAGTAGAGATTCGATTTATAATCATGGGTCCATATCCGCGTTTTTGGAGCTTCTTGGCGTGTTGTTTGAGGGTGTAAACTAGGACTAAGTCGCCTTCTTTTAGTCCCTTGTCTTTTATATGTGCATCATAATAAGCCTTTTGTCTCCGTTTGGCGGCATAGATGCCTGCTACCGCTTGCAATCTTGTCTCGTGCAGCTTTTCAATTTGATCTAATTGCTGAGATAATTCATGACCGTTCCACTCATACTGCTGGGCCACTTTCAATGTAGGTACTAAGAAGTCAATTGGCAAAATTGCATTCTGCCCATACACTAGGTTGAAAGGTGTAGTTCCAATGGCCGTTTTATATGCCACTCGGAAGGCCCAAATTGCGTGATGCAATTGTTTGTCCCAATCTGACCTTCCCTTATTGACAATCTTTGTCAATACAGTACATAGTACCTTGTTGGAACTTTCAGCTTGCCCATTAGCTTGAGGGTGGTATGGGGCTGATTTTTTGTGAATCACAAGAAAGTCATTCATTAGTGATTCAATGAACTCGTTTAAGAAATGTGTTCCTTGATCACTCACTATCTCGATCGGTAGTCCAAAGCGTGTGAAAATGTGCTCAAAAAGAAATTTTGCAGTGGTTTGAGCATCATTCTTTCTAGTGGCTTTTGCTTCTACCCACTTGGTTAAGTAGTCGGTGGCTACTATGATGTATTCAGCATGTGATCCTTTGGTCGGTGGATTGATAGGTCCTATGAAGTCAATTCCCCACTTGGTAAAGGCTCTTGCACAAACCATTGGTCTTAAAGGCATGTCATCTCTTCTAATGGGGTATTTTGCTCTCTGGCATGTTTCGCAACTTCTCACATATGTTTCCGCATCCATATGTAGAGTTGGCCACCACAAGCCTGCAAAGAGAATCATCTTGACCGTTCTGTCTGCTGAGAAATGTCCTCCCGCAGCTCCTGCATGTGCCATTTCTAAGACAGAGAGATATTCATTTTCATGAATGCACATTCTTAGTTGGTTATCCCTCCCGCGTTTAAAGAGTTGTTTTCCTATGATGGCGTAATCTTTGCTCTGTTCCTCAAGAGCACGTTTCCTTGCTAAGGTGGCTCCATCAGGATACTCTCGAGTCTTTAAGAACTTTACCAAAGGCATGCTCCATCTTGGTGCTATTGTCGAATAGCATAATGTAGAGTTCTCGTCTGGGATTTGTTCTTGACAGGTTGGGCAGGTTGATACATAGTTATGTGCATCTCGTTGCATAGTTGGCCAATATATGCCAAATCTCTTGAGTGTTTGCCACGTTCCATTTGCATTCAAATGAGCGTTCCATTGATTTATGTGTGCTTTCTGAAGCCACATTTTTTGTTCCCCTTCTTCCACGCATCTCATCAGCAGTCCGCTTGAATCCTGGTGGTACAAACTTCCAGCAATAATGTGAAGGTTCTTAGTCTTCCAAAGATCTTGCTTTCGGTTTGGCGTGATCCCATCTTTAGGTCCATGTGTGAGTATTGGGATCAATTTTTCGGCCCATTGAGGACATACTTCCAGGTTAAAAAGATAGGTGTCTGGCAGATCATCAGGAACTCCTATGGGTGGTTCTCCGTGTGTCATACGAGATAAGTGGTCTGCCCTTATGTGTGTGTTTCCTTTCTTGACTATTACTTCAAAATCAAATTCCATTAGCAATAAAAACCATCGTACTAGTCGTCCTGTATTGCAAGGCTTGTTGACTAAGTACAATAGAGCTTGATGATCAATGAAGAATTTGAATTTGTTTGCCAATAAGTAATGTCTGAACTTCTTGACTGCATAGACCATCCCTAAGCCTTCTCTCTCCGTAGTAGTGTAATTTCGTTCCGCTTGATTTAACTGTCTACTGGCATAGGCTATCGGGTGGTCTAATTTACCTGTATCAGCTGGTTGAGCTAAGATGCAACCAATGGCAAACTTGGAAGCATCAACATGAATATGAAACGGTTTATTCCAGTCGGGGACTCGAAGAATAGGTGCAGAACTCAATCGATTCTTCAACTCATTAAAAGCTCTTTCGCATTCTTCGGTCCAATTGAATTGAGTTAACAATGCATAAAGAGGTCTAGCAATTATGGCGTACATATGTATGAATCTTCGATAGTAACCACAATGTCCCATAAATGCTTGAACTTCTTTAGCAGTTTTCGGTCTCGGTAAATCCAAAATGACTTTGATTTTGTCTTCATCCGTGGAAATTCCATTCTTCGAAACAATATGTCCTAAGATTTTCCCTTGTCTCACCATGAAGACACATTTCTCAGGATTGAGGCATACTCGATATTGTCGACATTTGGCAAAAATCTTTTCTAGTTCAGGGATGTGCTCTGATCGTATAGCTGAATATGTACACAGATCATCCACGTATACCTCCATGCTCTTTCTCAAAAATTCCTTGAACACATGACACATCAGTCTTTGGAATGTAGCTGGGGCATTCGTTAAACCGAACGGCATGACTCTAAAGGCATATACTCCCCATTCAGTTGCAAATGCAGTCTTATGTTGGTCCTCAGGAGCAATGGCTACCTGATTATACCCCGAAAAGCCATCCAAAAAACTATAAACTTCTTTCCCTGCTACACGTTCCAAGAGATGGTCAGTGATCGGTAAGGGATAGCTATCCCTTATGGTTGCGGCGTTCACTTTTTTCAAATTGATGCACACTCTTAACTTGCCATTTTTCTTTGGTACAACCACCAAGGGTGATACCCATTCCGTGTGCTCAATTTCATAGATGAATCCAGCATCTAATAACTTATCTATCTCTTCTTTTATCTTGGCTGAATACACATCATTATAAGTATAAGGTCTCTGTTTGGAAGGTTTGGCCTCGGATGTCATGGGGATTCTATGCGCACATATAGATGGATCTACTCCTTTTAAGTCCTTATAGGTCCAAGCAAAGACATCCCGGTATTCTCTTATGAGTCGAATTAACTCTTGCTCTTCTTCCGCTGAGACATCCTGTCCTATGAAAGTACATCGTTCCTCTCCTCCTTCCATGGTTACGACTATTTTCTTGGTTTGCTCTTTATTATCATATGCTATTCCCGGTTGTGCCTCTCTCTTAGGCATTTGAATAGCAATCTTCCTCTCTTCCACTTCGTATTTTTTAAAGTGAGCTGGTACCTCAAATTGGTCTTGAAGCTTATTATCTTCATCTTCTAACCCCTTTTCAACTTCTAATTCTTCTTTTTGTGTGAGATCCTTATGTTGTTCATTGGCAGTGATATCTATGTTGTTGGTACAAATCCCTAGATCCAGGGGTTCTGGTTCCATTTCAGTGCTCTCGTAGTCCTCCTTCCAGTCTTTCTCAATCACTTCTCCTTCTTCCGCCTCCTGAAGGACTACCATATACAAACTAACATCATAACCCTCCTCGTCAATACATTCGTTCATAGTTACCACTTCTTCGTTTACACAAACATCGAGGGTGGCTAAAATTTCCATCCAACCGTGAGGTTCGAATTCTTCGTCTGGAAATACTTGTGGCATATAAGCCGGATCTTGTACCGATCTCACTATACCTTGTTTCTGCTGCCAACTTTTCCTTCTCTCTTCTTCCTTTTTTGCGGCTTGGCATATCCATAGATGAGTGTCCTCGTTCATCCAGGATTGGTCACTAGAACCTGCGCTATGAATCGATTGATCGTCTTCCTCTTTGTGGATTTGATTCCATTGCAGAGGTGGTACATCTTGATATGTGTACGTATGTAGGTTGATCCTAGTGGTGACTCCTGCGTGTTGTAGGTACACTGCATCTTTTCCCCAGTCTTGTACGACCTTTAGCTGTCTCATGAATGGCCTTCCCAATATCATTTCATAATTGCTTGGCCTTTCAAAGTGACATATTGCTAAAGTATGTTCGAATTCCACTCCGCATGTAGTGAAGACTACTCGTTCCAACAATCCTAAGGGTCTTTCCGTATGTCCATCTGCCATTTGAATTTTCATGCGTGTTGGTCTCAATGTTGGTTTTCCCCATTTCTCCCAAATTTCTTTGGTAGCAATGCCAACACCAGCTCCTGAATCTAGTATGGCTTTGGTTGTGTAACCCCTATAGGTGATTGGAAGACAAGTATTTCCTTCATCTCCTTCGCTAAAGTCTCCTACTTTATCCACTGGAATTCTCACCGTTTTCACTTCGTCAGCTACCTCCTTCTTTTCTTCCCTGACTTCCCATTGATTGATCAATTTCTCTTTTAAATGTGGTTTTACCTTTAACAGTTCCTCGAGTGTTAAGGTACATGGGATTTTCACCTCTCTAAGGCGTTGTATGATCTCCGATGTTTGAACTGATGGATTCGTTTCTCGTCTCGTTATTGATGGAATGCGATACAATTCTGAGTTGTGCTCGTATTCCCCGGTGTAGTTGGGTAGTTCCTTTACATCGTCTTCCACTTCTCTGTCACTTGCATCCATTGGAAAAATTTCTTCTGAATTGAGTTCAGGTATTGAACCCTCTATTTCGTTTTCTGCTTTCAATTCTTCAAAGGGCGGTTCCATTCCCTCTACCTTTTTCCACTTGTCCTCTTGAACTCGCGCCCATAAATCCTTAGTCCAATCTCCTTCTGTTTCAGGGACTATGGATCCTTCCTTTCTCTCAATACCAATTTCATCATCCAGAGGTCTATTTACGTTAGGCTTTTCCTGAGTGTTTAGGCACTCTTGAAATTTCTCTTCGCCCATTCGGTTGTTTGGTAAAGGTGATGCGGGTTTTTCTAATGTTTGTTGGGCAACTTCTATCAGTTTTTTGCAGATTTCCAGTCTTTCTTTCTCTAAGTCACCTCTCGGATACTCTCTCTCATGTTGTTCTATGGTAGGTCCTGCTTTTATTCTCGCCTTGTATGCCTGAATCCACATGGCTAATTCTTCAGGCATTGGGTCTGCTAATACTGATCCTACCTCCTCCCTTTTATTCTCCTTTTTATTTTCTTCTTTCACTTGTGATTCTTCTGTAGATTTCTGTTTACTCTTTTCATTTTCCTTCTTTTGTAACATTTTTTTTTCTTTTATCCTGTCTCTCCTTTGCTTCCACCTTTGGGATCTTTTACTGGCGATACTTTTTTCTGGTTCTTCGGAGTCTTCTACTCTGTGAGGGATGGGTGTATTTCCCTCTTTGTCGCTTTGATTATTTTCTTCGGTTTTATCAGGGTTTTCTCTAGCCTTTGCTCTTGTTATGGCTTTTAAAGGTATAGTGTACTCTTTGTCGCTCCCTGATGATTCAATTACTTCTATCACATTAATCTGTACGTTAGATGTGACTTTGTTTGGGTTCTTAGGACAATCTCTGAAGAGATGTTCCTTACCACAATCACTACAGTAGCCTTCCCAAATTCGTTGTGGTGGTGGTGGGTTCGGCAATGTACATTCTCTAATATAGTGGTCACCTCCACATCTGTAGCATGGTCCTCTCGGTACAGGCGGTCTATTCATTGGTCGAGGTGGCATGGTTGCTCTAGGAGCTGTATACATTAAGGGTACATAATCCTGCTCGTATCCATAAGAACTGTCTGATATTTCCATGCCATAAGCATATGGGTCATATGGTTGCCCATATTCCATTATCGAGCTCTCATAACCAGGGTATGTTCCTTGACTAGGATCGTAAAATGAGTCATATGGGTCACTGCTAGTCAAAGGTGTGGCTGGCACTATAGCCCTTTCTAAGTTTTCCTCTGGTTGCGCTATCTTAACTGGGACAACGTTCTGAGGGTGGGGCGGTTGTTGTCCTAGCATTGGTTGGGGTTGCGTATATCCCTGATATGCATATGGTCGTGGTATTGGTGTCTGCGGCTGATATGAGGGATATCTAAAGGCTTCTCCTCCCTGCTGGTTCTGCGGGTATCCATATGGTCTCACATAAGGCTGGGTAGGTCTGGTTTGCCTATTGTAAGGGCAGTTGTCGGTGCTATGGTTTGTGTATCTCTGCTCTATACTGCAATATTGTAGTGGTCCGGGGACAGAGGGTCTATGAGGAGTATAGGCAGGTGGTGGGACTACTCCCCTAGTACACAAATGAGAAGGATGATCTCCTCCGCACTGCATACATCTTCTAAGCATAGGCATTCTCATAGGATAGGTGGGATAATTCCTCTGTCCTTGAACATTTAGTTTTTTAGCTAACAAGTCGGCAATTTCCTCTACGTTGTTTTTAGGGTTTGATGTGCTGCTTGTTGACTCTTCACTTTTCACACTGCCTTGGGGTATTTTCAAGTCTTCTGCAAGGTTATCTTCTAGGTCTATGCATTCCTTCATGCACTCTTGCAAGGTTTGAACTCTCTTTATGTACACCAATGACCTCAAGGTTCCGTTCAATAGTCCTTCTAAAAACAATGATACCATTTTGTTTTGTGTTGGTCTCTCTTGTACAGGACATCTATCCACATACTGCTTGAATCTCCTGGCAGCCAATCTCACTGACTCGGTAGGGACTTGTTTGAAGCTGTGGATTAATGACGAAGAATTGTTCTTAATTCCAGATTTGGTAAATTCTTCAATCATTTCTTGATACACCTGATCCATGTTCTGAAAGGTATTTGGATCCAATGGCTGAAACCAGGCCAAAGCCGTGTCTGACAAGGTAAGGCCAAAAGACTCATATTGAATCATGAAGTCATCTACCTGCTCGGCTCTAATTACTTGTTTGAATTCTGCTATGTGATTATAGGGTTCACTAGAGCCATCATAATGATTTCTCATGCACTTGGCCACTTGAATCGGCCTTAGTCTCCTTCCTGCTTCAGGTTGTCTAAGCATTACAGGGTAGTTGGGTCTTCCTATTGGTATGCCTGGTCCTCGTACTACCTGTGGTCTGACTGGAGTATGAACTCCTTGTCTTGGGTCAATGGCTGGTTGTGGCCGGTAATTAGGATTAGTGGCAGGCATAGCGAATTGTACATGTGGTCTGATGGGGACCTGTGTTTGTTGAGTTTGTTGTGTTTGTCCTGATTGTTGAATTGAATCATTTTGAGAAGTTCCATGTGGATTCCGTGACGTAGTGGCTTGGTCCCTTGGGGGAAACACTGGGATGTTCTGATATTTCAGCTCAGCTCTCTCTAATTCTGTGATTGGCCAATATCTTCTGTGATTTTTGTCCAAATAGGTGATGATGGTGGGGAATTCAGGGTCTTGTAACTCATAGATGGTAACTGGATTAAAGGCCTATTCAGGAAAAATGGGAACTACACACGATTTTGAGACAGTTCTATCTATCCCAATGTTTTACTTTTCGAATCATTCACACACTACAACATATTATTATCTCTTGATTGGGGTATATTAAATTCATACTTTATTATTAAGGATAGTTGTATTATAAATAAGTTATCAATTTTGGGCTCAAACTTAAGAATTTAAAATAGTAAGTAACATAAATGGGACTTGAATAAGTCCCAAATTTCTTGAATAGGCCTTATTAGGAGCAGCTTCCCATATAGAGGAATGGGTTCTGAGCAAGTGCTCCATTCCGTTGATCAAATACACATCTATCAGAGTATCATCCTGTGGAACTAAGTCTCCTCTCCAAAGTTTGGTAATTGTTGATCTCCCTCTAGGAGTAGCTACTTGTTCTTCGGCTCCATATCCGTTTAAGCTCGAAGCATTATTTTCCTCACCACGCTCATTAATGATTTCAGGGTGTTCTGTGACCACGTATTGAATGTCTTGTTTGTCCATGTACAGTCCTCCTATGTACTTGACTGCTGGTCTTGGCACTATGTAGGCCTCTGAAGCCTTCCTCAGTCTAGCCACTGATCTGTTTAGACCATCCAAATAGATAGGTATCTCATTGTGGTTGGTGCTCACATACTCTAAGGAAGTTCTGTATTCGCCCTCAATGATGGACATCTGGCCAATCATGGGCACAGTGTTTTGCATATCCTCGGAAGCCATGGGGATTTCTCCTTCTGACTCACTGGAGGTCTCAGAGTAGTGTGAACGGCAACTTGGTTCGGCTGCACTCCCTACGGAAGAAATTACACTTCTTCGGCTTCCTAGGGTTCTTCCGGATCTCAGGTTCATTCACTTAAGAGCTCTGATCAAATCTTGTCCTCCTCTAGCCTCTAGAATTCTAAGATATGGCTTAGCAGTCTAGGAAAAAATTAGGCTGGAAAATGACTGAAGGAAAATTTCAAGTCACGATACTTGACCTCTAAAATCCACGATACACGATATCTGTCGAAACGATCGCTGACTGACACGATACTTGGACGAAACGATCGCTGGAAAAGGATCTCCGCCCAGACGATACTTGATGAAAACGAGACTTGATACCTGAGTTCAGACAATACACGATACACGATACTTCCCCCAAACGATCTTTGACAAAACGATCTCTGGACTCCACGATCTTTGGTCAACAAGATACACGATCGACGATACTTGGCTCAAAACGATACGCGATCGCTGGTAAGTATCGCGATCTTCAGGCCACGATACACGATATTTGGCGCAGACGATACTTGATACACGATACTCGACCAAACGATCGACGATCTTTGGCCAACGATCGCTGACCACAACGATACACGACACTTGTTAAGTATCGCGATCGCTGAAGACTAGGCGATACCGATACTTGAAACGAAACGATACCGATCTCTCCTAGGTATCGTGATCTTTGGTAAACGATCTCTCACAGAGACGATCGACGATACTTGAGCCGAAACGATACCGATCTTTGATCAATATCGCGATCTTTGAACCAAACGATACACGATCGCTGATTCAAACGATACTTGGTCAAACGATATCTGACCGAAACGATACCGATCTTTGACCTCAACGATCGACGATCTTTGGCAAGTATCGCGATCTCTCGAACACGATACTTGAGCCAAGGATACACGATCTTTGGGCTCAAACGATCTCTGATCGAGACGATACCGATATTTGGGAAATATCGCGATACTCGACCACAGGAGTCCACGATACTTGACAAGTATCGCGATCTTCAACCGTGGGAGCAAAGACGATACTTGACCCAACTTCAAAGTTTTGTAGAGGTTTTTAAGATTTTGTTTCAATGCACTTGTTTAATGCACTCTCCTCCCCCTTCTCCACTCTCTGGATCACTCAAAACTCACCTTTTCACCTCAATCAAACCCAAACGATCTCTGTCGCAGGTCGTTTCTGACTGAACTTGATTTTTTTGAATGATGTAAAAGGATTAGGACTTGCTAGGCTCACCTCTGATGCACTTTCAACTTCTTTAGCACTTCCCCTTGCTTTGTAATGCTCCAGGTCGCCTATATACTCGCCCACGATCTCTGCAACTCTCACGATACCCGACTGCTCTCTCCACGATACTTGTTCAACAAGTGAATTGAAAAATGGAACTTTTTTGGCTTTTATACTTGGAAATTCCTAGCTTACCAAAAAGGAAAATTTTTGAACAACACTAAAGCCTACTCTACTCTCCACTCACTCCTACTCTACTTCTTCTACTCTCTTCCCTAATCTATCAACTCACTACACACACTCCAAGAATGAGAAGTAGCAAGTGCGGCTGAAAATGACTTACCAAAGAAGAGAAGATTTCCGCTCCTCCAAGTTCTTCAAAGCAAAAAGCTACTTACCATCACACGAATGCCTCGGTTTGATTCGTCATTCCCCGGCAACGGCGCCAAAAAGTGTGTTGACCTAAGCTTCAACTTAGGGACTTGTGGAGAAAGAGACTATACCTCAATCCCCTCACAAGTGCATATAGTGGGGATACACGCTTTTAATTATCAATCCAAAGAGTATGCAAACCTAGCCGAGTGTATGAAGACATGCAATCACGTAATGGTCAATGCAAATGAACTACTCAAGAATGAAAATGAGGTAAATGCTTATCCTAACAAGCTTCAACGGTAGGTCAAGACGAAACGATACTTGGTGCAGCACCCGTCAGTATTTTGGACTTTTCTCCTAGCTCCGAGCTCCAAACATAGCGAATAGCATATGCGTTTCGAAGCTCTCGAGAAGACGCATCCAATGGCAGTGGTTTCACTCAATTCCGACGCTCCTACTTCAAGTTATGACAGAAATACTGAAACCCGAAAATACTTTCCTACTCTTCAGCACTTCCTACACCTCGCACACACCTTTCCTACAGCAAAGTAACACTCTCAAGGATAGACAACACTCACAAACACTCTTTCCAAGCACTACACATGCATACCAGCTCACGAAGAAGAAGATGAAGAGGGAAGAAGACACAAATTCGAATTTCTGTGCTCTCTATTCTCACAATGGCAAAAAGTCTTTTACAAAGAGTCACATTTGACTTATATACTAGTGCCCTAAAAATGGTCCTTTCACACAAGTGACCGGCACTTTATTCACTAAAAGCTAATTTCCTACTATTTTACATGGGTAAGCTTCTATTCTTCTGTGGGAATGCATCTAGAGGACTCCTCTAGTGCCTTTACAAAGGGAAATATATTACAAAAATGAATATGTTACAAAAATATGTGGTCCAAATCGGAAAAATTTTGGGGCCCGTCTTTTTCTCTGCTTTGTGCGCTCTTTAGCTCTGCAACAACGAGCAATACAAGGAAACCCTTGACATGATTGCTGATGCATTGGGGGTAGCTGAGACAGTGCATACCGCTCTCGCACACTCACGAAGATCGGAGCGAAGATATGGTAGACGTACCCCTAGACCGGGGAAACAAATGAATGTCTTGGTATCAGAACCACAGGGCACCACATCCACCACCACGGGGCACAACCCATACCATTCATCACACTGATGAAGCCCATACCTCAAGTGCACCCCCGTCACCCCCTTTACCACCCTCCCCTCCAACTCCACCACCTTCACCTCCTACCACCACTGTCACCGCCACTGTCACTGCCTTAGATTCCACTTCCCATACCGAAGCACAGACTGGGAGTCAACCCTCACAATCCACACAACTTGACACCACCAATATTGTAAAGGCTACCACTGACACTGTAATTCTAACTGTAGCCACTGAAAAACCCCATTCCCCCTATCACACTTCCTGGTGGTTCATATTCACAATTGCACACACCACTTTACACCTTCACAACCATCACCACACCGACAATTCCCATGTTCGCAATCAGTCCCACGACCGCATCCACACATGACTTCATGGACATATCACCCACTTCCGCACCTCTACCTCCCCCCATATTCCCACAATCTCCCATTCCCCCACCACCCACTTCACCCTTCCCTAGCACAGCATACACACTCCCATTCCCTTTTTCCTACTCTCCTGCATTCAACACCTTCCCCACATCCACTTCTGTTAATAATGTATTTAATACTTTGTACCAGTGTATGTCTCAACTACAATAGCATTACCAGCACCTAGATGCTCAACATACGAGCCTGTTCAGAAATCATGAAACGCTACAAGAAAGATTCATTAATTTAGAGAAGGAAAAGAGGCTATTACAACAACAGTTTAATACCTTACAGGCACAACATGATCAATTAGTAGACAATCCACCCCAACCAGATACCGAAGAAAAACAACAACTCGATGATATGTTACACGCCCAGATAACGGACAATCTCAAGCTTCGACGTAACCTCGCCTTACTACGAAAGCACACGCCCGTAGCACTCGAAGAAAATAAACGACTACAGAAACAGAACGAAGAAAACCTGGAAGCAGCAATGGAGGGTTCACCATAGGAAATCGACCCAGAGCATTTGAAGGCCATCCCATCTGAAAATACGCAAATCGTGTTGGAAACACATGCCGATCTCCTGAAAGCACACGCAACCTTAGAAAAAGAGAGGGATGACCTACTAAAGCAACTGGCAGCTCAGCAAGAGTCACCAAAAGAAGTCACAATCGCAGCAGACACACTTGAAGAAGTCGCAGAACTCAGAGCACAATTGGAAGAACTACGAAATAAAGTTCTTTAATATGAGCGTCAACCCTCTCCCCTCGTGGAGCCAGAACCTGAAGACTTAGTTCCAATCGAAGTTGAGGAGATTTTTGAAGACCCATACGTACCCATGCCTGCACTAGGGGGTAAGCAAACAGAGGAAGGAATGTACACAATAGAGATCGAAGCTCCTGAATGGATGCAAAATTTAGAGAAGGTTGGTGCAACCCATGATGAGAGAGTTGCAGTACAAATACAGTCGATGTCCCAATTGGAAGAAGTCGTCATCAAATCGGATTACTTTAGAAACCTCTCCCATCATCGATGGATTGGCACATCCGATAATTTGTATGTTCCATTCTGTGTACTAATGGCAGATTATAATGCTGAAATAAAGCAGCGCACAACAAAAGAACCAACCTTGGCAACACAGTTTGCACCAGATGACATTCCTGCAAGCGCCACGCACGGGAATATATTTCAACCTACCTGGAGGATACGTCTGCTTGAAACATATCCTGAGATGGTACGCACTTGGAATAACATGCCTTTATACATCAAGTATAACCCATGCCACTGCCCTGTCTTTCGACGAAGCTCTTGGCCAGAGTACACCAAAACAGTTTTGATAGTTAAAGGATGTGAAAAGTGGCTAAACTATGTGTACTTAGCACCCCCTCGTGGCCAACCCACGGTTGGCTACATGATTTCAACCATCTGACATTGGGCAGTTAGATTCAAAAATGTACCAGATATCATGGCACATATGTGCCTCAAAATATTTGAGTTAATGCTAATCACATTCAGAACCTTTAGAAATGTCAAAGAACCCCACCTTTCGGCTCTCGGATTCAATGAAGGCAACCAGGATCTTGCCTACGATATGAGCACAACACCACCCATCAATGTTGTCTATGTGTGGCATGCTCGTATCAAGTATCTACCAGCCTGCTTCAAGCAAACATTTGAGGAAATGTTTATCACAGGGTTCTAGGAATATCATTCCGAGATATTCATACCCAAACCATCTCACCTAGTACAGCTATTTGTGGTTGAATAGGCTCTACACTCAGAACAGCTACGCATGCCACATCCGGAGGTACCCGGGCCAGTAGATTGGGATGCCCTACTAACTGATTTGGCCAAAGGGTTGAGAATAGCAGAACATCACTTAGCTACAGATATCGTGGAGTACTACATCCAACGGTCCACACAACAAGGGTCTGTCAGAGACGACAGACGCGAGAGAGGGGGGAGTGTTGGCAGTGGTCAGGGCGGTCAAGGACTTACAAGACAAGGGAGCCAACGAGAAGGGCCAGGCAGGCAAAGAAGTCAAAGAAGATATGGAAAATAGGCCCATCATTTTTCTTGAATTAATACTTCCCAAATAGTGATTTTAGTCACTTTACACCATTGTAAATATTAATCCACCTTTTTGTAACTCCATTTTGTGCAAGCCAAGGAGTCCTTGAGCTTGAGGAGCATTAGAAGTACCTACCTATCAATTTTCATATGTTTAGACTCCGTTTGAGCCCTCAAATAGGCCATAGAACCTAATTTTTAACTACATCGGACACTAGGTCTGGACAGGGCCAAAGCTAGTAAAAAACTATAAAAAGAGCTAGAGAGCTCATTTTTGGGGTTAGCTTGTTGTAGAATTGAACTTGTAAGAGCACTTTTGAGTAATCTAAAGAACTCCATTGTCTCTCTCTTTGTTCTTGCCTTGTGTGTGTGTGTGTGTATGTGTGAGCATGTTAGTGTGCTTCTCACTCACACACTTGTGCCATCACTTGTTCGAGGTCTTCATACTATCCTCACGTCTGCCCAGATTGACATTAAAGGAGGTGCTACTCATCACTGAGCTACAGCCTCTTTAGCTTGCTAATGATAAAAAATAATCACCTATGTTCTCTGGAACATGATCCACTAATCAATGGATCAAAACATATGAGTAGGAAATTAATCCAAGGTCATAGACTTGTTATTTTAGTCTCTACACCTATTCAATATAATGAACAGTGCTCTGAGCATGATAGAGATTAGCCTAATTCCTTTTGATGGTGTCTAATTAACTTAGACAGCTACCAATCATGAGTGATTTCAATAAACAAGATGAACTACATGTTGAGTATGATGTTTAGCAAATCATAGCACTTCCCCGACATTTTTGGGATGCATTAGAGTACAGACTAGAGAGTAAAGATATGATGATATCTCACAGTTGAGAAAACCAATGATAATGAGATTTTATATCTATAATGCTTTAAATCACGACAAATGATCAATCATACACTGAGAACAAGCTTTGTTAAGATCACTGTACTAATGTAGTCATGGCAGAGAAGTGAAGTAGAGATATAATCAAAATGTATGTATTAGATCACATAGAAATACAATGTCATTGGCAATAATCTATTGCACAATGTGATGGTGGTGATTGAGCTATGAAGTAAGTTCTCAGATCACATAAGATCCCTCTCTATTGCTCTCCAAAAATCGGGCATACCATGCGAGTCTTTTGATCCACCTTTATAGTTGAGTTTGGAGCCAATCTTGAATTCAAATTCAAATGTTCAACTAAAATTAAATCATAAACTATAGGATATCTTCTCTCATCAATCATCTACTAGATGAATTGAGATTTGATGCTTCCTAACTCCACGTGGAAGTAAGGTACTTTTACAAAGGTAAAATGTAATTGATTTTACAAGGGATTGATCATATATGACTCCAGGATATATATGCTAATCATCCAAGTATGTGGGCTTGGATTCTCTTGCACCAACGTCTCATACCAAATATATAATTGTAGCTACATATTATCTAACCAAATGGGAAGAGGTCAAGACTACCAAGAGGAATGATGCACAAACAATGGAAAACATTTTGTTTGAAAATGTCTTCATGAGATATGGATTGATGATTGAGCTAGTGAGCGATTGAGGGACTCACTTTCTAAATGAAGTCATTGAATATTTGTTGCAAGATTTTTTGGTGATTCACAAGAATTCTACACCATATCATCCTAAGTCCAATGGACAAACATAGAGTACTAACAAATTCCTTTGCAATGTCATGACTAAGTTCTTAAACAACAAATGCTTGGATTGGGACAAACAGCTGCACCATGTTGTTTGGGCATACCAAGTGGCCTACAAGAGAGTCTTCAATGCAAGTCCCCTTCTGATGATATTTGGTCAGAATGCAGTGCTTCCATTGGGCTTTGTGATACCCACTCTTAAGGTTGCACAAGAGCATCAATGGACCGACCACAAGCTATCATCTAGGATTATGGACTTAGAACTCTTAGGAGAGACTAGGCTAAGAGCCGTAGCAGGAATATATGCAGCCAAGAAGAGGAAGAAATCCTATTTTGATGTGCATGTGAAGGATAAAGTCTTGCAAGTTGGTGATTTATTCTTAATCTATACATTGAAGCAACATGCTCAAAAATTAGAGAAACGTGGGTGGACCTATTATTATCAATATACTTTCAACGAGTGGAGTGGTGCAATTAGCCACCTTGGAAGGAGAGCTAATGCCAAATTACAATAGTGCTTCTAGAGTCAAGCTCTATCAAGAACCTTTGATTGAGGATATGCTTACAAGACTCAATTTGGCAAGGAAATGCAAATAGGAGGAAAGGAGAACTAGAGAGGAAGCACAACTTGAAGCCCTAGAGTGCATCAAATGTATGAAATTAGGAAGCGAAGGATTAAGGATGGAATGAAATGATAGAGTAGAAGAACTTCTTCTATTCCATACCTTCTCCAAAATAGAGGTCCCTAGATATCCCATCACCATGTGCCAGACCAAGCCAAATACTTACCCTAGCATAGTTGATAGACAACCCTTTACTATTGTTCAGCTAAGGTAAGGCACCACTCTCAAGGAGATTACGACTCTAATTGATTCAGGTGCAGCAACTAGTGGGATTATATCTTTCTACTATCAAGCCATGGAACTAAAAGTGATTCCCATTGAGGCATACCTTATAGGACTAGGAGGCACGGAAATCCCCTTGCATGGGTGAGATGGAAATTCCTATCCTCATAAAGGATGTAACCTTGATAGTAAAGTTCCTAGTAGACCATGATGAAGATCTAATAGAACCTCTGACTCTAGGCCAAGATTGGATATATGATCACTCAATATTTAAGACAAGAATCTTGGTGATGACTCAAACTCCCAAGGAAAACCTAGTTCTGAGCAAGTATTCTACTCTGGTAGAGGAAGAGGTAGAGTCAGAGGCTTCGAAAGTGGAAGAGGACACAATAACCAAGACCAAGTGTAGCTCAGTGATGAGTAGCACCTCCTTTAATGTCAATCCAGGAAGACATGAGGATGGTATGAAGACCTCGAACAAGTGATGGCACAAGTGTGTGTGTGAGAAGCACACTAACATGCACACACATACACACACACACGGACACAAGGCAAAAACAAAGAGAGAGACAATGGAGTTCTTTAGATTACTTCAAAAGTGCTCTTACAAGTTCAATTCTACAACAATCTAACCTCAAAAATGAGCTCTCTAGCTCTTTTTATAGTTTTTGACAAGCTTTGGCCCTGTCTAGACCTAGTGTCTGACCTAGTTAAAAATTAGGTTCTAGGGCCTATTTGAGGGCTCAAACGAAGTCTAAAAAATATGAAAATTGATAGGTAGGTACTTCTAATGCTCCTCAAGCTAATGACTCCTTGGCTCGCACAAAATGGATCTACAAAAAATATGAAATGGTATTTACAATGAGGTGAAGTGACTAAGATCACTAATTGGAAAGTATTGTTTCATGGAAAAATTGTAGGGCCTATTTGCCAGATCTGCGATGACTACTTTGCCTGCTTGATCCTTGATCCGACTCCCTTCTTTGGCTTCCTTGTCTTGTGAGTCCTTGGGTGCTTTGACTGCTGCTAACACCCCCCCTCTCTCGCGTCTGTCGTCTCTGACAGACCCTTGTTTGGCTGAGCGTTTGACATAGAATTCAACCACGTCTGAAGCTAGGTGGTGTTCTTCCAGCCGCAACCCTCGTGCTAAATCAGTTAGGAGGGCATCTCAATCCAATGGACCTGGAACGTCCGGATGCGGCACACGCAGTTGTTCTGAATGTAATGTTCGCTCCATTGCAAAGAGGTGGAGTAGATGGGAGGGTCTAAGAACAAAGACTTTAGAGTGGTATTCCCAGAACCCCGTGATGAACATCTCTTCAAATGTTTGCTTGTAGCAAGCAGGGAGGTATTTAATTGGTGCGTGCCATGCATATATCACCTGGAAGGAGGGGGTTGTACTCATATCGTAGACCAAGTCAAGGTTACCTGCTGTGAATCCGACACCTAAGAAATGTTGATCTTTAATATTTTTGCAGGTTCTGAAGGTTACCAGCATCAACTTGAAAATCTTTAGGCACATCTGAGCCATTACATCTAGGATGTTTTGCATTCTGACTCCCCAGTGGCGGATGGTGGAGATCATGTAGCCCACTGTAGCTTGTTCCCATGGCGGTGCTAGGTATACGTAATTGAGCCACTTTGCACAGCCTTTAACATTCTTCACAGTGATGGAAAACTCCGGCCATGTGCGTCTTCTGAGTATGGGAGCATAACAGGGATTATACTTAATGAATAGTGGCATGTTATTCCAAGTTCGAACCATCTCAAGGTAAGTTTCTAAGAGTCGTAGCCGCCAGGTAGGTTGATGAATTGATCCTTGTTTAGCGCTCTCAGGGATATCATTAGGGCCGAATTGAGTGGCAAAGGTTGGAGCCTTGCCACATCGTCATTGAATTTCTGCGTTGTAATCTGCCAAGAGCACACAATACGGCACATACTGATCGTCGTTGGTGCCTATCCATCTGTGATGAGACATACTTTGGAAATATTTTGATTTGATAATGGTGTCCTCAATCTTGGTCATGGACTCAATCTGGACTGCTACTCGATCATCATGTGTATTGGCCGTTTTTTCGAGTTTCTGCATCCATTCTTGGGCCTCTACCTCTAGTGTGTCCAATCCCTCAGAGGTTTGTTGGCCACCCGGCATTGGCATAGGAACATATGGCTCTTCATATGACTCATCCACTTCTATGGGTACCAATTCTTCTGGTTCTGGCTCGATGACTAGGGAGGGTTGTCTTTCATATTGGAGTAACTTGCTTTGCAACTCCGCTACCTGTTCTCTCAGTGCATTGAACTCTCCTATAGTGGTGGTAGAATCGGTGATCTTGGGTTGGGCTTTCTGCATCGTTAGCTGTTGATGGAGAGTATCCCGTTCTTTGCCCAACTCATCATGCGCTTCTAGTAGATCCGCATAGCTTTCGAGAATTGTCTTCATAGTCTCCGATGGAACAACTTTAAATCTTTCTGGGTCGATCTCCTGGGGGGAACCCTCCATGACTGCCTCTAAATTTTCTTCATTCTGCATTTGCAAGCGCTTGTTCTCTTCAAGGGCAATGGCCATGTGCTTTCGGAGTAAGGTCAGGTTGCGACGGCTTTTAACATGTTCTGACTGATAAAGTTCTAGTAGAGCTGTTAGTTTTTTAACTTCAGAGGATTCGGATGGCTGGGGAGCTTCCAACAGGGTCTGGTGAGCGTGCTTAAGCATAGTGTAGCATTGATTTAGGTCAGTGTTTTCTACTTCCAAAGCTGCAAGCCTCTTCTATAGTTGCTCTTGATCCATAGTTATTTGGCGATGATGATCTTCTAAGGTTTGGTATTCTATCTGCAACTGATGTACACATTGGTGTAATGTAGAAAACATGTTATTTACATTTATGAATGCAAGGAAGGTGGAGGATGCAGGGGGAATGGGGAGGGGGAAAGGGATAGTGAATGAAGTGGTCATGAGAGGTGATGTGGGTGGAGGGGGTATGGGAGATGGTGGTAGAGAGGGGGGAGGGAGTGGTGTTGTGGCTGGTGATGTTTCCATGGTGTCAAAAGTGTGTGTGAATGTGTAGATGGGGACCGTGGGTGGGGTGGATGTGATGTTCGTGAATATTGTTGTAAATGTGGGCATTGTGATCCCTCCAAATTGGGTGCCTGGTGAGATAGGAATCCCCATAACATATGTGGTGAGTGTTGAAGTTGGGGTGGTAGTGTCGTGTGGTGAGGTGAAATGTGTAGTGAGAGGTGGTGAGGGTGGTGATGGTGGTGCCTCGTGGTGTTCCTCTGTCTGTGTAGTGTCTCCTGGTGTCGATACTTCTATGTGGATTTGCTTTCCGGAGCGAAGAGGACGGATTGGCACCCGTTTCTCAAAGCGATGAACGTAAGTCATAGCCGAATGAATGGCCTCATCCAGGCCCAGGGGTCCGCGTGTAGGTTCATGGACTCAATGAATTGTTCATCAACGCCTTCCTCTCCTAACATTTGGCTCATTAGCACCTTCCCTGTTTTGAGCGACAGTTTGTGATGTTCTTGGACTTGCTTCATGGTTTCATACAATCTTTTTATTTGTGCTGAATAGGCTAGGGCACTTGCTAGTTCTGAAGTTTCTTCGTATTCTTGATCATGTTCTTTGTCTGCTTCCTCTTCAGTCTCTTCTTCATCTTCCTCTACTTCTACTACTTCCGGTTGGGTAGGGGCTGAAGTTGTTGTAGTGGGTTGTTGTCCTTGGGTCTGCTCTGCTTCCATCAGGTTAGATTCATTGATCATCCTAGTAATTTCTTCATCAGTGAGATCATCCAGGGTGTAGCCCTGTGGAAACTCCAGGTCAGAGGGAATCGGAGGGAAAACTAGATTGGGTCCTTCTACACTCTGTATGGGTAAGCGTATCGTAAACGGACGGACACGTCGCGTTTGTGGAGGTGTCACCTCTGGTGTGGTGGTGGATCCCCTTGCTTGGGCACATGGTAATTGGACAGAGCTTCTCATTTTCTTAGATCGAGGTCTTGCTGTTGATAGCCTTCTTTGGAATTCTTGAGCTCGGGTCCACACTAGTGCTCTTCGAATAGGCACATCATAAGCTAAACACCTGTAAATTATTTTTGTCAGCACACAACACCCATGAAGCACGTTCTTCTGTTTCTTATTCCATCGTTGATGTGCTAGGTGGATTTGACCTATGATCCAGTGTGGTAAATTGATTGTGAGATCCTCTATCTCCGCCAAGTATAGGCTGAACCAGATTCTTTTTGGTGGCATAGTGAAGCGTTCTTGGGCAGGGAAGGTGAAGTGTTGCATGATGGTTCGTAGGTGGAGGGTGATGGTTGGTGTCATTGCTACCATGTCCTTCAATTTGTTGAGATCCTTGTGCTTCATCCTGTCGAGAATCATTGTTTCTTTCTCAGTTGGAATATGCATACCTTGCATGTTCAACGCTTCCTGTACTAGGTTGAGGGTCAGTTTGAATCTTTTTAGCTCGTGGCCTGGCGTCAGTGAGGGTAGCACGAAAGTACTATCGCCTCCCTTGGCTCTGCTAGGGGTGATGGTACTGATAAGGTAGGAGCAACGTAGGAAATGTGGCTTAGGTAGATGTGCCCGGAAATAGCTATCCAAGCCCGCTTTGGTCCATACCGATCGCATTACTTCTACATTCTGGTACTTCTCGAATTCACGGGTGAAGAAATGGTATCGTCCCCATTTGCCATTAAACTCAATTTCTGCCTCCCAAAAGTAGGTGCCTTCTCCCAATGGTCTTGCGACATCACTGAACCAATGTGCGTGTTTCCCCACTTGAGAAGTGTGTCTCTGCGGAGGGTCCTGAATGGGAAGTACATGCACTGCTCTAAGTTCTTGAGGTCTCGCGGTGAGTTGTGGTTCGAGGAGGAGGGTTTCAATGTCCACTATCTAGGCGCTAGACCCGGCCTGGGAACTGGTACCTCTTGCTTCTGCCATGTTACTTCTTGTTTGCTGGTTCTGTGAGAATATAGAAGCATGTGTTAACATTGTAATGGACAAGACAGAACAATTTTTGTCCTCGTTACAACATTAACGTGAGGTTAGTGGGTTAGTGAGTGCTCGGTGATTGTGTGTAGTTAGTGAATGAATAATCCTATTCAACGGAAAGATGTAGTGTGAGAATGATGCAGTTAGTAGGTGGAGATGAATTTACAAATGGGGGTCGGGCGGTTTATTACAAGCTTTAGGCTGCCAAACATAGTGGATGGCTTGATTTTGTGGAGACTCTGGAGGGCTTTATAAGAGTGTCTGCTTGGAAATGAGGCTTTTTAGGGACCCATTTACAAGTGATTCTGCTCATGCTCATGGGCAAATATGTGTTCGTGCATGTTGAATAAGAGTGGGTATTAGCTGTTCGAGTGAGTGAACCATGTTGTACATGGTGTGATCTGTGTGTATCTATTTGAGCCCGCAAGCAAGCCTTAGGCACCCAAATTTGTCTTAGGTACCCAGATAGACTTCACTTTAGTGGAAGACTTTTTGAAAGACTTCTTATTGGTGTCCTGTCGTTGCCCCCTAACAGGAAGCTGAGCCAGCAATTGTGATTGGACCGCAACAGCTTGATCACCTTTCCACACCCACACTTGTTTTGGTGGCTGAGACACCTTGCTTCGTACTTTTTTGTGGCTTCGAGCATAGATCATCTGTTTCTTCTGCATTCGATCCGCCTTTGGTTGCTGCATCCCTATGGTGAAAGGCTCTTGAGCCCACGGAAAAGATGATTGTACGAGACTTTATTTTGCTCAAATCCCTCGGAATCGGTCCAATTGGATCACCTGGAGCCCACAATTATCTCGCAATGGATTCTTCCTATGTCTATGCACTAGCTCATATGTTCCCGGCAAACGCACCAAAGTGTTGAGTTCTTGAGCCCCAGGAAAATGATTATACGAGACTTTATTTTGTTCAAATCCCTCGGAATCGGTTTACTTGGATCACCTAGAGCCCACAATTATCGCACAATGGATTCTTCTTATGGCTATATATATTTTTTTTTAAAGTTTAATAAACTTGACATAGCATATAATTAGAAGATAACAGTCTGATTGATTGGATGTCCGAGCTTTGCCATAATGGATGGATACGCTAAACTCCCAGGTACCTTCTCTTATTAGCCTCCTAATGTGGAGTGAACAGAAGATCCTTCAATTCTGATTTTCGCCCTCATATAAAGCAAGCTATTTGAACCATATCCGCTCCCATTTTCGATTACAATCTGTTTCAATTTTTTTTTAATCTGAGATCATTAGTGTCCATTTTCTCTCAACGCTAAGCTGTTGAACTATATCCAATGCCGATCGTACTATAAACTCTTTTCCTTTCAAATCAACAGATCTAACGAACCGTTTCCATCAGCAGTACAAATTTCATCACAATTTGTCGGATGCATCAAATTTGCATTGAGCAACATTGCTGGAGTTTGAAAATGACAGTTGTACAGTCTGAAGTTGTCATATATGTTGAGTAAGGTTGACCCCCCAGATCAAATACATGCACAGCCTCTGTGTTTCTTCCGAACTCCTCTCAGAAAAGCGCTCATCTGCATCCATGAATCTTAACAGCGTCCAAAAAATTCGAGAGCCTTAGAGTCGTCGCAACCTTCATGTTAGAACCTCGAACATGGCTGCCAGCATGAAGTTGGGTCTCCTTCTTCGACATGCGTCAGATCTACCTCAAACTTAGCCTTCTCCCTGCAATCCGAGCTACGGAAAGATGTCCCCTATTACAGTCATTGACCCCTCTTAGCACCCTTGTTCTCTCGTCTCTTCACACTCCCTTTCATTTTTTTCCTCCCATTTTTTCTTCACTCTCGAGTATATGCGCCCCCTTTTTCACTTCCTTTCACTTAATCTCAATTCACGTATGCACTTACGCACACCCCTATGCACACACCCACACTCCGGCATCCATATACTCAATCTCTTCCACTCATGCCACACCTACTTTTCCCCTTTCTTTATTTCCCACCTCTACTCACACACTCTTCCTCATATTCACATATGCACACCTACACACAATTCCCTTCTTCCTCCACCCTTTTCTCCCTCTTCCCCTTTTTCTAACTTGCCTCCCCTAAGTCCTGCTGACCAATCTTTGTCGTGGATTTACTAGGCAGGTTGCATTTTGAAGCTCTATTGTCAGGTTCCACATGAGTTGGATCGATCAGGCAGACTTCAGAATCGTCTCCTTCACTGGATTCAATCTCTTGAAAAGATGAACTGCTACCTTTATCGAAAAAGGACATTTCGAACAACCACTATTCAACTCTTGATATACAGAAATAATACCTGAACTTTCAAGTAGTGCATTGCAGACATTTTGACATAGTATTTGATAAAGATGAATGAAATTTCCTTTCGAAAATGGCAGATAATAAAGCTGGAAGATTTGTCCTTTTATTTAGGTCATCCATCAGGGCTGTCTTTTTTGTGCATGCTGCCATCTTGGTACTAGATAGCTAGCTCTTGCTGCAACTAGCAGATAGCACATCGTTCTTTCTGATAACCGAAATGCGTAAGTTCCTGATGCAAAATCACTATCGTCAATCATTCAGGAAATTCAAATGATTTAATACATATGAAGCTGGATGCAAACATATATCCAGCATGACATGAAAGAAAGGCAATCCGGGAGTCCATACATTAATTGCAAAAGATGTAGCACTGAGTCCTATGGAAAACAACATGAACAGGACCTACATGAAGTGCTTGAATAATTTATTATAACTATATGAATTCAAGCATAATAGAAACTTTTACTCGAACTCCCAAAGCACTTAGTTGAAACTTGAACCAGCAACATGCCAGCATAGTACTCATACTGTACCTTTAAAGGGCCACAAACAGTCGAGCTTGCGAATAATCCAGATCAGCAGAGGAGTCAACTTCATGAGCTGTGCGTGTGGATCGTCTTACCTTTATAGTGAAGAGAATGTCCTTCATCACCACTTGTCATCGCAGGATCAAAACCCTCAGCAAGAAGTGGTCTTGACATCTGGCTCGAACTCTACAGCATCCATATCCGGCAGCACTATTCCTTCTGCACACGACCTCGAGAGCTAGGTAGAGAGGCGAGCGTTCATCCTCGTATGTTCCTTCCGAACCCTGAGCCAAGTGACTCACCCTTTCCCCTCAGATGCAGCTGAGGACGTCCTCTTCCCCCCTTTCCGCTTCTGCCCAGGAGACACACGATAGCCAAGGGAGAGTCCCCCGAAATGACAGTTCACCCCCTTATCTTGGCAGCCGACTTTCCCCTTCACACAGAGCGCACCTTTTTCGTCTCCTCCGCCTACACGATCCCCACCAAGAAAAAAATACAAAAAAAAACCTCCCTGCCTGTCACACTCCTTTTCTGGCAAAAACGGAAAGGAGGGGGGAGTCTTCTGACAAAAATAACCTCCACGACAGTTCCTCCAGCCTCTACTTTTTGTTTGGTGACAGATCCGTTGAGGGCATCTTTTTCCCTCACATCACGTTCATCTGTATTGCACAACTCCCACAACTGAATTTGGATGAGAGGGCAATTTTTTGTACTATTGCTAGGGCCTTCTCTAAGTTACCTGCACGGCAAAAGACTCCCACCATTCGGATGTGATGGGGAAGAGAAGGAAAAATGCCATGGCATTCGCTCATGGATTCAAAATACAATTCGCTTGTTTTGTAAAGGCCTTTGCGACCACAGGCACCAAGAATAATGATGAATGTGACTGGATCAGGCTCAACAACATCCCTCAACATTTCCTCGTACATCCGGTAGACATCTTCACTTTCTCCAACTTGTGCGTAGCCTTCAATTAGAGAGGTCCATGAAACCACATCTCTCATGGGAAGTTTTGTGAAAACCTCGAGAGCTCTTGAATTGGAGCCACATTTAGAATACATGTCAATGAGTGTGTTGCCAACAAGTAGCTCTTTTTCAAGAAGACCCTTCCTCTCTATCTCAGAATGCACTTCTTGTGCTATGGAAGTAGCCCCAATAATACAACAGGCTTGTAAGCTGCAAATAAGAGCAACAGAATCTCTTGAAATTTCCTCAAGTTGCATGCACTCTAGCAACTTGTAGATATTGTCACTGTCTGATTGCTCAGTATATCCTGCCAACAATGTAGTCCATAAAACAATGCTTCTAAACTGAAGCCTGTCAAACACCTCTTGTGCTTTTTGCAGAAAACCAAATATGACATACATGTCAATTAAAACATTGTCCGTGCTTGGATCCTCTATAAGTCCTCGTCTTGCAACTTCAGCATGTATCTCTTCCCCCTTGCCAATATCTTTGATAGAGCTACATGCTTTCATAGTGCATATCAATGCTACATTATCAGCAACAATACCCTCTGCTAGCATCTGCTCTAGCATTTTAGAGTTTCCAAATTGTTTCCACATTCTGTATGTCCCACACTGTCCCAAATTGAGATGATTGTGCCTGAATGTGGATTGCAAGTTGTACAGCTAACAGAGATTAGAGTGCGAGGATCTGAATATGACAATTTTGCACACAGATGTTGACAGTTGAGCTAATTTATCACTGCTTCCACTGAGAATGACTGACAAATATCAGCAGCCTTTGCGCTTAAGGAGCCGTTCACTGCTACCTGGATGAAGTCAAAAAGATCTTCTATCCTGCTTCCTTTCCCACATAAGTTGATTGCTCGAACAGCTTTATCAAATGAGCAGCCCATTTCTATTACAATTGTTGCTAGATTCATATCTGACTGGATTATGCTTTTGTTAGGTTTTGGAAATGATCGTTCTGCATCAACAACCTAAGACACTGCCAAGGAAAATTCTTGCTCCAACAACCCGCGTTGAATATTGTGCATGTGTATTTCCGAACCCCTTTTATTCGGCCTTGATGTTACCACATTTAATCAGAATTTATTGTTATCGACCAACATCTTTCCTTGACGGATACCTGCAATCCACATATAATCTGAAAAAATGGAAGCATATTAGTGCACCAAAACCAACCATTTCTTGAGCTAACATACTTCCCTCTTCTTAATTGCGAAGTCGTCCTCGACGAGCTACTCTATGCTGTCATATAATCCACACAATCATGAACATGTCAGTTTACAACTTATATTACCTTTTCATCGAGCCGCCACTTCCACTGAACCTGCACTCATCGAAGCTATTAGTGCTCAAAAATCACTCATAAATACATTCAAATCAGTCACTTCCAAAATGATCCAAGAACATGCACATATACACAATCCCATTTCAGCCATGCATCAATTTGCTCATACATTCCCTTATAAAAATTGGTCTCAACCAAAATAACACATTCATACCTTTCCATGTTTTACACATGCAACTACCATTGCGAAAAACAGAAAGAAAATACCAAAATAAACAACAACAACTGAAATGAATCCAACAGGACATGCAAAAATACCCAAAATGCATACCCCATTATTGCACCTACTATTCGCTATGTACAATCATTCCATGACTAGAAACTTCCGAAGAATCCCCATCGTCGTCCTACAAAAGCCATCGAAACTCGAGTGCAAGTGAAGACATACATCAGAACCCTGGAGTGTCCCACACACTAGAAAAACCCTCAGATAGAGCACACAAGTTATAAAGCAAACCCGTTGCATTACCTCGCTAAAGACTCATCCATAAGTACATATAGAGTCTCCGTGCCTTCAAGAATGTTGATTCAAAGTGAGCTGATCTGTCACAAGCCAACACATACCAATCACACAAGCAAATAATGTTCCCTTCCAGGCGATCATCGCCCTCTCCTCTCTCTCTCTCCCCCTCAGGAGTGGGGAATAACTTCATATGAAAATTTTATTTTAATCACACGTTGGCCTACATTGACACTGGATGCGATTCGTGGACCTGACCACCCGATCAGGTTGATTCCACCCATCTACCAATGCAATGCAGCGCTCAACACATAAACACACACTGATAACACATAACATATATCAGCTAGCCCATAACGAAGCTGGATACGGCTCGTGGTCGTGACTACCCAGCCACGATGGCTCCACCTACCTACCAACCCGTTATGGCGCATAGCTAAGACACAACCATATACCTCCCAAGCCTATGGCGAAACTAGCTGCGGCTCGTGGTCCTAACCACCCGGCCAGGATAAATCCACCCACCTACTACCCCACCATAGCGCATTGGTACGATCACAACAACACAAAATTTTTTTTCTTTCTTTTCTTTTTCTTCGTTTTTTTTTCATAGTTTATTAGTTCACCCAAGTCCTGAGAATTAGGGAGAGGAAGAAAGGGACTTTTCCCACGGTTCCCACACATGCATGCAAACATATACACTCTGGCCTTTGATAGATCAACCACCTCTTCACTCCATTCTCTTGATTACAGACACTACATATGTATTCATCGAGTTGACTTTTCACTAGGTAACTACAGCCGGCTATGCCTTAGTCCCTCGTATACCTATCCCTAGGTGTCCTAGAATGTGAGTTTCCGGGATGTCTCATGTAGTCTCACATCGTACTCGCATCCCGACAACTTCCCTAAGGCGAGTCAGGCTCAACTTCAGGAGCTCCGTCATCACTTCCTAGCGTTAGCACATCTGCCCAAGCCCACGTGATATCGTTTTCCTCGTTAGGCATCTCTCTAGAAGGATCAAAATAGTAATACAGATCTCCCGCCCATCCTACATGTCGAGTCAGGTATTCCTCAAAACACTCAACGTAAAATGCAACACCCAAACCCTGGTTTATAAAGCATACGAGCCAATGCGCTTCCTCCACATCATGGTTTGTTTGCAAGCTCTCAACCGATATCTCCATGCTTTCTAACGCTTGATCTAAAAAATACACGACAAGGTCGAACAGAGCGCTCTGGTATACTTGATCAACCATCGATCGCCTAGTCCTCAGTGATCCTGCATAGTAACACACTTGGTTTACCAGTTTCTGGAATTCCAGCAAACAAAAGTTAAATTGGACGAACAAGTAGAGAAAGGCCTTCTCACTTTGTTCTCGTACCCAACCACACACCTCTCGTAAGAACATCCAAATCACACAAAAAAGTGCCATCATCCAACGGCTCACTCGAAGTCCTGTCCATGCACATTAACCTATTGATCCTCGTACGTTCTGCTCGCTACCCTGACATCTAATCCAATCAAACTTCCTTTGAATAACTCTGGCATGCTCGGCATGAGCCAATCCTGACTTCTTTAGGCGGTCGTCATTCCTACACGTATTCTTTGCATGAAGCACTTTACTCATTGTACTCTCTTCTGACGCATTTCTTGATGCAGGTTTTTTTCTCCAATCCTTCATGTCTGAAAATCCTCTCTTTACCACCAGCTTGGTTCTCCTTATCTCTTGCTTTCAAGAGGTTCTCCTTTCGATCAACTAATTCCTTGCTAGAACTGTCGTGATCCACACACCACTTTTCTCTCCGGGATCTACCCTTGCCCTCGTGCTCCCCCTTGCATGTACCCTTGCTCATGGCATTATGTACTCTCCTGGTGCTAGACGATAGCTGACTTTCTTGGTTCCTTGTCAACTTTTGATGATATCCTCGATCATGAGTTCTAAAAGAACATTTTCTATTTTTCGAAGAGTATTCCCTCCTTGCATGAGGATCCACCACCTGGCTTATTTTCTTCTCCTTCTCCACCGGGTCGATGTGCATTGTATAGCACTCAGCCTCGCCTGTACTTGCCAACCATCCTAGTAGTTCCTGATCGGAATCGTCGTTATAGAGCAATGGATTTTGATATTCTCCCATCTTCGTGTCTTGATTCTTAAAGAGCTGCAAGTTGAACCCGTCTTGAAGCAAATTCTTGTAGGCGTCCGTGTTCAAGGAAAACCTAGCTCGTGCAATCTCGTGCCTTGCTTTCTCCTTCTCTTTCTTTTCCATCTCATCGACTATTATTGTCTTCTTCTTGTTGCTCGAGGGTGGGGATACTTGTATAATTTGAATCCGATCAGACTTTGGCCCTATTGAAATAAAACCTGTGCGCCAGTCATGCACACATTCGGCTTGCACCATCCATGGCCGTCCAAGTAGGATCGAGAAGGTAGCCTCTGAGGTCCTTGGTCTTACTATCAGATAATCAACCTTAAACTCTAGACCGCCCACAACTGTGCTTACATTCTTCAAAAGACCCGCAGGCTTCACTTGTGTTTGATCTGCCATTCTCAAAGACATCGGTGTCTCTTCCATGTGGTTAAGGCCCAAAGCTTTCATCATGAACTCAGTCACCAGATTGACTGCGGCTCCACTATCTAACTGAGCACCAGGGACTGCATATCCTTTAATTTCGACCGTCACAGCTGGAGCATTCGAATCAATTTGCGTCGTAATACTTTGAATGATTCCTTGGACATCTTTATCTTGTCTCTTTTTATCTCGAGCTTTCCTCGGCTTCTTAATATATTCGTTATAGAATTGTTTCCTATAAGCAGGTGAACATTTTAGCAATGTGCCAATGTCCAGCGTGACTTCCGTGTCAGTGAGCAACTTTACAATATCCACTTCTTCCGAACTTTGTCTTTCCTTTCTAATCTTAGGAGCTTTCAATCTTTCAGGGAATGGTGCTATGCCCGGCACAAACTCCTTGGTCACGGGTGGAAGAATCTCAATCTCTTCCCCATCCTCAAGCTCTTGCTGCTCAACAAATCCTCCAACTTGGTTTTCTACCTCTTCGTGTTCGGCTATCTTCTCGTGACTCCCTTCTTCACCTTCGCCTCCTGGATTCTTCTTCGAATATTCTTGAGTCCTTGTGACTACTGCCACAGTTGGATCTTTGTGTGGTTTCTTGGCCTCGTAAGCATCCACAAAGTGCATTGACGAGCTAGAGCCTTCTTGAGGGTTCGGTGTCTTGAACACTACTTCGATCGTAGGAACTTGCCCTTGAACTCTCGATGTGGAATGCATCTGAGTATCAACATAATTCGAGAACCCTACTGGTCCTTTTTCCTTGCCGGCGGCAGCCCTTCGTTTTGGACAATCTTCATCAAAGTGGCCCTCTCCACTACAGTACCTACATAGTGGGGTGTAATCAATCGGCTTCTTTTCGTTTGGACATCTAGATTGAGTATGGCCAAAGCCATGACATCTCCAGCACTGGATTGGACCATCTCTTCTTTGATCACGCGCGGCTCCTCTTGGATAGTCTCCTCCTTGACCCTGAGCACCATATCCATAAGTCGGTCTGTTTTCCCAACGAGATGTAGGTGGGACACTCTGAGCGGGCAATCCCGTGTAAGGTCTCTCTCTTGTATCTCCTGATTTCATGGTCCTTTCTTCATAGGCTCTCTTGTTGTAACATCGGTCCTCTGTGTGATTTGTTCTTCCGCAAAAAGTACAACGCATCCTAGGTGGTGATCTATCTGTGAATACTCTCGAGACTGTAGGGCATTCTGAAGCCAAATGGCCGTAACCATGGCACTTTCCACACCATGTATTTGATCGAAACACTTGATTCGGGTTCATAGTTACCTCTGGTTTTACTGTGTATGTTTCCTGGGTTATTGTGGCAGCTTTTATAGCTTGCGTGACCAACTCCAATATTCGTTCTTTAGTTAGCACAGGCTTTACCTCGACTGGCGTGCTAGTGGCGGCTACAAAAGCTGGGGTCGTCAATGCGGGACTTCCTTGGCCAGGATCTTTCATCGGTATGTTTCCTGGGCCTCCCATAGGCTCGTATAAGAGCTCCATCTTCCTTTGTTGGCATAATTGTACTTCCTCCCAAAGCCTCGCTTGTTCCTTAGCATCCATTAAGGTCGCAGGTCTTGTCAGGCTGATATGCTGCTGTGCCGTAGGATCTCGCAATCTTGAAATGAATCTTCGTTTCAATGTCTCATCGTTCGGGGCATTCACGCCCATCTTTCTTACTAACGTTTCCATTCTCTGAATGTAGTTATCGATGCTCTCATTGACTCCTTGTCGCAAGTAATCCATTTGTTGGGCCAATCTATCTTGGAAGCCTTGTCGTCGAAACTTTGCCAAGAAGGCGTCCTTGAGCATCTGATAAGTTCCACGCTCTTGTGGTGTCAGATTCCCATACCAATTGGCTACCTCATCACGGAGAATAGCCGGAAAAATTCTCAACCTTTGATCTTGGTCAACTACGTCATTGGCCTCACAAGTAACCTCAAACAGTTGGATAAAACTATCTGGATCTTCGTCCCAAGTACCTGAAAACTTGGTGAAGTCCCCCAAGTGAACTGAAATCCGCTGAGCCATTTCGAACAGAGGTGTGATGTCGATATCACTTCGATCCCAGAAATTTAATGCACGCGGCCTCAGGATCCCTCCTTCAAACTTCCGCACTTGATTCGCGACTCTCCTACGGGAGTACACGTTTTTGGCTGATTTCTTCGAGCCAATCGAGGTCCACTCACCTAGCGGTTCCCACCTTCTTCTTTCTCTTTCAAGGGCTCTTCTCTGAGCGCGTTCCTCTCTTTGCGTTTGTGTTGCTCCTGACGATGAGCTCCCCTCGCTCATGTACTAGATCTTGGGTCCGCAAGCTCGGCCAACCTGTGGCGCTACGCGAACCTATGGCACTCTCTTATAGAGACGTACCAAGCTATTCCCGGCAAACACACCAAAATGAAAGGCTCTTGAGCCCACAGAAAAGATGATTGTACGAGACTTTATTTTGCTCAAATCCCTCGGAATCGGTCCAATTGGATCACCTGGAGCCCACAATTATCTCGCAATGGATTCTTCCTATGTCTATGCACTAGCTCATATGTTCCCGGCAAACGCACCAAAATGTTGAGTTCTTGAGCCCCAGGAAAATGATTATACGAGACTTTATTTTGTTCAAATCCCTCGGAATCGGTTTACTTGGATCACCTAGAGCCCACAATTATCGCACAATGGATTCTTCTTATGGCTATATATATATTTTTTTTAAAGTTTAATAAACTTGACATAGCATATAATTAGAAGATAACAGTCTGATTGATTGGATGTCCGAGCTTTGCCATAATGGATGGATACGCTAAACTCCCAGGTACCTTCTCTTATTAGCCTCCTAATGTGGAGTGAACAGAAGATCCTTCAATTCTGATTTTCGCCCTCATATAAAGCAAGCTATTTGAACCATATCTGCTCCCATTTTTTATTATAATCTGTTTCAATTTTTTTTTAATCTGATATCATTAGTGTCCATTTTCTCTCAACACTAAGCTGCTGAACTATATCCAATGCCGATCGTACTATAAAATCTTTTCCTTTCAAATCAACAGATCTAACGAACCGTTTTCATCAGCAGTACAAATTTCATCACAGTTTGTCGGATGCATCAAATTTGCATTGAGCAACATTGCTGGAGTTTGAAAATGACAGTTGTACAGTCTGAAGTTGTCATATATGTTGAGTAAGGTTGACCCCCCAGATCAAATACATGCACAACCTCTGTGTTTCTTCCGAACTCCTCTCAGAAAAGCGCTCATCTGCATCCATGAATCTTAACAGCGTCCAAAAAATTCGAGAGCCTTAGAGTCGTCGCAACCTTCATGTTAGAACCTCGGACATGGCTGCCAGCATGAAGTTGGGTCTCCTTCTTCGACATGCGTCAGATCTACCTCAAACTTAGCCTTCTCCCTACAATCCGAGCTACGGAAAGATGTCCCCTATTACAGCCATTGACCCCTCTTAGCACCCTTGTTCTCTCGTCTCTTCACACTCCCTTTCATTTTTTTCCTCCCATTTTTTCTTCACTCTCGAGTATATGCGCCCCCTTTTTCACTTCCTTTCACTTAATCTCAATTCACGTATGCACTTACGCACACCCCTATGCACACACCCACACTCCGGCATCCATATACTCAATCTCTTCCACTCATGCCACACCTACTTTTCCCCTTTCTTTATTTCCCACCTCTACTCACACACTCTTCCTCATATTCACATATGCACACCTACACACAATTCCCTCCTTCCTCCACCCTTTTCTCCCTCTTCCCCTTTTTCTAACTTGCCTCCCCTAAGTCCTGCTGACCAATCTTTGCCGTGGATTTACTAGGCAGGTTGCATTTTGAAGCTCTATTGTCAGGTTCCACATGAGTTGGATCAATCAGGCAGACTTCAGAATCGTCTCCTTCACTGGATTCAATCTCTTGAAAAGATGAACTGCTACCTTTATCGAAAAGGACATTTCGAACAACCACTATTCAACTCCTGATATACAGAAATAATACCTGAACTTTCAAGTAGTGCATTGCGGACATTTTGACATAGTATTTGATAAAGATGAATGAAATTTCCTTTTGAAAATGGCAGATAATAAAGCTGGAAGATTTGTCCTTTTATTTAGGTCATCCATCAGGGCTGTCTTTTTTGTGCATGCTGCCATCTTGGTACTAGATAGCTAGCTCTTGCTGCAACTAGCAGATAGCACATCGTTCTTTCTGATAACCGAAATGGGTAAGTTCCAGATGCAAAATCACTATCGTCAATCATTCAGGAAATTCAAATGATTTAATACATATGAAGCTGGCTGCAAACATATATCCAGCATGACATGAAAGAAAGGCAATCCGGGAGTCCATACATTAATTGCAGAAGATGTAGCACTGAGTCCTATGGAAAACAACATGAACAGGACCTACATGAAGTGCTTGAATAATTTATTATAACTATATGAATTCAAGCATAATAGAAACTTTTACTCGAACTCCCAAAGCACTTAGTTGAAACTTGAACCAGCAACATGCTAGCATAGTACTCATACTGTACCTTTAAAGGGCCACAAACAGTCGAGCTTGCGAATAATCCAGATCAGCAGAGGAGTCAACTTCATGAGCTGTGTGTGTGGATCGTCTTACCTTTATAGTGAAGAGAATGTCCATCACCACTTGTCATCGCAGGATCAAAACCCTCAGCAAGAAGTGGTCTTGACATCTGGCTCGAACTCTACAGCATCCATATCCGGCAGCACTATTCCTTCTGCACACGACCTCGAGAGCTAGGTAGAGAGGCGAGCGTCATCCTCGTATGTTCCTTCCGAACCCTGAGCCAAGTGACTCACCCTTTCCCCTCAGATGCAGCTGAGGACGTCCTCTTCCCCCCTTTCCGCTTCTGCCCAGGAGACACACGACAGCCAAGGGAGAGTCCCCCGAAATGACAGTTCACCCCCTTATCTTGGCAGCCAACTTTCCCCTTCACACAGAGCGCACCTTTTTCGTCTCCTCCGCCTGCACGATCCCCACCAAGAAAAAAATACAAAAAAAAAACCTCCCTGCCTGTCACACTCCTTTTCTGGAAAAAACGGAAAGGAGGGGGGAGTCTTCTGACAAAAATAACCTCCACGACAGTTCCTCCAGCCTCTACTTTTTGTTTGGTGACAGATCCGTTGAGGGCATCTTTTTCCCTCACATCACGTTCATCTGTATTGCACAACTCCCACAACTGAATTTGGATGAGAGGGCAATTTTTTGTACTATTGCTAGGGCCTTCTCTAAGTTACCTGCACGGCAAAAGACTCCCACCATTCGGATGTGATGGGGAAGAGAAGGCAAAATGCCATGGCATTCGCTCATGGATTCAAAATACAATTCGCTTGTTTTGTAAAGGCCTTTGCGACCACAGGCACCAAGAATAATGATGAATGTGACTGGATCAGGCTCAACAACATCCCTCAACATTTCCTCGTACATCCGGCAGACATCTTCACTTTCTCCAACTTGTGCGTAGCCTTCAATTAGAGAGGTCCATGAAACCACATCTCTTATGGGAAGTTTTGTGAAAACCTCGGGAGCTCTTGAATTGGAGCCACATTTAGAATACATGTCAATGAGTGTGTTGCCAACAAGTAGCTCTTTTTCAAGAAGACCCTTCCTCTCTATCTCAGAATGCACTTCTTGTGCTATGGAAGTAGCCCCAATAATACAACAGGCTTGTAAGCTGCAAATAAGAGCAACAGAATCTCTTGAAATTTCCTCAAGTTGCATGCACTCTAGCAACTTGTAGATATTGTCACTGTCTGATTGCTCAGTATATCCTGCCAACAATGTAGTCCATAAAACAATGCTTCTAAACTGAAGCCTGTCAAACACCTCTTGTGCTTTTTGCAGAAAACCAAATATGACATACATGTCAATTAAAACATTGTCCGTGCTTGGATCCTCTATAAGTCCTCGTCTTGCAGCTTCAGCATGTATCTCTTCCCCCTTGCCAATATCTTTGATAGAGCTACATGCTTTCATAGTGCATATCAATGCTACATTATCAGCAACAATACTCTCTGCCAGCATTTGCTCTAGCATTTTAGAGTTTCCAAATTGTTTCCACATTCTGTATGTCCCACACTGTCCCAAATTGAGATGATTGTGCCTGAATGTGGATTGCAAGTTGTACAGCTAACAGAGATTAGAGTGCGAGGATCTGAATATGACAATTTTGCACACAGATGTTGACAGTTGAGCTACTTTATCACTGCTTCCACTGAGAATGACTGACAAATATCAGCAGCCTCTGCACTTAAGGAGTCGTTCACTGCTACCTGGATGAAGTCAAAAAGATCTTCTATCTTGCTTCCTTTCCCACATAAGTTGATTGCTCGAACAGCTTTATCAAATGAGCAGCCCATTTCTATTACAATTGTTGCTAGATTCATATCTGACTGGGTTATGCTTTTGTTAGGTTTTGGAAATGATCGTTCTGCATCAACAACCTGAGACACTGCCAAGGAAAATTCTTGCTCCAACAACCCGCGTTGAATATTGTGCATGTGTATTTCCGAACCCCTTTTATTCAGCCTTGATGTTACCACATTTAATCAGAATTTATTGTTATCGACCAACATCTTTCCTTGACGGATACCTGCAATCCACATATAATCTGAAAAAATGGAAGCATATTAGTGCACCAAAACCAACCATTTCTTGAGCTAACATATGGCGTTTGGAAAAGAAGGGAGTTCCATTGTATCCTTGACTGCTTTGTTGAGATAATCATCCCTCTACATCACATAGTTTTGGACAAGAATAGCATGGTCATCTTCATGTGTACTCCTAGAAGGACCAGGAGTTTTGGACAAGAATAGCATGGTCATCTTCATGTGTACTCCTGGAAGGACCAAGAATAGCATGGTCATCTTCATGTGTACTCCTCGAAGGACCAAGAATAGCATGGTCATCTTCATGTGTACTCCTGGAAGGACCAGGATTTTGTGCCTTTCCTAGTTCCTTGAGTGCCTCATTTTCTAACTCAAGTGTAATGCGGTTTTGATCTACCCAGACCTGAAGAAGTCCACTTCTTAGGTTTAGGTTGACTGCATGATCATAGATCCAGTCTTGACCCAAGACAAGAGGTTCAGTGAGATCCTCATCTTGACACACTAGTACTTTAACTATCATTAAAACATCTTGAATGTAGAGGGGAAATTCCACCTCGCCCATGCAAGGGGTTTCCACACCTCCCAATCCTATGAGATATGCTTCTATAGGATTGATACTTAATTTCAACTTTTGACAGCAAGAAATTTTAACAGCACTAGTGGCGGCACCTGAGTCAATCAAGGCCCTTACAGTCCTTGCACTCTTTCCTTGTCCTATCTCTAAGGTTACAAAAGATGTCGATCAATTATTCTATGAGAGCTATTACCTGAAGCTTCACACATAGCCATATGATATCCTTGAGCTGCATAGGCCTCTGTCCTAGGCCGATCTCTACCCTGTCTTCTCAATTTCATTCTTCGGATGCGTTCCAATGCTTCTACCTGTGCCTCTTCTTGAATTCGCTTTTCCTCTTCTTTACGTTTCTTTGCAGTATTGAGTCGATTTAACATCTCCTCCATGAGGGGTTCCTGATATAACTTGACTCTGCATCCGCTAATATAACTAGGAAGAACATCACCTTCCAGTGTAGCTAATTGAACTGCTCCACTTGTGGAGATCCTATTTATGATCATAGGTCCATAGCCTCTTGAAGAACTTCTTGTGTATCACCAAGAACTCTTGAAGAAGATTTTCAATGACTTCATTCAAGAAATGAGTCCCTCTATCACTTACTAGCTCGATAGGTAGCCCGTATCTGGTGAACACATTCTCAAATAAGAACTTAGCGGTCATTTGAGCATCGTTTTTTGTTGTGGCTTTCACTTCTACCCACTTGGTTAGATAGTTTGTGGCCACGATGATGTATTCAGCATGTGAACTCTTGGCTGGGGGGTTAATAGGGCCTACAAAGTATATTCCCCACTTAGAGAATGCACATCCACCCATCATAGGTTTCAATGGCATCTCATCTTTGCATGTAGGATACTAAGTTCGCCGGCAAATCTCACACCTCTTCACATAGGTATGTGAATCCATGTGAAGGGTTGGCCACCAAAGACCCGCAAATAGTATCGCCTTGATCACCTGATCTAGACCAAAGTGTCCTCCTGCTACACCTTGGTGAGCAGTTTCTAAGATCTTAAGATATTCACTCTCATGAACACATAATCTCAGGTAACCATCTTTGCCACGCTTGTATAATTATCTCCAATGAGTGAGTAGTTTAGGGCTTCTTGTTCTAGACTTCTTTGTCTGGCCAATGTCATATCTTGAGGGAATGTTTTCGTCCTCAGAAAGGCTACCAATGGTTCACTCCAATATGGTATTAGAGACACTTGGTACAGTGTAGCATGCTCCGCAGGTGGTCTAATACAACAGACTGGACATTCCCTGCACAACTTATGGACATCTGCTTCCATAGTCGGCCAATGCACTCGGAGTCTCCTTAGTGTTTGTAAAGTTCTTTGCCTCGAATAGTGTTGCTCTAATGCACCTACGTGTGCTAATTGCAACCATTTAGCGTACTCATCCTCTTCCACACAACAAGCTAATATCCCCTGATCCATATGCTTGTACATACTCCCTGTCATGATATGGTACTTCAAGGCTTTTACTAGCTCCCTATCCTGTGTGTTTATTAGTGGGTGGTTAGGCCCGTATGTCAATACTGGCACTAATGACTTAGCCCACTTAGGTACAACTTCCAAATTAAACAAGTAAGCATCAGGAAGGTCATCTGATACTCCTTGTGGAGCCTCTCCCGATGTGAGCCTAGAGAGATGGTCTGCTCTCAAGTGAATCTTGCCTTTCCTCACCACAACCTCAAAGTCATATTCCATTAGCAATAGGAACCATCTCACCAATCTCCCTGTATTGCATGGTTTGTTTACCAAGTACAACAGTGCTTGATGATCAATAAAAAATTTAAACTTATTTGCAAGCAAATAATGTCTAAACTTTTTAACCGCATACACCATGCCTAATCCTTCTCGTTCAGTGGTTGTATAGTTTCGTTCAGCTGCATTCAACTGTCTGCTAGCATAGGCAATTGGAAGATCCATATTGCCTTCACCCGTAGGTTGTAGCATAATTGGATGCATCTACATGAACATGAAAGGGCTTATTCCAATCTGGTGTAGTCAAGATTGGTGCTGAACATAATCGTCATTTAAGCTCGTTGAAGGAGTTCTCACATTCATCTGTCCACTCAAAACTGGTCAAAAGGCCGTACAAAGGCTTTGCAATGATGGCATACATGTGTATAAAACATCGGTAATAACCACAATGCCCCATGAAAGCTTGTACTTCCTTGATGTTCTTTGGCCTAGGTAGCTCTGCTATAGCTTTCACTTTCTCCTCATCCGTGGATATGCCATTCTTTGACACTATGTGTCCTAGAATCTTGCCTTGCCTGACCATGAAAACACACTTTTCTGGGTTTAGGCAGACTTGATATTCTCTACATTTGTCAAAGATTTGCCTGAGCTCAGGTATGTGTGTCTGTCTAATGTTGGAATAAGCATAGAGATCATCAACATAGACTTCCAAATTCTTCCTCAGGAACTCTTTAAATACATGACACATCAGCCTCTGAAACGTGGCGGGCACATTGGTAAGACCAAATGGCATTACTTGAAAAGCAAATATGCCCCACTCTGTGGAAAAAGCCGTCTTATGTTGATCTTCTATGGCTACCTGATTGTAGCCAGAAAATCCATCAAGGAAGCTGTCCACTTCCTTCCCTGCTACTCTTTCTAGTAGATGCTCAGTGATAGAAAGCGGATAATTATCTCTAATAGTGGCTGCATTAACCTTCTTCAAATGAATGAATACTCGTAACTTTCCATTCTTCTTGGGCACCACTACAATGGGGGATACCCATTCAGTGTGCTCGATTTCATAGATGAATCTAGCTTCAACAAAGCGATCTATCTCTTCTTTGATCTTAGCAGCATAATTATCATTATATGTGTATGGTTTTTGCTTAGACGGTTTGGCATCTGAGGTCATGGGGATAGTGTGTGAGCATATGTCAGGGTCTACACCTTTCAAGTCTTTGTAGCTCCAAGCGAATACATCTTTGTATTCTCTTAGGGCTATCAACTCTTGCTCTTGTTCTTCCGTCAGGTCATGTCCTATGTAAGTGCATCTTTCTTCTCCTTCTTCTATGGGTACAACTATTTTCTTAGTGGTTTCTTTGTTATCGTAGGCCTCTCCTGATTGTGCCTCACATTTAGGCATTCTTATCATGACTCTCCTATCATCTATCTCATACTTCTTAAAATTGTCAGGGACCTCAAACAAAGATTCTTCCTATTCTAGTGTGACTGTTCTCTTCTTCCTCTTCTTACCTTCGCTCTTGGCGGTCACTTGGGTGGTTAACCTCACATCATTCATGAGCTCTTCATGTCTCTGAGGATGAACTTCTACTTCATAGAAGTATTCTTCATCTGATGCAAATGGTGGATCCATAATGATTGAATCTAGATCGGAGTCAATTGCATCCTCAAATGCATTAGCATTAGGGATGCATTCTTCTAGAACTGAATCTCCCATGATTGGTTCGATGGAGAAGATTGAAATGTCATAGCCATCCTCGTCACAGTGGGGTGTCCATTGTTCTTCATTGATAGCTACATCCATTGTTGCTAAAATTTATGCCCAGCCGTGAGGTTCAAATTCTTCATCAGGGAATACTATAGGTGCATAGGCCGGGTCTTGAATTGATCTATGGGTTTCCTTCGCACCTATCTCTCTAGCTTTTTCTCTCTTCTCTTCTTCTATTGCTACTTTACACATCCATAAGTGGATATCTTCATGCATCCATGAGGATCCTGATCCTATGGAATGCACTGACTCAATATCATCTTTGGCTCTATGGATGGGATTCCATTGGATGGGAGGGACATCTCTATGAGAGTAATCTTTGAGATTAACTTTGGTCGTGACACCTAAGTGTTGTAAGTAAAAGGAATTGGTTCCCCAATCCTGTACTACTTGCAACTGCCGCATAAATGGCCTTCCCAAAATCATCTCATAGGCATGATTCTTGCTAAAGTCACATATAGCAAAGGTATTGTCGAACTCAACACCACATGTAGTGAGAGTTATTCCTTCTAGCAGTCCTAAGGGTCTCTCAATGTGACCATCCGCCATCTGCAATTTCATTCTCGTTGGCATGAGAGCTAGCTTGCCCCAACGCTTCCATAGGGAAGTGGTAGCAATTGCAACTCCTACACCTGAGTCTAGAATGGTCTTGGTTGTGTATCCTTGATGGGTAATGGGAAGATAGGTGTTTCCTTCTTCTCCTTTGCTCATGTCTCCTATCTTGTCCAAAGGTATTTCAGGCATCGAGGGGTGGGTTCCTTTTCTGATTGTGCAATTAGCCTCTCCAATCTTTATAGCAATCCATCAAAGTGCAACTGCGTCTTAGCGGAACTAGAGATGTTAAAGAGGCGACTGGCTTCAAACATGGTTTGAGCCAATTCCACCATCTTAGCACAAATTTTAGTTTGTTCAAGCTATAGTTTGGCTCTAGGGTAACACTTTCCATGATCCGTCACGTTTGGCCCTTCTTGGATTCTGGCCTGATATGCCTTAAGCATCATATTTAGGTCCTCAGGAGTGGGATCTGCTAATACTGATCCTACTCTAGGGGGTGGTGGGGTCGTGTGAGGTGGGTTGGAAGGTGGTGGATTGGATGGAGATGGGAATGGTGGTGGTGGAGTAGTGTGAGAGGGACTTTGAGATGTAGTTCAATTATCTTGGCTCTCATTTCTTTTAGGCTTTCCTCGAGTTCACTCATCTTCTTTGCCTGTTGCCTTTTCATTCTTTCTCGACTATCCTTCCAAGCTCTAGTCCTCTTCTTCGTCATGCTCTCCGTTTCACTAACCTCGGAGCTATTTTCCTGGCCTAATCCTTGGTTCTGCTGCAAAGCTTGGGCTCTAGTGACCACTTGCACTGGTGTAGTGGAAGCTACACTTCCTGTAGAGTCTACTACTAACCCAATAACATTGATAGGAGTGATTTTTGGCATATTATTGGGATTCTTTGGGCAATCTCATAAGAGATGCTCCTTTCCACAATCTTGACAAAAGCCTTGAATGGTCACAGATTGGGGTTGTGTAGGGGCAGGCATTGGGCAATCACGAATGAGGTGATCTCCTTGACATCTGTAGCATGGTCCTCTAGGAAAAGGGGATCTTATCTGCCTAGGTGGAGGTCTAGAGTCCGGGTTTGCGTAAATGACGTTTGCATACTCTGGCTCCCAGCTAGGTTCACTTGGTTCTTCGGAGTAATATGATTCCTTATGCTCAGGTGACTGCATGTAGTAAGCTTGTGGACTATCTATGTGAGTAGAATCAAAACTATGATCACTCGGGTCACTTACTGAAAGCAATGGAGTTATTGGGACTATGGCTCTATTCAAATTTTCTTTTGCAGTTGCATACTTTAGGGGAATCACATTGGTTGGAACAAGAGGTTGCTGAGCTAATACTGGTTGAGGTCTTTGCTGGGATTGATATTGTGGTTGGTAGGTTTGTTGAGGCCTAGAATACTGTTGTGGTGGGTACTGGTTCTGGTATCTGCCCTGTTGTGGATATGGTTCAGGGTAATTTTGTTTCACAGTTTGTTTGTTATAGGGGCAGTCTTGTGTAGTGTGGTTGGTGTATCTTCACTCTATGGTGCAGTACTGGCTACTAGGATTCACCTGGGGTTGAGCCATAATGGGACATACATTTGCCATGTGGTCACCACCACAAGTATAACATCTCTTCACTGGGGCAAATCTTGGAATTTGTTTGCTAGAGACACCTAATTTTTGAGCTACCTTCTCTGCGAGTTCCTCAATAGATGTGGATTGCGAGGAAGAGAGGCTAGTAGAACTATCTGAATCTTTGTAGATTTTTGAAAGTTCTAATTCCTCCCCTAGGTTATCCTCGATGTTGATGCACATGCGTACACACTCTTCTATGGTCCAAGGGTCTTTCAAGTACACATATGATCTCAACTTTGTGCTTAGTAGTCCATCTAGGAATAAAGCCACTTGTTTGGCTGGTGTGGGTAACTCAAGAACAGGACATCTCTTTAGATATTACCTAAATCTTCTTCCTGCAAGTCTAACCATCTCTTGGGGGGTCTGCTTGAAGCTATGAATCAGTGAGGAAGTATTATGCCTTATGCCACTCTTAGAGAATTCGATAATGAATGCCTCTAGAAGTTGGTCTATGTTCTTGAATTGTCTCTCATTCAGTGGTTGAAACCATGTAAGGGTGGTGTTCCTAAGGGTTAGACCAGAAGCATCGTACTATGTGAATATGTCCTCAACTTGTTCAACTCTCAAGACTTGCCTAAACTCGGCCACATGATCATATGGGTCTCCTATGCCATTGAAGTAGTTCTTCATGGATTTAACTAGCTGTGTAGGTCTCAAACTCCTCATGTGCTCTTTAGGTCTTGGTAGAGGGAATTCATCTGCATTTCTTTGGTTTCTTGGGGCTCTAGGTCTATTACTTTCCACTCTATCCATCTCTGTTCTCATCCTTTCTCGACCCAAGGGGTTGGCAAAACTCACTTCTGGCCTATCTCTACTTCTGTCCCTTTGAGCTTCATGAGCTTGGGATGTTCCCGCTCCTGGGTGGCCATAAGAGACATTAGATCTTGGTTGGGGGAAAACAAATTCACCAGGCATGTCTACCATGCTCCGTGACTACAAAGATCCTCTCTGAAGTATTGTCTAAATAGGTCACTTTGCCTGGACTATCAGGATCTTTAAACTCGTAGATAACGAGTGCTCCAACCTCATTAGGTTGACCAGGCTTGTACCTCCAAAAGGCCTCATCAGTCTCTTGGTTCAAGAGTAGATCTATGCTCTTATTGTCCTGGGGAATCCACTCTGGTGTGATAATTCTAGTAAGAACTTATTTGCCTCGAGGTGTTTTAGGCTCTCCACCTATGTTTCCTTGCTCTAGGTCACCTATGTCCATTTCTGGGATCACATTACCAAATTCGTCTGTCCTATCTGGGTGGTTGGTCACTACGTATATGGTTCCTTCTTTGTCCAGGTATGCTCCATTTTCAAACTTGACTGCTGGATGTTCTAGTCCAATGGGTTGATCTGGGTTTTTTATCTGGACCACAGATCTTCCTAGGCCGTCCTCATAGATGCAAGCACCTAATCGGTTGGTCCTAAGGTACTCAAGTTGCATCTTGTAGGGACCTTCAACCCTGTGTAAGTATGGCACACCTGAAATTCCCGTGGGTCTCTCCATACCATGAGACATCTCAGACTCGCTAGTCTCAGAGCTAGGGTAGTGCGAATAATGGCTCAACTGCTGGGCCAAAGACCTAGCAGTATGATTTACACTAGCCTCTGAAGTCCTAAGACTCTGTCTATCTCTCCCTAGGTGTCGTCCTGATCTAAGGTTCATATGCCTAAGTGAATAGCCCAAATTTTCCCAAGGACAACCTTGTTGCTCAGTTCTTTTGTAGTAATCACTCGTTCTTTTTAATTCTTCTTAGGATGTCACTTCTTGTCCAATCAATCTTCGTCGCAAGGAACACTTAAGTTTTATCGTACTTGAGTTTGGTCGCATGATTTAACTTCTTTTCCTTTATGTTGTTTCGCAAATGTAATCTCTTTGTACTTGCACTTGAGTGGTTAGAGTTCTTGGACTTGATTGTGCTTAACGTAACCCCAATGAATCATAACCTCTATCCATACTTAGCCTAAGCTAGGAATTGACAAAGGAAGTTGAGAATTTCCAACCTTATGCTTCTCTCCTCGGTTGCCCTTGTGTGCCCGGGAAGCCGTGTTCCCAAGCTTGCACTTACTCTTGCTTAGAATGCCCTTCGATGCTCTCAATGGACCTGTAACAGTCCCATAGTTAGCTCAAGATTTAAATTCAACTGAAACAACAAACCCTCTTCATTCATGCAATTCAGAGATCAAATTGTTCTTTGGCTTCATGAGAAACAATCCTAAAGATCCTCCAGTTTTCTTCCCCCTGGGTATGGTCAACTTAAAAATTCTATATCTAGTAATCCTGGTATTAATTTAATTGTAATCAATGGAGGTTTTGGTAGTACTCCCCACGAGCTTTCCAAAGAGCCTAAGATCACTCTTAACGGATTTCGTATGAGAAAGTTATGACTGTTCAAAGTTCTAGGGTTAAAATAGGGTTCAAACAGGCTAACATGCAAACAAGACTTCTCGAAATACTTTGTGTAGCGGCCTCACAATGCTCTACTAAACCTTAAATGCTTCCTACATATTAGCAAAAAATAGATCAATATTTTTGCCCTAAAAAATTGACCGAATTTTCCCGTCAATCGCGATCGAGTGGTCTGTCAATCGCGATTGATGTGTCAGTTGCGATCGACGTGTCGGTCGCGATTGATAGGTCCATCGTGGCTATCAGTCGCGATTGATGGATCAATCGCGATTGACACGTGGCCCAAAATTTTAGTCAGTCGTGGTCAAAGGATCATTGACTCAGTCGATCGCGATTGATGGGTCGATCGCGATTGACATGTGGCACGCGGGGTCTGTCGGTCGTGGTCAAATAGTAGTTGATTGGGTCGATCATGATTGATAGGTCCGTCGGGATTGTCGATCGCGACTAATGGGTCAGTCGTGATTGACACGTGGTGCGTGATAGGCCTGTCGGACGTGGTCAGTCGATCGTTGACTCTGTCGGTCACGATTGGCATGTCGATTGCGATTGATAGGTCCGTCGGCAAGTGTCCGTCATCGTTTCTCGATCGCGATTGACGTGTCGATCACGATTGACAAAAAACTAAGGAATTTTAAAATTTCAAACACATTACATTTATGAACTTAGTTTAGCAAATGGATCATTTTTTTCTATCGGTAGCGATTGACAGAGGTCAACGCCTCGAGACTTGCACAGTCAAAAATGAAGCTCTAGGCCTACACATTACATTTCATGAAGCTCTAGGCCTACACAGTACATTTATGCACTTAGTTTAGCAAATGGATCATTTTTTTCTGTCGGTAGCAATTGACAGAGGTCAACGCCTCGGGGCTTGCACAGTCAAAAATTTACCTGCTAGAGCTGGTGCAGCTACTGGGGAGGCTGATTCCTACAAAAATCTCAAAAACACAGAAAAGCACAAGCATGCAAACGCTCTCTCGCTCTCTCTCACAAGTGAAATGAGGGAAATGGAAGGGAGAAGGTGATATGACCAAAAACTAAAATTTTTCGCGATGATGGAGATGGAGGTAGGAGATGGTGAGGATGATGACGGTGATGATGATGGTGAAATAAGAAGGAGAAAGAATAAAGAAAAGTAAAGAAATTACCTACAATGCCAACGTCACAACTCTACGTCTTACCATCACACGCTCGTCCTCAAAGCTCGTTCCCCGGCAACAGCACCAAAATTTGGTGTAGCTCAGTGATAAGTAGCACCTCCTTTAATGTCAATCCGGGAAGACATGAGGATGGTATGAAGACCTCGAACAAGTGATGGCACAAGTGTGTGTGTGAGAAGCACACTAACATGCACACACATACACACACACGCGCACACAAGGCAAGAACGAAGAGAGAGACAATGGAGTTCTTTAGATTACTTCAAAAGTGCTCTTACAAGCTCAATTCTACAACAATCTAACCTCGAAAATGAGCTCTCTAGCTCTTTTTATAGTTTTTGACTAGTTTTGGCCCTGTCCAGACCTAGTCTTCAGCCTAGTTAAAAATTAGGTTCTAGGGCCTATTTGAGGGTCAAACGGAGTCTAAAAAATATGAAAATTGATAGGTAGGTACTTCTAATGCTCCTCAAGCTCAAGGACTCCTTGGCTTGCACAAAATGGAGCTACAAAAAATATGAAATGGTATTTACAATGAGGTGAAGTGACTAAGATCACTAATTGGAAAGTATTGTTTCATGGAAAAATTGTAGGGCCTATTTGCTAGATCTGCGATGACTACTTTGCCTGCTTGATCCTTGCTCCGACTCCCTTCTTTGGCGTCCTTGTCTTGTGAGTCCTTGGGTGCCTTGACTGCTGCTAACACCAAGTTCAACAACAGAATCATGCAGGGGAGCCAAAGAGGCCATATAAATTTCCAAACAAATTATTCAGGTAATGACAGTAAAGGATGCTAGAATTGTGGTAAACCTGGACACTTTGAATGTGATTGCAAGTTGAAGAATCAAAATAACAGAAGGCAACAAAACAACATCACATGATGAATATGATGTCTGTTGATGTTTCAAAATCGAATGGTAATGTCTGGTATGTCGATTCAGGTGCTTTGAATCACATGATCAGTCATGTAGAATGGTTTAGTAGTTTGCAAAAATTGTGAGTTCCGGGATATGTTGAAACAGGTGATGACACATCACACCCTCTCGAGCATACAGGAAACATAGCATTGTCTATGGAGGATGGGAAGGTAAAACATCTTGTTGATGTGCTTCATGTTCTAAATATAATAAAGAACCTGGTTTCTGTTGGAGAAATGGTTGGCCAAGGATTACAAGTCAAGTTCAATGCTGATGGGTTATATGTAGAAGAGTACAAACAAGATGCAAGATTGATTGCCAAAGGAAACACACTGTTGGACTTGAAAGTCAATTTATGCAAGTTCCCAGGAAGAAGCATTTAGATGCCTTGAGATGCACTCTACGATATGTGAGTGCTACTTTGGATTATGCATTGTTTTATGAAGCTAGTGCAGAATTGCAGGTTCATGGATACAACGATGCACATCGGGCTGGTAGCAGACATACTAGTGGCTTTCTATTCTCACTTGGGAGTGCAACTATTACATGGAGCAATAAGAAGCAACACATTGTTGCTTTATCAAGTACAGAGATTGAGTATAGAGGTGTTGCAATGGAAGCATGTGAGGCATCATGGCTAGAGATGCTACTTGCAAATTTAGGCTTGGAAGTGCAAAAGCTTATCACCATCTATTGTGATAATCTTAGCAGTATACAACTAGCACGGAACCCTATTTTTCATGCTAGAATATTGCGGTACATTATCATTTCATCAAGGAAAGGTATTAGCATGTGATATTGATCTTGTTTATGTGAGGAGAGATAAGAAGGTTGTTGATATTTTCACTAACGCACTTCGAGCTAAGAAGTTTCAAAAGATGCTTGGATTACAAGACATGACATTGAGCTTCATGAGGAGTGTTGACATGTAAAGCTCAACATGTGATGATCGAGGATGACACGTATCACTTTTCATTTCTCTGACATGTATAGTGGTCACGTTGGTATATGTCAGGGATACTTCATTGAGCTTTACTAGATTTATCTATTGAGAGTGATGGCACATTTGTTTCTTGCTAGCTCACTCATTAGCAGACATTAGGATTTTCCTTTTATGCTATTCTTTATATTTTGCACTAGTTGTATTTTTGTTTTTAGGTCATTCTTGTACATTCCTTTTATGTAGTAGTAGTAGTAGAAGAAGAAGAAGAAGAAGAAGAAGAAGAAGAAGAAGAAGAAGAAGAAGAAGAAGAAGAAGAAGAAGATTCTTCCTTGCCTCAATCTGTGTGTGTGCTCCTCTTTGATTTTGAGAGTTTGTGTGTGAGCTCTCTTCCTTATCTCCTTCCTTGTGACACATTGACCAATCCCTTCATGATCCACATTGGAGAGCGGCAATGCAGTTTGAGCATGGTAGTATACTAAAAAATAATAAGTATGATCTAGTCAACTTTTTGCCAAAGAAGAAGGTAATTGATACTAAATGGATTTGGAAATCTAAGTATAAAGCAGATGGCACAATAGAAAAGTATAATCCAAGATTATTTGCACATGGTTTTTCATAAATTGAAGGGTTTTGATCTTCAAAAAACCTTCGCACCAACAATAATCATGATAACTATTCATATGGTACTTGTACTAGCTGCACAAAATTCCTGGCCTATTTCCTAGATGGATGTCAAATCTGCATTTTTGAATGGTCATCTCAAGAAGGAGGTATATGTATCTCAGCCACAAGGTTTTGAGGTGCCCAATTGAGAAAATAAAGTTTGAAATTTGAAGAAAGATTTGTATGTCCTTAAGCAAGCACCACAGGCTTGGTACAAGAGATAGATAATTTTTTAAAAAAATATGGGTTTTGAAAGAAGTACTTTTGATGCTAACCTGTATGTAATGAAAAAGGATAGCAAGCTAATTGTTGTTATTGTACATGTAGATGATCTAATAGGAGATCATGAAGAACTCATCAATCAAACTCATATCAGCTTGGGAACTAAGTTTAAAATGTCAAACTTAGGTCTACTCCATTTATGCCTAGGAATTGAAGTATGGAAAAGAAAGGATGGCATTCTCATCTCACAACACAAGTATGCCAAAGAAATTATTAAGGCATTTGGAGTGATGGACTACAAACCAATTATAACACCTATGGAGGTAAATCATAAGCTATCTATGGATGATAATATGCTTGATGTAATGCTAAGAAGTATAGGAAGCTTGTTGGAAGCCTTATTTTTCTATACAATACTAGACCAGACATCTGCTATGCTATTGGAGTGTTAAGCACATAATCCAACAAACCTAAAGAGAGTCATTGGAATGTTGGAATGCAAATTCTAAGGTACATTGCATGAAGCTTGGATTTCAGTATTCTTTATACCACATGTAATACACTTCAATGATATTGAGATTCAGATTGGGCTAGAGATTACGATTCTAGAAAATCCATTTTCAAATATTGTTTCTCACTTGGTTTACGAATATTTTCTTGGGCAAGTAGGAAACATATGTTTGAAGCATAGTACAAAGAAGCTTGCTTTGCCTCTTGTGAGAGAGTCTAGTTAAGGATACTTCTTGAAAAATATAAGCTTTCCATCACAAATGGCAACTATATTTAAATGTGATAATCAATGTTGTATGGACATTGCAAAGAACCCAATATTTCATGCTTGCACCAAGAATATAGAAGTACAATACCCTTACGTTCGTGAGCTAGTTGAAGATGAAATTATGGACCTAGAATATTGAACAACGGAGGCAAATTGTGCTTACATATTCACCAAAGCACTTGGAAAAGAGCATCTCTATACACATCTTCAACAAATGGGCATGGGAACCATACCTACTTGATTTATCATTCGATAAACATTGAGGGGAGGGGTGTTAGTATATGACCAATGTCTAACCCTCATGATTATATGTACTAATGCACATTTTGTAAGACCCTCATTATGAGGAGACGCGAATCATGCATTACCCAATTGATGGGAATCCAAACTTGCATGTTGGATGGACCATGTAAGTTATTGTAAGGAAAGGGAGTTACTAGGGTCCCCAATTTCGAGGTTTGGGGTAGTGGGGAGTAGCTCGGTTAGAAGGTCCAAGGGGGCCAATGAGCCCCCTAGTTGGGGGGTCCGAGGGGGTTAGCGATTCCCTTGGTGGGGGTTTAGGGGTAGCACCCTTGATGTGATGGTAAATGGAATATTCCATGGAATATTCCTTTTTGAAGTTAGAAATCATTCATATTTTTTAGTTTGGTTTAATTGGCCTAATCTACTTATAGAGATTATTTTGGAGGAGATGAAACTTGCTATTTTTGTTCTTACACTTGTTCATAACAACAATTCTCTGAGCACAAGATCAATTGGCTTAATTCCTTTTAGGGAACTCTAATTATCTTAGTAAGCTATCAATCATGAGTAATTTCATAAAAATTGATGGACTACATGCACAAAAATAAGTTTACCAAGTCATAGCTCCATCTTGACATTCACGGGCTGCTATAGTAATCAGACCAGTGAGAAATGATGAATTAATATCTCACGATCACGAGAAGCAATGATAATGAAACTTTGTAAGTGTATAATAGACAATATGCTGAATATATCAAGCTTTAAATCATGGAAAATGATAAACTACACACTTAGAGTAAGCTCTGACAAGATCATTGTTTTGATGGAGTTATAACACGGAAGTAGAATGAGAATGTAATGATCATATATGTATTAAACACATGTAAAATACAATGTCATTGGAAATCATACATTACTAAATGTGTGAGAGGTGAATAATCTATGATATGAGCTCTCACTTCACAATGATTGTCCTCCAAAATGATCTCACAAGGTCGAGATACACGCGGGTCTTTTTGATCCTCTTCTTATAGTCATGCTTGGAGCCAAAGTTTGAATTCAAATTCAAACCTCTACCTAAAAGGTGAATGGTAAAGTATAGTATAGATTCTCTCATGACTCAACAACCAAGAGATTTGTGATTTTAGAGCTTCCAAACTCCACATGGATGTGGATCACTTTTACAAGGATAAATGTGTGAGATTTTTACAGGAGATTGATCATATGAAGCCTTGCATATGTTATGCCAATAAATCAAGCATGAGCTGATTAATCAAGTATGTAGGCTTGGGCTTAATTGCACCAAAAACTCCCCTCAAGCCTAACATGTTTGGTCTTCATTGCTCCTCGATTTCCTGTAACCCAATCATCAATTTGAACATGTTCATCTTTGTTCCATCCAATGACTTTGTGAGTATATCTACACATTGTAAATAAGTTGATACATAGGATAATTGAATATCCTTGCTAAGAAATTTCTCCCTTACATAATGATAGTGCACTTCAATGTGCTTAGCCCTTGCATGATATACTGGATTAAGATCCAAATGAAGTGATCTAGTGTTATCTCCAAAGATTATTGGAGTGTAGGAATGTATCTCCAAATCTGCGTATAGTTGCTTAAGCCACATAGCTTCTTGATTTGCATTTGCCAATCCTCTATATTTTGCTTCTGTGGAAGATAAGCCCACAATTGGTTGCTTCTTGGATGACCATGATATAAGCTTTGAACCTGCAAAGGATAGGTACCCTGAAGTGCTCCTCCTATCATCCTTGGAGCCAACCCAATTTGCATCTGAATACATCTTTATATCTATGTCAGAGGTGAAGGGATAGAACAACCCTTCATTCATTGTACCCTTTAGATACTTAAGCACCCTCTTTGCAGCTTCCATATGAGGCTTCCTTGGTGCATGCATAAAATGACTCAATGTACTTACTCCATAAGCAATGTCTACTCTTGTTAAAGTAGCATAATTGAGACTTCCCACTGGTTGTTGATAACCTGTAACATCATCAAGTAGTTCACCTTCATGTGAAATCAATTTATGATTGAGTTCCATAGGAGTACCTACACGTTTAGTATTCTCCATCTTGAACTTTACCAACATATCATGTATGTACTTCCTTTGAGTGATAAATATACTAGAATTTGTGTACACAAGCTCTAAGCCAAGACAGTAGGTTAATAAACCAAGATCACTTATTATAAATTCCTTCATTAATTGAGCCTTGGCTTGCTTGATGCCATTAAAATAATTTCCTATAATAATGATGGCATCTACATAGACACATAAGTAGATAACTTCTGATTTGTTCTTCTTAACAAATAAAGAAGAATCTACCTTGCTTGCCACAAAGCCTTGGTCCTACAAATAGGTGACAAGCCTATGGTTCCAAGCTCTAGGAGCTTGCTTGAGACCATAGAGTGCCTTCCTAAGCTTGCATAGATAACCTATTTCATCTTCATCTTCAAAACCTAGTGGTTGTGCCATATACACTTCTTCTGATATCCATCCATTTAAGAATGCATTCTTGACATCTAACTAATATAAATTCCAATTTTTAGAAGCAGCTACACTTACCAAAACCCTAATTGTTGGAATCTTTGCCACAGGTGAAAAGGTTTCTTCATAGTCCACTCCATGAGTTTGGCCAAAAACTTTTGCCACTAACCTTGCCTTGTACATGTTTATGGAGCCATCTGAGTTCTTTTTTATTTTGTATATCCACCTGGATCCAATTACTTTCATCCCTGGCTTCTTGGGAACTAGATCCCAAGCATGATTTTCTTGAAGTGCATCCACTTCTTCCTGCATAGCTTCTCTCCATTCTTGCTTCTTCTTAGCCTCTTCAAATGAGGAAGGCTCTTTTGTCATAGAGTCTTTAGTGATATACACAGAATGCTTGGTGACTAGAGATGTATCATATCCATACCTTATGGGCTTCTTGCTTTCTCTTTGTGATCTCCTTAGTGCTTGATTTGAAGACTCTGGTATGTCTTCTATTTGCTTGAGTTTGGTCTTGCCTCTTGACTTCCAAGCCTTAAAGTCAATTTGTTCTTCATCCACTAAGTTCATATCTTCTGCTAAGTGTTGATCTTCTTGAGTGAGCGTTGAAAAATCATTTTCCAAATCATATGATAACTTGAGTTTCCTGCAATCATCTTCAAACCATGAATTATTTTCATCAAATACTACATCCCTAATAACTATAAATGCTTTGTTAGTGGGATTGTACAGCCTATACCCCTTTGGGTTCTGATCATACCCTATAAATATACATTTCTCAGCTTTGGGGTCAATCTTTCCTCTGATTTGTGAGGGAATGTGTGCATACGCAATGCACCCAAGTATTTTGCAATGGTCCAATGAGGGTCTCTTGCCATTCCATGCTTCATAGGGTGTCATACCATCCAATGATTTAGATGGGAGTCTATTTACCAAGTAAGTGGTTGTGGATTAGCCTTTGCCCATAGGTAGTTAGGTAACTTTTTCTCATTTAACATAGACTTAGCAGCTTCAACAATAAACATGTTCCTTCTTTCTGCCACTCCATTCAATTCAGGAGTGTATCTGGTTGTTACTTCCCTCTTATGCCTCTATCTTTTAGAAATGAATCAAATTCATGTGAAAAGTACTCACCACCTCCATCAAATTTGATTCTCTTCAAGCTCCTTCCTATTTGATTTTCAACTAGTGTCAAGTACTTCTTGAAACATGTAAATACTTCATCCATATGCTTCATGAAATAAAGGATTGTCCATCTACTGTAATCATCAATAAATGAAACATAATACCTTGAACTTGAGATGGATGGATATTTGCTAGGACCCCACACATCAATGTATACAAACTCCAAATAGTCTTCATGAATGTAACCCTTCCTGTTAGAAGTTGCAGGTGTCAAAATCAACTCTACAAGAAGATAGTTTCAGACATAGGTAGATTGTTTGGAACATTTCTCAAGATCTACTGAATCTTTTGAGAAGATATAACTTGGAGACGGTGTGTAATATTTATGTGACACCTTGTGCAAATTTTATAAAAAAATTAACAAATATGATCAGTCAATGAGTGAGTTATGTGCAACAGACTTTTCTGAGAAGTGACTCTCTTCACAATTAGTTCAAAATTTTGATAATCTGGTATTGGTTCTTCAAATTGGTAAAGGTTTTGAGTTGTTCTTGATATAGAGATGCTCTAAAATCAAGGATAGTTTATTCTTTTGAAGATTAACACTCTCCATCATTAACAGCCACACCACAAAAGAATGCTTCAAGAATGCAAGGAACCAAAGGGAAAGAGGATTCCATAGAGGTAGCTATGGACAATCAAGAGGCATATACAACAATGGTGTAGGCAACTACAACCATAACTATAATCAAGGCTACAACAACAAAAATTATCAAAGTGGATTCAGAGGAAGAAGGGACTACGACAACTATACTGAAGACCGAGAAGACTCAATACTCATCATGAACATGACATCCAAGCAAGGTAAAGATGATGAGCATATTTTCTACATTGATTCAAGTTGTTCCAATCATGTGGCTGGAAATGTAGCTCTACTATCTGATCTTGAAGGACCCAAGGGAAAGCATGAAGTACAAACATGTGATGATACTAAACACTCACTCAAGCAAATTGGAAATGTCAAAACATCTTATGGTAGCATAAACCTTTTGAGAAAAGTTCTATATGTGCCAACTATAACAAAAAATCTGATTAGTGTTGGGCATATTGTTGAGAAAGGTTTAAAGGTCAGATTTACTAAGCATGGAGCATATGTGGAAGACCCCCAACAAGGCTTCAAAAGGATTGGTAAAGCTGAGAAGTCTAGTAGATTAATCACATTTGAGATTGAAGACACAAGGAACATAGCACTATTCAATTATAGAGATCAAACCTTATCTGAGTTAGAAATATGGCACAAAAGGCTAGGACACATAGGAGAAAGAAATCTGAAGCAAATATGCAGGGATCAAAGTGTGCTTGGTATTCCCAACGTGACCAAGCAGCATATGATATACAAATGTGGAGCATGCCAATTTGGCAAAGCTCACAGGCAACCATTTAACACAGTTCTCCCAAACTAGAACCCGTTTAAGCAAATGCTTTTAGGCATAGATGGCTTACCTTACAACTTAGATTTTGACTCCTCATTTGTGCAAAACTTTACACTGTGCACTGAGAACTCATCACTTTGACCATCGAGATTGCACCTGTTTCAGAAGACACTCAACAGTTCTTCACATACAAATGTTCCTACACATAATTCTCTTAGCCTGTTTACAATTAGGCTCTCAAATCTTAACCATAGAAGTATTAACTATGGAATTAGACATATACAAAAGGATTCTTGAAATGATCAAACACAAAAGGAGAACACAACAAAATATCGAGCGCTATTTTTCTTCTATTCAGAAAACTTTACATCTGAATGATGAGAGAGTTCTTTCCCACTTCTCAAGTGTCTAATGACTATTACAACTTCTAATTCCTCTCATCTCATACTCTCTCATACTTTCCTTGACTTTCTACTTGTATATATAGGCATATATGTACAAGCTCATGACCATACAAAAGGTATAAGTGAGCTAACTATAAGTTTAATGTACATATGTATACAAGTCTTCATTTCCTGAATGTGGACTATCTTCAAGCTTAATACGCTAATCTTTTCTTCAATCTTTGACTTCAATCCTTCATCCAAGACATCAATTGGTGATTGACTTGCACCAACAGCTCCCCCTCAATCATCAATTGAGGTTTTCTCTATCTTCTTTATACCTGCCATGTCTTTGAATCTTTGTAGCTTTGGTCCCCCAAGTTTTTGGTTAGCATATCTACAATCTGACCTTTTGTTGAAGTATGTATGACTTCAATCTCCCTATCAATCACCTTCTCTCTTAAGAAGTGATACTAAATTTCAATATGTCTAGACCTGGCATGAAAAACAGGGTTAGCAGCTAGATACAATGAGCTCATGTTATCTCCATGAATAGTAGGTGTACTCTGAGTGATGTCAAAACTCTTCATGAGAATATTCAACCGTATGACTTCCTTTGCAGCTTCAACCATACCTCTATACTCTGCCTCTGTAGATGACAAAGCAACTCTATGTTGCTTCTTAGAGCACAAAGAGATAAGTTTATCTCCCACATAACACAAGTACCCATAAGTTGATCTCCTATCATCAGGATTACCTGCCCAATCTGTATCACTATATATCTTGATGTTTGTATCTAATGTAAAACCATATTACAAACCTTCCTTGAGTGTACCCTTAATGTATCTCAACACTCCTTGTCCTACAACCCAATGTTCTTTCCTAGGGCAATGCATGAATTGAGATAACACTCCAACTGCATATGACAAGTCAGGCCTAATTAGTGTAGCATAGATTAGACTACCAACCAGACCTTGATATAGCTCCATGTTCTTGAATTCTTCTCCTCAATCTGCTCAATTTGTGATTCACCTCCATTGGAGTAGGTGCTACCCTGCAATCTTCCATTTTAAACTTGATCAACAAGTTCTTCAAATACCTTTCTTGACTTATATATACTCCATGTTGAGTATATGAGATCTTCATGCCCAAGAAATATGACAAGTCTCCCAAGTCACTAATCTTGAACTCTCTTTTCATTTGTTTCTTGAAGATTTGTATGCCCTTCTCACCTGTAAGAATTATATCATCAACATATATGCACATATAAATGAACCCATCATCACTTGCTTTGATAAGCAAGCTACTATCTGCTTTAGATACTTGGAAACCAAGTTCTTTCAAGAACTTCACAAGTCTATAATTCCATGCCCTTGGGGCTTGATTCAAACCATACAAAGATCTTTTGAGCTTACATACATATTTTGAATACCTTTTATCTCTAAGACCTTGTGGTTTCTCCATGAAAACATCATCTGAAATATAAACATTAAGAAAAGCATTCTTCACATCTAATTGACATAATCTCCAACCTTTACATGCAGCAATGGCAATGAGTGTCCTGATGGTTGTCATCTTTGCCACAAGACTATAGGTCTCATCATATTCTATACCATATGTCTGACCATACCCTTTCACAACAAGTCTAGCTTTATACCTAGACACACTTCCATCTGCATACCTCTTTGTCTTGTAGACCCATTTGCATCCAATGATCTTCTGACTATTTGGTTTAGGAACCAAATCCCATGTCTCATTCTCCATCAATGCATCATACTCTTCCTGCATAGCTTTCTCCCAATTTTCCTTACCTTTTGCCTCTTCATATGTAGCAGGGTCTTGATCTGCTTTCACCATGTAAGCATAGTTTTTAGTAGTCAAAAAAGAAGTTTCATAGCTATACCTAGTAGGTTGCCATTTGTGTCTTGATGACCTCCTGAGTTCTTCACTTCTTGGAGTTTCTGGTTCATCACATTCTGGATCAAACCTTGGCACTTCTTCAACTTCAACTTGTACTTCATTGTTCTCTTCTTCATCACATATCTGAACTTCTGATTTACCTTTCTTTTGATTCAAAACTTCTTCATCACTTGCATGATTATTGATTGTACTTGCATACCAAGTACCTTTCTCATCAAATGTAACATCCTTTGATACAAGGAATTGCTTTGTGGATGGACTCCACACCTATATCCCATCTGCTTATCATCATATCCAATGAACACATACTTTTCAGCTTTAGGTTCCAATTTATGCCTCAACTGAGATGGCACATATACATAAGCCAAACATCCAAACACTTTGCAATGATCTAAGGTAGGTCTCTTACCCCACCATGCCTCATATGGTGTCATACCCTGCAAAGCTTTACATGGTAACCTATTAACCAAGTATGTAGCTGTATTTACAGCTTCAGCCTAGAAATAATTTGGAAAATTTTTCTCCTTCATCATTGATCTTGCAAACTCAACAAGAGTTCTATTTCTCCTTTCTGCTACATACTTGCAAGTAATTTCCCTTTTTATATCTGCATTCCATAAGTAATCACTGAACTCATTAGAGAAATACTCTCCCCCTCCATCTGACCTTAGTCTCTTCAACTTCTGACTTGTGATTCTTTCTGCATACACATGATAATGTTTAAATGTATTGAATACCTCTGATTTATCTTTGATCACATAGATAGTGATCCACCGGGTAGCATCATCAACATAAATCACATAATATCTTGAACCATTAATACTGAAATCCTTTGATGGTCCCCACACATCTGTGTGTACCAACTCAAGCTTCTATGAATATATGAAACCATGTTTGGAATATGATTGCTTATGAGCCTTACCTAATTGACATGCCTCACATGTCATATGTTGACCTGCAACATTAGGCAACCCAAGCACTGAACCATTGTTAACCATATCTTTAATACCTCTTTCATTGAAATGTCCAAGTTTTTTATGCCAAAGATCTAACTCAGAGATCTTATGTCCTCCATAAGTGAACAAGGCATGATCAACATTACCTTGAATCTTTAATGTGAAGAGTCTTCCTTCTTTCTTTCCTGAAACACTTTATTTATACCCATTGTTAGGGTCTTCCACAAAAACTCCATCATTAGTGAACCTTACTTCATAAACTTTTTCAACAATTTGCCCTACACTTATCAGATTCTTTGGAATTGTAGGAACATACAAGACCTTACTTAGGAGAGTACTTCCATCCTTGGCCTTCACTGATCCAATTGACTTCACATTGTGCTTTGTGTTATCACCTATTTGAACTACATGATTAGTTACCTGATTCTCCAAATCAGTCATCAAAGCTATGTTACCAATTAGGTGATTGCTACACCCTGAGTCAATGTAGAAGACTCTTTGGTCTTCACTTTGTCTTTCACAAGTTGCATTCATAATCAAGGTTGAATCCTCCTTCTTATCTGAAGCAATACTCCAAAGAACCCTATCGAAAATCACTCCAATCAATCCCATCAAAAAACTCTCAAAACAACCCCATCAAAAACACTTCAAATAACTCCATCAAAAAAGACTCCAACCAACACCGAAAAACACTTCAAACAATCCCATTGGAAAACACTCCTCCCATTTGAAATCACACATCATCCAACATACATCGGTCAACACCCTATCTGATTGAGCCCCATCACCTATTATCTATCACTAGCCACACTTCCCACTTCCATCCTATCATCAATCATAGACCATCACGTCATCATTGGTGGTCATTATGTCTTGACATATCAACAATCATTGATCATATTTCCAAACCCCATCACTTAACCATCACACATCATTCACCACCAACTCTATCACTCATCACACATCACTCAAAATCCCATCACATATCATTCACCACCAACCCTATCACTCATTACATATCACTCCACTCTCCACTTCCTTTGGTTACCCTATCATTATTTGCATATCATCACCCACTCAACCCCATCACCCATCACAAATCATCTATCATTCACCATTATCTTAAACACTTATCATGCACTTATCCACTTCTCACACCATCTTTATCATCGATCATAATTCATGAATCTATATGGTGATATTTGATCGGTGGTTTCCTCATAACTTGAGCTAAAAATATCCGATTGAGGTGTTTTGAATTTTTTTGAGTATCTTACAAAAAAATTTCCATGACTACATAGAAGCCATCAAAAACTCGTTCATATCAAAAACCAGTAAAAAATTTGCTCTATCACTTATTGTGGAAGTATTTGGCTCGTAAGGAATATAAGGTTGCTGATGCATTGAGTCAAAGACCTTTATGTAATCTCCTTTCTGTAACAAATTCTGATTTTCTCAATCAAATTCAAGAAAAACTAAAACATGACTCTTTTTATGCACCTATTTTGAATTTTTTGCATGCAAACAAGGGATCAATGTATCAAGACAAATTCCATTTGTGGAATGGATCTTTGCATTGCAACAATCAATTATGCATAGATTCTGAGTCTCCATTAAACGTTAAAATATTGCATGATTGACATGATGCACCTTTTTCTGCACACCTACATTATTCAAGAACTTATATTAAACCAAAGTATTCCGACTTTTGGCTATGCATGAAGTGGGATATTAGAAAATATGTTAGTGAATGTTTAAAGTGCCAACAAGTGAAATTTGAGTTTAAGAGAATGCCTGGAATGCTTCAACCTTTGGATATTCCAAATTAGAAGTGGGAGTCTATCTCTATGGACTTTATCACAAAATTACCCATGACCAAAAGTAAACATGACACCATATTTGTAGTAGTTGATCAACTTACCAAGATGGCACATTTCTTTCCTATGAAAAAGATTGCTACTGCCTTGAATGTTGCAAGACTATTTGTAAAATAAATTTTTCGATTGCATGGAATGCCTAAAAGCATAATTTCTGATAGAGACTCTAGTTTCACATCAAACTTTTCGAGAGCAACATTTGAGACGATTGGAACTCAACTTCGTATGAGTACAACTTTCCATCCACAAATTGATTGGGAAATCGAGAGGGTTAATTGAGTACTTGAAGATATACTGTGTATGTATGTGAATGAAAAGAAGCCTATAATTGGAGTGAATATTTGCCCTTATTCGAGTTTGCATACAATAATGCACGGCATGCATCTATAAAAATGACTCCATTTGAGGCTATGTGTGGTAATAATTGTTTGACTCCACCTTCATTTTTTGGTTTATCAAATAAAGTAGAAGTATCTAAAGAAATGCTTGAGAAGATGGATGAAGAACTTTGAAAAATTAAGCAACACATAAAAGAATCCCAGAAAAGACAAAATAAATTCTAAAACTTGAAAGGAAGAACACTTGAATTTTAAACTGATGACATGGCATTTCTTAAAGTCAATCCTCGCCGATCTAACTTTGTTAGGGAAAGATCATAGACTTTCTTCTCGATACACAGATCCTTTTAAAGTTTTGAAAAAGATTGGATCTCTTGCTTGTTTGTTGGAATTACATGAATATTTAAATGTTCATCCTGTATTTCATATTAGTTTACTTAAACGATATGTACCTAATGTTGCTCACATTTTGATAGAGAGCTATAAGTTGAAAGATGATGGATCTTTTGAGCTTCGACCTAAAATAGTATTAGACAAGAGGGAAAGATTACTTAGAAAAAGATCTATAGTAGAGATTTTGGTGAAAGAGCACACATATCCACTAGAAGATTCGACTTGGGTGAACTTAGATGATTTTTTGGCACATTATCCTTCTTTCCAACTCTAAGGACATAGTTTCTAAAGGGGGGGAAGAATTGTAATAGGCCTTCCAATAGTGAGATAATTCATTTTGAATTTTTCGAATTACATTGTGGAGATAATGCTTAGAATGAACAATTAGGTCAATTTATGCATGTAGGTAAATTTTTGGGATGACAAGTTTTATATTCTCTCTCTAGACCTTATCCATTATCACATCATGTTTTCTGGTTGAAAATTGAACGTGAAGATGAAAGAACTAGGGAAAAGTTTGTATGAGAGAAAGGTAGAGCATGCATAAGAGTATAAAAGTGCCTCTGTGAAATTTTTATGAATCACGTTTTAAGTAGCTCATTTAGGGCTCTACATTTAGTTCACTATAAGAAAATGCCTTGATTTTATTCTCTCTCTAGAATTTCTAAACTTGCAGTGCTCAAACGTGATACTTGGAGGTGCATTTGGACCTAGTTCATCTCCAACACTATTGTGTAGATCAAAAAATTGAATAAAAGTGTCTCTCAAGAACAAACAAACACACACACACACACACACACACACACATATATATATATATATATATATATATATATATATATATATATATATATATATATATATAGAGAGAGAGAGAGAGAGAGAGAGAGAGAGAGACATCAGGACCATCAGAGCATTTTTTCCCTCCTGAATACTCATGTTAAACCAAAACACGACATTATAGTGTTCTTTTTTATAACAAATTAAAAACAATCATGCATAATAATCAAATAAAATTTTGAAAAAACCTTCAAGCCGCATAAAGACCTATACCTCAACAATTTATAAAAAATATATATTTCAAAAAATAACCATTTTTGGTAACTCAAAAGATAGAAATGATTGAATATGGTAAAAAAATATATTTTTTATAGACTTATATATGAGAAGAAAGAAATATCTCCATAGATAAAATTTTCCTTGTATTGAAATACTTTTTCTTATGTCAGTTTAAAGTCATATAATCATTTAAGACAAGTTTGAAGAATTAGAAAAATCATTTTTATAATATGAATTTTACTACAATATAGGGTCCTCATTAGATAGTTGTACACTATAGGAGCCTTTTGTATGATATTGATCCATAAAAACACTAAAATGTATGGTTTTTTATTTAAAAAATCATCATATAGTATCATACAAATATGCTACATGTCTTTGAAGCAATAATTTTTGTACTTATCTCACATACAATTAAAAATCTCAATATTTCATTGAATAGCCATATTCCACTCTATCAAGAATAAAATTTCATCCTAAAAAATTAGTTTTTCTCAATGATAAAAGGTATATTAGATCAATCAAAATAATTCTATAAACATTATAGACTACTTAATATAGAAAAAAACTAGCATATTAACTTTAATCATGTACCATATGCACTATTTGCTCATGAAACAACCTTTTTTTAGCATAGAAAAACAAGTAGTATTCTTTAACCTATAGGATGACATAGAAATTAGACTCCTAAGGCTATCAAAAAAATATTTATAGCTTTATGAGTCTCAAATGGTATTTTGATAATAAAAACCAGTCATATTCAAACCATCACTTTGCAAAATTATTCATAGATGATAACATTGTCTCATATGAGATCGATTTTATGCCATAAAATTAGTAAAAATCATTAATGGATAGAAAAGTATTGAAGTATATAAAATAATAGATTTTATTGCATTTTCAACAATGAAAATTTTGAGATCATGATTTTAATAAAAAATCAACACTAACTGACATCACTATAAATTATGTGCCAATACTGAAATTAGCATCATAAGATTAGTGCATACATCTTAATTTTTCTATCTTTGATGAAAAATATATTTTATTAGAAATATTCAACCCTTATGCTAACATGTTCCATAGTTACATTTATAAATGGTTCCTTCTAGTAATCTAGAAAGTTCATCAAATAATGTCACACACACACACACACATATATATATATATGTGTGTGTGTGTGTGTGTGTGTGTGTGTGTGTGTGTGTGTGTATGTTTTTAGTTCACCAATACAAGCAACTGAAAGTCTTCTACACATATGATCGAGCTTGATTGGTATTATTGTTCAACTCTTTTGAGGTATAGTCATTTTTTTGCATCAGAGAGTATAGTCACTATCCATGGTTGAAAGCAATGATGTCTTCCATATGTTGGCTATTGAGGATAAGTTGGATGGATCTAATTACCTATTGTTGGCATACATGATGCATCATGTATTCATACCAAAAGGATTGTGGAATATTGTGCAAGGTGTTGAAATACATCCTCCTACACCTACAAATACAATAATAACATGTGATGGAGGTGGCATTGACGGTGAAGATCTTCAATTTTCCTTACTTCATTGGGATGAAGAGATGCACATGCACATGCATTGATAAATTTCTGTGAAATGTGCCATTATTCCTCACATTTGCTGATGCAAAACAACAAAAGATGCTTGGGATATTCTTACAACATTATAACAAGTATGAAATCAGGCTAGTAATGCTCAACTTCGAAATAAGTTGGAGAGTGAGCATATGAATGAAGAGAATTCAATGAACACTTTTCTGACAAAGATCAAGGATTTGAAATAGAAGTTGATTATGCACATGAAACCTTTCCATATAGTTCACTTGTGTAGACTATTCTTAATGGTCTTCCTGATTCATATGTTGATGGTATGCTACTCATTTGGGGCACTCGCATCATTATTCGGGCATTCAATCTATGCAAGTTGATGAGTGAATAGCTGTGTCAAAATAAAGTGACACATTATTGTAGCATTTTAGCCTTGAAGATTGCAAAACTATTGCCACTCCCATGAGACATGCCTTCGATTGAGTCTTCATGATGTTGGGTATGCAATTGATGTCTTTCTCTACTTGTAGGGTATTGGATGCTTGATTTACTTATGCACAACCTAATATGATATTCAATTTGTTGTCTCTCACATGAGGAGATCTATGCATTGTCGCGATTTCAAGCACTAGTAGGTGGTTAAGCACATCTTTCACCACTTGAGTGGTACCCAACTACTTGGATTGTTTTATCCCAAGTGGGGATCATTAACATCACATTTACATGCTTTTTATGAATAAGATTGGGCTGGTTGTTATGATACTCATACATTGGTGCTTTTTGCTTCATGCTTGGTAGCTTCTTCATATCTTGGTTGAGCAAGAAGCAGCCTATTGCATCCACTTCTAGTTGTGAGGCCGTGTATAGGGTAAGCTTTCACAAGTATGGTTGAGTATGTATGGCTTAGAAACCTTTTGGATGATTTGGGTGTTAGTCAGTTACTTGCCACCACCATCTTTACTAATAGTTAGAGCACATTGGCAATTGCAAGGAACCATGTGTTCCATGCTCACGTAAAGCACATTGAGGTGCACTATCATTATGTTAGGGAGAGTCATTGGAGATTATGGGGACCTCTATGTTCCATGCTTGCATAAAGAACATTGAGATGCATTATCATTATGTTAGGGAGACACTCTACTAGAGAGGTTAGTTGCCCATAGAGGATAGTGTTGTAGACCTTTTCACAAAGGCTCTGCCTAGGGAGAAGTTTGAAGCTCCTCACAAAGCTGTGGGCTTACATCCTTTTGTGGATTGATTTCATTCCACATAGCTTTGCAATTCCTTGCCTTGTATATACACCTATAACCCTAATGGGTCACTTATTTAATAAAACATAAATCACTAATAGAACATGATAGACACCATGATCATAATTGAAAGCATAATCGAGTTAGAACAATACAAGCAAAATATGTAATTTCCTCTCTAGACTTCCAAAGGATGGATAGAAGGCTTCATTACCATACTCTGGGATGGGTTGTGGCTCGTATGCCTCTTCAAACGTTTCCTCCACCGGGATGGTGACAGTTTCTTCCTCAGCTGGTAGCTCAGGTGGGGAATCTTACCTTGGTGGTGCTTCATATACTGCAATCCTTGCTTCAAGGTTTGATACCTGGGCCCTTAATGCGTTGAGTTCCTCTAAGACGTCAGTAGAGGGTTCCACAGGTGCTGGTATGTCTGGGTGTGCCGGTGCTCGTAATTGGAGTAATTTATGATCTTCTTTGAGTTTCTGTAACTCCTCATTCATGCGATCGTATTCATCTAGCAGCCTTACATGATCTTCTAGCAGCATCCTCATCGAGTCTGAGGGAATGGCTTTGAACCGACTAGGACTGAGTGGTTGGTCTGGATGGTCTAGGGCTGCTTCTAAGTTTTCGCGATTCTGGTCCTGTAAGCGCTGGTTTTCCTCCTTTGCTGCTGCTAGATGTCTTTTGAGTAAGCCCATATTTCGTGTTAGCGTTGCATTGCGGACTGTCTGGGCTCTTAATAAGTTATCCAGGTCAGCAGTGGCTTCCTTGGTCTTTTCTTCGCTTTCTAGTTCTAATTTATGATAGGCCTCTCGTAATTCTTGGTAGCGGGTGTTCAGTGAGGCATTCTCAATAGACAATAAATTAAGCTGCGACTGTAAGTCAGTGGTTGTCCTCTGCAGCTGCTGATAATTATTGTCAAGAGATTTGAACTCATCTCTTACTTGCGTCATACACATGAACATCTGTCGAAATGCATTATCTACAGTGGGTAATAGTATTAATGGGGTGCTAAATGAAGATGCAGTGGGTGTAGATGCAAAGGGAACGGGGAATGGGGGTGGGAAGGTGGATGCTGTGGTGATTGTTGAAAATTGTGATGTGCCTAAATATGTTTGTGCTGTGAGTGAAGTGAGTGATGGTGCAGTAGGTGGTGAGATGTCCATGTCATTGGACGTGTCCAGTGCGGTGACTGTGAATATGGGTGTGACTGTGGGTGCTTGTGCTGGTGTAAATACGGGATTTACAAAGGTTGAGGAGTAATTTACAGGGGGGCAAGCTGGTGCAGCTGGGTGGAAAGGGGAAAGAGGGGTTACAGTGGGTCGGGGAGGTGAGACGGGGGAGAAGGTTAAGGGCGGTGGGAATGGAAAAAGGGGTCTTGGAGTTGTGGGGAAAGATGGAAAAGATGGATGGACGAATGGGTTGGATAGAAAGGTGGGTGTGGGAGGGGGTAGACTAGGGCTAATGGGTGCAGGAATTGTGGGGTGAGTGGTCGTAAAGACGATTTCTGCTACGCCACCGACGAATGAAGATGTTGGTCTGGGGGAAGGAGGGTGAGTAGGGGAGGCTGGACGGACGAGCGGAGATGGAGGAGCGGTTGGGGTGGTCGGTACTTCAGTGACTACTGAGGTATGTACAGTTGTAGCACGGGGTGGGGAATCGACAAGGATGGTTTCTGCTGCCAACGAACTTTCGGGGACGAGGCGTGCCTCCCTGGCTTGTTCTGAAGACTGTGCTCCTGTTGGTACACGAATGTATTCGCCGGGCTTTGAAAGTAGTCGTACTCTACGGGGGTCAAACTATGGTAGTGGCTTTCTTTGCAAGTACCTGAGTGCTTCGTTGGAGCCTACTGATTTGACTAACTCTCTGAATCCTTTGATGTATGCGTCTTCGAATCCGCCTGTGACGAGTTCCTGTTCTATTATGGCTTGACTCTCTTCCTCGGTCAACTTTTTGCGTGCCCAAACTTTTTCAATAGTTCTATACAGCTTCTTAATAGGGTAGCTAGGCCTTTCAAATTCTTGAGAAAACAATTGTCCTCCTGAAAACTGGAACTCATTGGAGAATGCATCGGGCATCTCAAAATCGAACGTTGTGTTCAGTGGCTCTGCTTGTTCTGCTTCTAAATGGGGTATTTGAAAAGAGAAAGCTTCCGCACCAATAGTGGTGGGAAGTTCTGCTGCCGTGGTGATAGGTTTTGGGGTTGTGGCTGCTTGAGGTGCAATAGTACTGGTGGTGCCCTCCGTTACAACTAGTCTTGATAATCTGATACGAATAGGTTGTACTGTGGGAGTGGCTGCTGTCGGTGACTGCTCTGGAGATGGTTGTGGTGAGGGTGATTCTGGGACTTGTAAGCACAGGATAGTGCCTCTCATCCGCTTTCCGGCTCTGCCTTTGCTAGACTTTCTAGCTTTCCTTGTGGTTCCTTTAAATGCCTTCAGCTCCTCACTGGTCATGGCGCGCTCTATGGGTAAATCATATGCCAAACACATATATATAATCCTTGTAAGTGCACAACATCCGTTGATGACTTTCTTTCGTTCCCATCTATTTTGTGCCAAATAGAGCTGATCAATTATCCAGCTAGCTAGATCAACCGTTTGAGGTCCAGTACATGCTAAGTATAATCCAAACCAGATTCTTTTGTGGGGCATGGTAAAACGATCCTGAGCTGGGAAAGCAAAATGCTGCATGCATATCCGCAATGGCTTGGAAAGCTCAGGGGTTATAGCTGAAATATCCTCCCACTTAGTTACATCACCACGTTTCATCAGCTCTGGGACTAGCCGTTCTCGCTCCGTCGGAGTATGCGTTCCATGTATTTTGAGAGCTGCGCGAATTAAATCTTTAGACAAATAAAACCTTCTGAATGGAGGGTCATTTACCAAGGATGGTAACATGAATGTGCCGGGTAGATCCTTGTTCTCTGAAGCCGTCAAGGTGGTTACTAAGTAAAAGCATCTGTAAAAATCGGGTTTAGGCAGAGGGTCACTAAAATATTCTGTAAATCCCGCTCGTGCCCAAACATGCGTTAAATCTTGGGTATTCTGTAGTCCTTCAAATTCTTTTGAAAAGAACTGGTACTTGGCCCATGTGCGAAGATCAAATGCCAAATTGGCCTCAAATATGAAATCAGCGTCTGCTAAGGGTCCTGCTAGGCCTTGAAACCAGTGAGAATTACGATGAATCTTCTCAGTATATCCTCTAGGAGGATCGTCGATTGGCATGGGTCCTGGAAAACCTTGAAACTCTGGTGGTTGCATTGTCGGATAAGATTCCGCGAGTAATTCTCCAATATTGGCCATTGGTATACTGGGGCCAGCTTCTGATGGTCCTTCTTCGGTTTGCATGATGACTGACGAGCTAATGGAAAAGATCTGCTACAAAAGATTAGCACATTAGCATGGAAATTAATTATGATCCCAATAAGGTGAGACCGCAATCCCTTTCCATAACCGATGTGTAACCCGTGTAGCCAAGTGTCGTGAAGTGATTGATGCAATGATTTTTTGCAGAGCTAATGCATGTCTCTAGATGCCTACATGGTCAGATTATGCATACATTTCTTGATGAGCTTTTATTATGCATGGTGTGGGGTTTTGGTGTATGAATTCATACAAGGTTTGGTTGAGGGTGAATTATTACAAGGGTGGAGTTTAAACGGGGTGGGAGAATTGTTAGATAAGGGGGTACAAGATGTCTGGATACGTTTCGGTATTCATTAAATTGTTAGATAAGGGGGTACAAGATGTCTGGATACGTTTCGGTATTCATTTCCTAAGAGTCTTTGAGTGGGTGGTGTGTTTCTGCTGAGGGACAAAAGATGGTATCGTATGTGGTGTTATTGAAGGGTGACGAGATTTCGGCAGGGTGTATAATACATCGCTTGGGTGTTGGGCTATAATACATTGTTTGGGTACCCAAATCTGCGTGGGTGTGGGTCGATTGATAAGATATGTTAGCCCCAAAAATGGTTGCTTTTTATGTTCTAATGTGGTTTTATTTGGCAGGAAATATGTTTGATTGCAGGCGCTTGAAGAATGAATTTGATAATTGATGAGAAGTATGTGGAGAGATTGATTGTAGGGATGGGGAGAAAAGGGCTTGCTATTGTATCGGCAATTATCTGAGTGGCCTTGTACCTCTTTCTATAGGGCGACTGGAGCACCTTCTTGAACTGAATTTAAGCAAGAATAAATTGCCAGGTGCAATCCCAGTGGAGTTTGGGAATTTAAGGGGACTTGTGAAGATGGATTTATCATTCAATGATCTTCATGGGGTCATTCCTCAAGAGTTGGGCCAACTGCAAGGTTCAAGATCCACTGACCATGGGAACAATGCTTAAACATCATAATGATTTGTCATGTGTATCTTTTAAAGAAGATTCTCTAGTCAGATCTCAAAGTAAATCATCCGATTCACATGAGACTCATGATCTTTCTAACAATATTAGTTCATCAAGCAGTTTACAAGAGGAGGATGAGGAAGTATTACTTATCTATCCGGATACACTGCTAATCTTTCGGTTCTGTGATCCATTATTACCCTTCAAACTTAAAGAGATCATAACAGCAGATCAGAGACTTCTTAAAATGTAAGAATCTGGATTACCTTCATGGGTCATCTTTTTGCAATCTTATCCTGTTTTCAGAAAGTGTTATAGGCCCTGGATGAGACCCCTAGCAAGGACTTTGTACATTTTAGTCTCTAGTACCACAGTCATCATTGGTTTCTATGACTTGTACAAGAATGTTCCAATTTTAAAGGCTACTGCTGCTCGTATATGTGGTCCTTTCTTTGAGTGGATGGAGGCTTGGGAAATAGTATCAAGAATCAAGTATCTGGGCACTTTCGTGTTCTCGCAAAATTGGCAGAAGGCTTTGCGTTGGTTGCTTTTGGTGTTTAGTACAATAAGGAAGCTGGCAAACCTCATTTTCCAGCCATTGGTTGAACCTCTGGAAGACTTGATAGAATATATTTGGCCACTATGCAACATGATGCTTGAGTCAATGTGAGGGGGGCAGATCCGTTTTTTGCAGAGCTGACAAGAGAAACAGAAAAGGGACGTTTCCATTTTTGTCCTGAATCTCTTTTTCGGCGGTGGCATTACTTCGGGGGGGGAGGGCTGCAGAACATGGGGGCTCCCTCTCGTCCGTTTTTTCTCTGTTTTTGGGAGTGTGCAGAGGAGCGGGTGTCAGAAAGGAAGAACCAGGAGGGAAGTTTTGTTTTTTTGCTATACATACAGAAGAACGTAAGGGAGACGTCGGCTGGAGGTTTTTGGATACGCAAAAAAGGGGGCATATGGTATGCATTAGCCGACAGCGAGGCGAGGGGCAGGCTGAAAAAGGGCGACAAGATATGGCAGAGGGGATGAGGCTCCGGTTTCAAATGCAATAGTGCAGTATGGGGGCTCACTCGACTCTCTCCGCGAAAATTTCACGATCCATCACCGGGCTTGGAAGTTGGCACTGATCATCGAGTTCAGTGAGCAGAAATGTTTGGGAGGAGGGGCGAAAACACACCTCTCCCATCTTGCAAAGAGAAGAGCAAAGCCAGCTGTTCCCATTGGGGGTGCCTACAGATTGATAGAAGTGCACACGGGCAATGGAATCAATAAAATCCACAGCCTGACTCAAATTAATTTAGCTTCATTTGACCAGCAGTTGGCTCGAACTTACTCTTCTGGGAACGGAGTACGCTTCGGAGACAGATTTGTTGAGGTTTTCCTGTGGTAGCATGTGCATTGAGGACTTGTGCTCATACCAGAAATTTGGGGGGAAGGCTTCTACAGCTATCAGGTATGCAGGGACTGGAGAACAGATATTGACGAAGAGAAGAGAGTTCGTAGCCTGTGGTTTTGCCATCAAAATTGGAACAGAGTAGTAGGCGATCATTCGCTGAAAAGGATGCATCCTTCCGAGCTTCTGCATGTAGGTTAGCTTTCTGGAGAGCTTTACATTTACGCTAGAGCTGTTGTAGAGCAGATTTATTTTGCGAGGAATGGAAGACCCTCTACATATGGAATTTTCCATTTTCCGTTTTCACTTCTCATTCTTTAGTACACGCATTCGTTTGGTTGTGTGTGTGAGTTTGTCTGAGGGCCCATATGCGTGCGAGATGTAGAATGTTACAAGCTCCTCTTGTTCTCTGGTACATCGTGAAGGTTGAGATCGATGCAGTTATACTAGCAACTTTGGTTCAAATCAGGTTTATGACCTCTTTTCTTTCTTGTTTATCTGCATGTTTTCCTCTTCATATCGTTCCGAAGGCCTAAACGCGCATCAATTAGAATGTACACTTCATCCTCATAAATGTTTAACATAATTAAAGGACTTAAAATGGAAGTACTAATGGATGTACAGAATCATCTACACGCAGTACCTTGGTTTGGCTTGCTACTAAACTCTGTACATCCGATGCTATAGAAGATCAGATTTTATGTCCTAGTCGTTTGAAGTGTGATGTTGTCTTGCTCATGGACTTCGCAGGCCAGTACGCACCCAGTAGGTATCGAAGTATCTGTATAAGTCGTGTGGTGGTTTCTCTGCAAGATTTTCGAGCATTCTGTACTCTTCATCTAGTCATGCGCCTGTGCACTTCTGATGTGTGACTTGTATCATTGTACACATAAAGTCGGCTTCGGCCTATCCGAGTTTTTGCATATATACCTGTAGGCTGTGTAGCCTGTTTTTTTCTGGAAAGCTGGATCGTTTCTTTATATTACTTGCATAGAGTATGTTACTATCATAGGCTTGCTCTAGGGACATAAGTATCTTTCCTGTGGCTGGCCAGTTTTAATCTTTGCCGGTAGTACGCCGTGATACAATTGCCTCTTTTGCAGCCATAAGCAAATGGGATACAGGTTGTGGAGTCCATCCACAAAGCAATTCCTTGTATCCAAGGATGTTACATTTGATGAGCAAGGTACTTGGTATGCAGGTAAATATAATGTACATGCAGATGTTGAAGAAGTAGTGTATCAAAGGAAAGGTAAAGCAAAGATTCAATTACTTGATGAAAGTGAGAATAGTGAAGTACAGGTTGAAGTTGAAGAGAGGCCAAGGTTTGATCCAGAATATGATGAACCAGAAACTTCAAAAAGTGCAGAAGTTAGGAGGTCATCTAGACACAAGTGGCAACCTACAAGGTATAGCTATGACACCTCATTCTTGACTACTAAAGATTATGCTTATTTGGTAAAAGTAGATGAAGATCCATCTACATATGATGAAGCCAAAGGCAAAAGAAATTGGGAAGAAGCCATGCAAGAGGAGTATGATGCATTGATAGAGAATCAGACTTGGGATTTGGTTCCTAAACCTAATAGTCAGAAGATTATTGGATGTAAGTGGGTTTACAAAACAAAAAGATTTGCAGATGGAAGTGTGTCTAGGTACAAAGCTAGACTTGTTGTGAAAGGGTATGCACAGACATATGGAGTGGACTATGATGAGACCTATAGTCTTGTGGCAAAGATGACAACCATCAGAACTCTCATAGCAATTGCTCCTTGCAAAGGTTGGAAGCTATCTCAATTAGATGTTAAAAATGCTTTTTTGAATGGTTACATTTCAGATGAAGTTTACATGGAGCAACCAGATGGGTTCAAAGATCAAGTGAGTCCAAATTATGTGTGTAAGCTCAAGAGAGCTTTGTATGGATTAAAGCAGGCCCCAAGGGCATGGAATTATAGGCTTGTAAAGTTTTTTAAGGATCTTGGATTTCAAGCATCAAAGGCAGATAGTAGCTTGCTAGTCAAAGCAAGTGAAGATGGATTCATTTATGATGTTGATGACATAATACTTACAGGTACAGATGATAAAGGAATACAAATGATCAAAAAGCAGATGGAGAAAGAGTTCAAAATCAGTGATTTGGGGAACTTATCATTCTTCTTGGGAATGGAGATTTCTTATACTCAACATGGAGTATATGTGACCCAAGAAAGGTATCTTAAAAATTTGCTAACCAAATTTAAAATGGAAGATTGCAGGGTTTCACCTACACCTTTGGAAGTGAACCATAAATTGTCTAGATTTGGAGGAGAAGAATTCAGAGACATGAAGCTCTATCAAAGTTTGGTTGGTAGCTTGATTTATGCTACATTAACAAGGCCTGATTTGTCATATGCAGTTGGTGTGCTTTCACAATTTATGCATTGTCCTAGAAAGGAACATTGGATTGCAGGACAAAGAGTACTTAGGTACATCAAGGGTACACTTAGAGAAGGGTTGTACTATGGATTTACTTCTGATACAAGAGTGAAGATATATAGTGATGCAGATTGGGCAGGTAATGTGGATGATAGAAGATCAACACACGGATATTTGTGCTATATAGGAGACAAATTGATTTCATGGTGTTCTAAGAAGCAACATACAGTTGCTTTGTCATCTACAGAAGCAGAATATAAAGGTATGGTGGAAGCTGCAAAAGAGGTAATATGGCTAAAGACACTCATGAAGAGTTTTGATGTTGTTCAGAGTATTCCTATAATTTGTGGAGATAATATGAGCTCTCTATACTTGGCAGCTAATCCTGTGTTTCATGCTAGAACTAAGCATATTGAAATACAATATCATTTTCTGAGAGAGAAGGTCATTGATAAGGAGATTGAAGTCATACACACTCCTACAAAAGAACAACTTGCAGATATGATGACAAAAAGTTTAGATGGACCAAAGTTACAGAAGTTCAAAGACATGGCAGGAATAAAAAAGGTTGCAGATAATCACAATTGATGATTGAGGGGGAGCTGTTGGAGCAAGACAATCAACAAATTGTGATTATACAAAGGGTAGAAGTAAAGACATGAAGAGAAGATTGAAGATCAATGTCATGAATTGAAGGGAAGAATCAGATAGTAAAGTCCTTTAATCAAATGTACATTAGTTCTTTAAGATACTTCAATATACTTGAAGTAGTTACGAGTTAGGACTTGTATATATATATATAAGTACATGTTTGTAGATGTGAGATATAGAGAAGAGAGTTGAGATGAGTTAGATGATGTACATTGTACAAAACATCCATCAGATGTATGAAGGAAATAGATAAGTGAAAAGTTCAGAAATGGCGCGTCGATCTTCTCTGTCATTCTCCTTCTGTGTTTAATCTTTTGAGGAATCCTTTTGCACGAATCTAAATCAATAGCTAATCTATCTATGACTAGAATTCGAGAGGCTAATTGCAATCAGGCAGAGAGAATTTAGTTTAGGAACATTCATATGTGAAGATGTTCTGAGAGTCGTCAAAACTGGCGCAGATTTCATGTTCAGAGAAATGATCATTGCTCAGTCCACAGTGTAAAGTTTTACACAAGTGAGGGCTCAAAATCTAAGTTGGAAGGTAAGCCATCTATGGCTAAAAGATCTTGATCAATCGGGATTTACTTTGGGAGAACCAGTGTTAAGAAATTACAGGTGTCAAAGTCGCCATTGCAGAGAAGCTGTTTCAGACATAGGTAAAGTGTTTCACACATTTCTCAGTGTGTACTCAATCATTTTGAGAAATTTAACTTGGAAAAGTTGTGCAACCTCAAGGCGAAGTATTGTGCAAAGTTTTATTAAAAACTTTACAGGATTGATTAGTCAATGAGTGATTAATCTGCAATAGACTTTTGAGGAAATTTCAGTTTTTAGTAGTTAGCCAAAATTCTGATAATTTGGTGATTGTTTTCTAAAATTAAATGGAGTCAGAAGTTGTTCTTGATATAGAGGAATTCTAAATTCAAGTACAGCTTGTTCTTTTGGAGATTAACACTCTCCATCATCTCTGGTACCTTCTTACATGATCCTATTTGTGAGGGAGTAGTAGCAAGCTCGTGGAATTGATTTGCTACATGTTTCCACAATTCTGGTTTTACCTTTAACAACTCCTCTAGAGTGAGATTACACTGTACTTTAGTGTTCTTGATCACTTCCGTGTTTCTAGGGATTACTGATTCTTCATTCCTCACTATTATCGTGGGTGCTCTCATACTAATAGACTTTGACTCCCAAGGTCCTGTGAACTGAGGTAATTCTTGTAAAGAATTAGATTCAAAAGCTGTGTGTTCACTCAGATGTTCCTCCTCTACCTCATTGTAAATAGAGGGGATGTCTTGGGGAAATTGTTCCTGCAAGTCGTCTATTTCTTGAATAGGAGGATGAGTTCCTTGTTCTTTTCTCCATTTCTCTTGTTGGATTTCTCTCAAAAATTCATGTGAGTACCTATGTATGGAAGACAGATCGTCTTGACTTTATGTATTGGGTACTTGAGACAGGGATGGTGCATTCCTTTCCTGTGTCTCTGGGACACTAGGGTTCCTATGCTGATCCTTTTTCTCTTTGCTTTCTATCAAGTATTCTAGCCTCTCCATTAGTCCTTGAAAGTGTAATTCCGGTTTCGCCATGTTATTCAAATTAAGATATCTAGAGGCTTCCAACAGAGCTTGTGCTAATTCTACCATCTTCATGCAAAGTTTAGTTCTCTCAATTTCTAGATCAGCTCGAGGGTAGTTTTTACTCATTTCAACTACTTGAGGTCCCTCTTTTAATCTAGCCTGATATGCACGAAACATCATGTCTAGATTCTCTGGTATGGGTTCCGCTAAAACTGATCCTGATTTCTGAGCTGGATTCTCTTGATTCAATTCCTGCGAAGTCAATTCTAGAATTTTGGCTCTAGATTCCTTTAAACTTCCTTCCAACTCAGTTATCTTTTTACTCCACTTTCTCTTTATCCTTTCTCTAGAATCTTTCCAAGATTTCGTCTTTTTACTGCTAGATTCTGCAACTTCACTGGTTCTGGCTACTTTCTCTTGATTAAGCTGTTGGTTCTGTAAGAGCGCATGGGCTCTTGTTATAGCTTGGATAGGCACGTAGGTGGGGTTGGATCCATCTGCGTTGTTCACAATACCTATCACATTGATCGGTGTCACATTCGAAGCATTGACAGGGTTCTTAGGACAATCTTTGATTATGTGCTCTTTGCCACAATCGGCACAAAAGCCTTGGATGTTATAGTACTGTGATTGTCCTGATATCGGGGGATGTGGACAATCCTTTATGAAATGGTCTCCTTGGCACCTAAAGCATGGTCCTCTAGGGCCCTGTGGTCTCTGTTGTCTCAATTGGGGCCGTGGATTTGGGTTTGTGTACATCACATTAGCATAGTCTGGCTCCCAACTAGGTTCCACTGGTGGACTATCATAATGATATGTTTCTACGTGTTCTGGTGACTCCGTGTAATAAGCGGGTGGACTATCTACATGCGTAGAGTCAAAACTGTTTGAGTTTGGGTCACTCTCTGTGATCAAAGGTGAAGAAGGCACTAAGGCCCTACTTAGATTCTCTTCTGCAGCAGCGTATTTGACTGAGATGACATTCGCTGGTGGGGGTGGCTGCTGAGCTAAGACAGGTTGAGGTCTCTGTTGAGCCTGGTATGGGTAGTTCTGAGGAGGCCTATAGTAACAAGGCTGAGCATTGTAATGGCCTTGATACCTACCTGGTTGCTGGTATGCTTGCGGGTAGTTCTGTCTCACGGTTTGCTTGTTGTATGGGCAGTCCTGAGCCGTATGATTTGTGTATCTTCTCTCAATTGTACAGTATTGGCCACTAGGGTTGGCTTGAGGTTGTGGTGCATTGGGGCACACATTTTCCAAATGATTTCCACCACAGGTGTAACAATGCTTGTTTGTTAGCACCCTAGGTTTACTAGAAACTCCTAGTTTCTGGGCCACTTTTTCTGCTAGATCTTCTATCGAGTTAGACAATTTCGTGAATGCTAGAGATGAACAGTCTGAGTCCTTATAGACCTTTGAGAGTTCCAACTCATCTCCTAAGTTGTCCTCAATGTCTATACAAATTCTTACACATTGCTCTAGCGTTCTGGGTTCTTTTAGGTACACATAGGAGCGTAGTTTAGAGCTCAACAAGCCATCTAGAAACAATGACACTTGTTTGGCTTGTGAGGGTAGCTCTTGCATTGGACATCGTTCAACATATTGTCTAAACCTACGTCTTGCCAGTCTGACTGTTTCCTGAGGGGTCTGTTTAAAGCTATGAATCAACGAAGACGTGTCATGTCTAATCCCACTTTTAGAGAATTCAGTGATGAAGGACTCTAAAAAGTGATGGATGTCTCTAAATTGCCTTTGTTGCAAAGGTTGGAACCAAGTTAAAGCGGTGTTCTTTAACATTAGTCCAAATGCATTGTATTGTGTGAACATGTCTTCGACTTGTTCTGCTCTTAGTACTTGCTTGAATTCTGCAACATGGTCATAGGGATCTCCTGTCCCATCAAAATAATTTTTCATGGATTTCACTAACTGAGTGGGTCTCAATATTCTTGCGTGTTCACGTGGTCTAGGTAGAGGAAAATCATCTCTACCACCTGGTATTCCAAGATCTCTTTGTCTATCCGCTCTATTAGTGTCCGTGGTTGTTCTATCTCTCCCCATGGGATGAGTGAAGCTTACTTCGGGTCTTTCTTTATTCTTTTCTCTTTGCATGCCATGGGCTGAGGATGTTCTTGCCCCTTGTTGACTTGTATTCATGTTCATTCTAGATGGAGGGAATACCAATTCACCTCTCCATGTGTATGTGTTTTTAGCGTGGTCAGGCACCACAAAGACTCTTTCTGAAGTCTCATCCAGGTATACAACCTTTCCAGGTGTATCCGGGTCCTTGAACTCGTATATCGTGATGATACCTACCTCACTAAGTAGTTCTGTCTTGTATCTCCAAAAGGCTTCATCAGTTTCTTTATTTACAAACAACTCTATGCTTCTGTTGTCCTAAGGGATCCATTCTGGGATTAGTACTCGTGTTAGTACAGATTTCCCTCTAGGTGTTCTAGGCTCTTCTAATGGTTCTTTTCCTTGAGATTTAGTTTCCTTCTCTGGCTGAATCACGCCAAACTCATTCGTATTGTTTGGCTGCGTACTTAAGATGTACATTGTTCCTTCTTTGTCTATGTACGCGTCTCTCTCAAATTTCACGACTGGACGTTCCAATCCAATGGGTTGATCGGGATTGTGCATTTGCACCACTTGCCTTCGCAAACCATCCTCATAGATGCGAGCACCTAATCGGTTGGTTCGGAGAAACTCTAGTTGCGTTCTATAGGGTCCTTCTGGTTTTTCTAAATAGGCTACATTCGACCCTCCTTCTGGTCTTTCTGCGCTAAATGCCATTTCTGATTCACTCGTGTCTGAGTTCTCGTAGAGATAACTAGTGTTCAATTGTTGAGCCCACGATCGTGCAGTAGTTCTCACACTTGCCTCTGATGATCTAAGGCTTCGTCGGTCTGACTTACCTATATGTTTGCCCGATCTAAGGTTCATTAATTTTCTTCCTTGCACACTCAGTACACGCTCAGATCGTCAATGATTCTTTGTTATACTTTCTTGATTCTTTTTAGATTTCTTTAGATTCTTGTCTTAATGTATGCGTCAGGAATTCGACTTTCCGTGGTACTTTGAGTTCTCGTTCCGTCAGACTTATGTTCTTTCCTTTAGGTTTTCGTGTCACACACCTTTATCTTTAGTCTTGAACTTGATAAATTTAATTCTCTTGAACTTGAGGCGTTCTTATCCTCTTTAATCCACAATACTACCGTTTATCCTAAGCTAAGAATTGACTGAGGGGGTTGAGTAATCTTCCAACCTCGAGTCAGCTTTTCTGGTTGCTCTGATGCCCAAGAAGCCGCGCTTCCCAAGCTTTATGCCCTTCACTGCCTTGCCTTGGTTGCCTTTGATTGCCCTTGCTAGACCTGGAAAAATCCAATATTAGACCAATTCACAGTTGGATGATCAAGCACTTGAGTATATACACCCTTTAAGTTCCTTCCCTTTTGCCCAGCTTTTCAATGCTTGCCCCTTGGCTTTCTAGTCCCAAACTAGGTCAACCTCAAAATAGCTTTCTAACGAGCTATTAAGCTCAAAAAACGGACTTCGGATGAAAAAGTTATGACCAATCAGGCCCTCAGGGGTAAAAACTGACAAACAGGTTTTTCTCCAAATATGAGCTAAGGGGTCTCCTATGAGTCTAATCACCCAAAAATTTCCTAAAAATAGCCCCAAAATTGGCCAAAAAATGAAACCCTAAAATTTGCGATGGGGGTGCACAATCGCGATGGCGTGAGACAATCGCGATGGTCTGGGACCGTCGCGATGGTCCAGGCGAACCGTCGCGATGGCGTGGAGGTGAACAATCGCGATGGTCTGAAGTGCACGGTCACGATGGTCCAAAAGTGAGCAATCGCGATGGCTCGCTCAGGCGGACAATCGCGATGGCGTCAGTCAACGGTCAACGTGAACAATCGCGATGGTCCAAAGTGAACCGTCGCGATGGTCACAAATGCGATGGCTTGAGCCAATCGCGATGGTCAAGGCGCGATGGCTTGAGCCAATCGTGATGGTCCAAAATTCGAGTTGTCGCGATGGTATAAGGGTGTCGTCGCGATGGCGTGAGGTGCGAACCGTCGCGATGGTCTAGCTTGCCACGTGGCACCGTCGGCGCGATGGCGTGAGCCAATCGCGATGGTGTGGGGTCAACCGAACAGTCGCGATGGTCCGCGAACCGTCGCGATGGTCCAAATGAACCGTCGCGATGGCGTGAGACCGTCGTGATGGTCCGGCCGAGCTGTCGCGATGGCGTGAGCCTATCGCGATGGTGTGACACAATCGCGGTGGTCTGAGACCGTCGCGATGGTCCACCAAAATATGATTTTTGCAGATGCGTCTGTGGATTCGTGTGTGCGCTTGTGTCGCCTATCCCGTGGTGTGGTCGCTTACCAAAAATTCCGCACTTGGCAGACCATCGCGATGGTCTGACACAGACGGAAATCTTTGACAGAAACTGAAAATTTTACCTTTTCCAAGCTTTCCTGATGCTTTGGAGCACTGTACCTGCAAGAAAACTCAAGAAGACAAAAGCACATGCAAGCACAAAAGCTCTCTCTCACTCTCTCGCATGCACAAATGAGGGGAAATGAGGAGAATGGGTGGATATGGTGAATTTTCTGATTTTTTTGGAGATGAAGATGATGATGCGGTGGTGAAGATGGAGTGTGGGGGAGGTGAAAAACACTAAAAACTAAGTAAAAACAACAACAAAAACTGAAATTTTTACCTTCCAACGCCACTTCTTGCTATACTCTTACCATCACACATTCGTCCTAGACTCGTTCCCCGGCAACGGCGCCAAATTTGGTGTTGCTCTAGCACAATGGTGAGAACCACGTTAAGAAGCTCCACCTCCTTAATGTCAATCCGCGGAAGAGATAGGAGTGATATGAAGATCGTGAATGTGAGATGAAGTGAGAGTGAAGGTGAGAAGCATAGAGATGCACACACACATACACACACAACGAAGAGACAAGCAAGGCACAATGGAAGGTGAGAAATTAACTCTATTACTCAAGAACACTCTTACAAGTTCAAAATAGCTCTAAGCTCTTCTCTACTTAAACAAGCTAACCTCAAAAATGAGCTCTCTAGCTCTTTTTATAGTTTCTAGACTAGTTTTGACCGGTTTCACATCTAGTGACCGGCATAGTTAAAAATTAGGTCCTAGATGCTATTTGGAAGGGTAAACGGTGTCTAAAAATAACGAAAATTGCTACGCGCATTCTACCTAAGCTCCTCAAGCTCGAGGACTCCTCTGCTTGCACAAAATGGAGCTAGTTACATATGTTACAATAGTGATAAAAATCACTGTTGGAGGTTTTGGAAAAGTATTTCTAAAACATGATTCTTTGAAAAAAGATTCCACTGGCTCACTGCTCCGTCGTTACATGCTTCCGCGTCGTCTGTGCCTCTGGCTGCTTCCAACAGGGTTGTTCTAAATTTTAATTGACGTTGATGTGGCTCATAATTATAGTCTTCAATGTTCAACTCTTATCACTTACATTATCAAATTGAAAATATCATTGTGATGATTGTGAAAAACGTGATAAGAAATGGAAATTTCATCAAGTCTTTCTTGAAGCATGCTTCTTGAAGCCATGTTATGTTCTGTTGATGTTGTTTCCCTTGCATATATATTTCAACCGTCTACTATTATTTTTCTTAATAAGTAACATACGTTTTTTAATGTCATTAAGGTATGATCATATCAATCATAATATGTACGAGATGATCTTAGAATATGACTCTACAAGAGCTAAATTTAAAGTATTTGCAACGATAAGAAATGTGAAGACTTACAAGTGATCTGTTTCTAAGAGCTTGTAAAGTTCTTGATTATTATGCCAAAAAGTCGAAATAAATGGGAGCTACATGTTGGAGGATTAATTACTTCAATGTGCTATTTATCTTTGAGAACTTGTTTTCATTTACGCGGTGAATTGCTTTCTTGGTTCTGTGACTATATTTTATAATATATCGATAAGAAATGAGGACCTTCTTGCTTAGATCTTTGCAACAGCTTAATAATATATTTCTGTACTTATAAGATGAGGATCTTCTGTTTGGATCTTTGCGGATACCTGAAAGAGAGCTGTTTCTAAGAGCTTGTGAAGGTCTTGAAAATGAATGAAACTTGCATGCTTAAGGACCTCTAAATTAAAGGATCCATTGCTTGAATATGCTACTTTATCTTCTAGAACTTGTATTCAATCACACGGTAAATCATCCTCTTGGATCTCTGACTAGATTTTAAAATACATCGATTAAGAAAATGAGGACATTTTGCTTAAATCTTTACCACAGCTTAGTGATATTTCTATACTGAGATGATCATCTTTTGTTTGGATCGTTGTAACACTCCGATAGATTTCCATCAACAATGGGAGATTTCCAACAACAATGGGAGATTCTAAAATGCATGCGCTCAGACTTTTCCTTGAATGATGAAGTTAGGATTCCCTCCGAATTTGTATTGACAACAATGATGAAGAACAGATGTATGAATAAAATGAACTTAGAATTGTGCGAAACCTTTGAGATTCATCAACTTGTTGTGATATCCTTCAACTGTGTTTAAAAGACTTCTAAGCTTTGGCTTACGAGCCAATCTTCTGCTGATAAGGAGAGAAAATAAGCGGGACCATTTTCATCACATTCTCCCCACGAAGAGGTTTTGAGGAGCTTGACGTATCGAGTAACTTTATTGGGAGGCTAGAGTGTATCTTGGTTCATAACGTCTTCCTCTTGATGCTCCCATAAATAACCAGGAAATAATGAGGTCGTGTGTGTGTGTGTGTGAGAGAGAGAGAGAGAGAGTAATGTTATTAATGTATCATATCAATCATGATATGCACGAGATGATCTTACAATATGATCTACAAGAGCTAAATTGAAATATTTGTCAGATACAAAAGCTAAATTAAAGTACTTGTCAGAATAACATATGAGAATACTTACAAGTGATCTGTTGTAGAATAAAGGAAGTTCAAGAAGTACCATAAATGGAAGCATGAAGGGAAGCAGAGAATAGCATAGACTGCGAAAATTATAGAGCAGAGTACACGCATAAGACTAGATAAAAGAAGAGAAGTTCTCTGTACAAAAAATATCTCTATATTCACAATGATGGAGTATCAACAACTCTATACAAAAATGAATTCCTAAGCTCTTTATATAGAGTTTTGGGAATGAATATGTGCCAATGATTTTCTTGTACAAAAGTAGTGAAGAATATTTAAAGTACTAAAGGAATGGATAATAACTAAAAACTTGCTCAACAACTTTTTCACAAAAATAATGGATACTATTTTAAAGCACTAAAAGAGCGGTCAACTTTTAATGACCCTTTTTATGAAAATAATGGTTGTAGTTAAAAACCCTAAAGCAATGATCACTGTTGAATATGCTTTTTACAAAAGTTCTGGATAATAATTGAAGTGCAAAAAGATTTTCTGAAACGGATGCACTCTAAAACGGATGCGCAACATTCTCCCCCTCAAGCTTTGCTTGAATATTCTAACAATCCAATCAATTGTTTGAATCTTTGTATCTTTGTTCCATCAAGAGCTTTTGTCATCATATTTGCAAGCTGATCTTTTGAAGATATAAAAGAAATGTTGATCTCTTTTGAAACTACCTTCTCACGAACATAATGGTAATGAACTTCGATATGCTTGGTACGTGCATGGAAGACTGGATTAGCTGCCAAATGTATACTGCTCATATTGTCACCATAAATTTGTGGAGTTATACAAAGAAGATGTAAATCTTCAAATAACTTTTTGAACCACATTACTTCACATGTCAATTCTGCAAGCGCACAATATTCTGCTTCTATAGATGAAAGCGCCACTGTTGGTTGTTTCTTTGAACTCCAAGATACAAGTCGATTTCCTATCATTAGTAGGTAGCCACTCATGCTACGTCGATCATCTTTATTTCCTGCCCAATCTGCATCACTAAAAGCTTTAATATCAAGATTAGTATCATGTGAGTAAAATAAACCTTCGTTCAAAGTGCCTTTCAAATAGCGTAGCACACGCTTAGCCGCATTCCAATATACATCTGTAGGCTAGTGCATGAACTGTGAGAGTAATCCAACTGCATAACCAATATCAGTTCGTGTACTTATAGCATACAATAATGATCCAATCAGCGATCTATACATGTCTACATTTTCAAAATAAACACCATCATGTATACTCAATTTTACATTAGGCTCCAAAGGATTTGCAACTGCTTTACATTCTGACAAACCAAACTTTTGAAGTAAATCACAAATGTACTTCTTTTGGCTCAACCATATACCTTGTTCATCATAAATAACTTCAATTCTCAATGCATAACATAAAATTCCGAGATCTGAAATCTTAAACTCCTTACCAAGTTTCTTCTTAATTTCATCAATCTCATCAATAGCGCTTCCTGTAATGATAAGATCATCAACATAAATGCAAATATACACACATTGATCTGTTACAAACTTAACATATAAAGAAGGATCTGCAGCACTTGGTTTGTATCCTTGAGCTTCCAAATAACTTACCAATCCATGATTCCAAGCTCTAGGTGCCTGTTTCAAATCATATAATGCTTTTGTTAGCTTGCAAACAAAATTTGAATATTTTTCATCTTTAAATCCTTCTGGTTGCTCCATATAAACCTGTTCTTGTAATTGACCATTCAAAAATGCATTTTTGACATCAAGCTGAAATATCTTCCAACATTTACTTACTGCAACACTCAAAATTGTTCGTATAGTTGACATTCTTGCAACTGGGCTAAATGTCTCTTCGTAATCAATTCCATATGTTTGTGCAAAACCTTTTGCAACTAACCTTGCCTTGTACCTGGAAATAGAACCATCAATATTTCTTTTAATACGAAATACCCACTTATTTCCAATTACCTTCATCTTATTATCTCGTGGTACAAGCTGCCATGTGTTGTTCTCATACAATGCATCTATCTCTTCTTGCATCGCATTTGACCAATTAACGTTTGAATTTGCATCTTCAAAACTTCTAGGTTCCTGTTCTTCAATAACTTTTGACATAAAAGCTGAATGTGAAACACAATAAGACTTAATATACCTTTGTGTTGGCCCTCTTTCTCTTGAACTTCTCCTAAGTTCATGTTCATGTAAATCAGATTTAGAACTTTCATCAATTTCTATATCATCACTTATCTCAACAAGCTTTGCTTTACCTTTTCATTTCTCTTTTGATGTAGGTGATAATTTTTCTTCATTATAACCATTCTCACCTTCTGAGCTCACTCCTATAGTATCATGTAAACCATCTTCGATTTCTTCTTGCATTTCTTCTTGAACCTGCAAAATAAGATCTGTATACCAAGACAATAACTCATCAAAGCGTACATCATGACTAATAATCATTTCCTTACTTATAGGATTATAACACTTATATCCTTTCTGATTATCTGCGTAACCCACGAAAATGCATTTTTCTGACTTTGGCTCTAGTTTGGTTCTCAATGCATATGGAACCATTGCAAAACAAACACAACCAAATACACGCAAGTGATCAATAACAGGTTTTCTATTAAACCAAACCTCAAAAGGAGTTACATTATGCGTTGTAGATGTTGGCATACGATTCATCAGATATACTGCTGTATTTACCGCTTCAGCCCAAAATTTCAATGGCATATGCTTTTCATTCAGCATTGCTCTTGCTATTTTTGCAATAATCCTATTCCGTCTTTCTGCTACTCCATTCTGTTGAGGAGTATACCTGCAAGTGACTTCCCTCCTTATACCTTCATTCCAAAGAAAATCGTTAAACATTCTTGAAAAATATTCACTACCTCCATCAGATCTTAATCTTTTAATTACCTTTCCGGTCTACTTTTCGGCCATTGCTTTGAATTTGACAAAGCAATCAAACACATCACTCTTATGCTTAAGAAAATACACAAAAGTCATTCGGCTAAAGTCATCCACAAAAGTAATATAATATCTACTATCTCCAAGTGATGTTTCCTTCGTAGGACCCCAAACATCAGTATTCACCAATTCTAATAAATCCGTGCTTTGCAATTTGACACTAGAAAAAGGATGCCTTGCTTGCTTACCAAATTGACAAGCATCACACAAATATATCATATTTTGTTTGGAGATATTAGGTAAACCAACAACAATTTTTATTTTAGCCATGTCTTTTAACTTATGTATATTTACATGTCCTATTCGCTTATGCCATAATTCAATCTGAGAAATCTTATTATTACCAACTGAATAATAAGAAACAAAATTAGGAGCTGCATCCAATGTAAAGAGTCTTCCTCGGCGTTGACCTTTTGCCAAGACTTTATAATTCTGCTTCGGATTTTCAACAAAACATCCAAATTTGTTGAAGCGCACTTGATAGCCATGCTCCACCATCTACCCAACTGAAATAAGATTTTTACTTATTGACGGTACATGAAGAACATCTTTTAAGATTTTATTGCCTTTTCGATCTTCAAAGCACACATCTCCAACTTGTGCTATATGATGCATTGAACTTTCACCTGTTTCAGCTTTGCCATCAAACAAAGGTGCATGTAAATTAGCAAACCAATCAACATTATTAATCATATGGTTACTACATCCACTGTCAACATACCATACATCATTGCTATGAGTTGCATCTGTATTCACATTCATCATTAGTACATTTTCATGATTTTGTTCCTGAACAAAATTACCCTGTGTATGATTTTGCCTTGCATATCCATCTTGCCCTTGATTATGCCAACACTCACGAGATATATGACCAGTCTTACCACAATTATAACATGTTATACCTGAATTACCTTGATACCCATTACGTCCTCTGCCATGGTAGGAATATCTCCCCCTACCATGCATATTCATATCTGAGCTGTCAGCATTATAATTATTGTTTGTCTCATTTCGACCTCCACGACCTCTGAAACTTCCTCTTCTGCCACCTCTTCGACCATGCTGATTTCTTGCATAAAGTGCATGACCTACACTACCTTTCTGCACAGACTCTCCACCATTAATATTAATTTCTTCTGTTATCATAAGTGAAACCAACTCATCAAAATCAGGCAACTCCGCTCTCACTAATACAGAAGTTGTAAATGCTTTCCATTTTTCATCTTCTTTTAAACCATTTAAAACAAATGCAACTAAATCATCATCTTCAACTATGCATGAAATTGAAGCAAGTGCATCGACGATCTGCTTAATTTTTAAAACATAATCATTTACTGACTGTCGTACATCCTTTCGCAAATTATTTAATTCATTTTTCAATTGAATTCGTCGTGCCTTGGTGGTTGTTGAGAAGAGTCGCTCTAATGCTTCCCAAATCTCCTTGCTTGTTCTCAAGTCCTGTATGTGTCCTATCATGCTCGACTCAATATTTTGTGACAATACAAAGATTACCTTCTTGTCACGCTCATTCCACCTCTGATATTCCCGGACTTGTTGAGGTGTCGGATTTTGGTCAGGCAAGTCAGGTCGAGGTTCTGTACCACTTATAAGACCATACAAATTCCTACCCATAAGATATGTAGAGATGCGAAAACGCCAAGCTTGATAGTTGGTTTTACTCAATTTTTCTATTTGGCTATTTTCGTCAGCCATCCTAAAAGAAGGTAATTCTAAACGAAGGTACTGGCAAATTATCAGCTATTGGTGTTGCATCTTATGCATATACCTCATGTATAGCACCTTTGATGCATCAACCTTGCTCTGATACCAATGTAGAATAAACGAAGTTAAAGAAGTAGCATAAATGGAAGCATGAAGGGAAGCAGAGAATAGCATAGACTGCGAAAATTATAGAGCAGAGTACACACATAAAACTAGATAAAAGAAGAGAAGTTCTCTGTACAAAAAATGTCTCTATATTCACAATGATGGAGTATCAACAACTCTATACAAAAATGAATTCCTAAGCTCTTTATATAGAGTTTTGGGAATGAATATGTGCCAATGATTTTCTTGTACAAAAGTAATGAAGAATATTTAAAGTACTAAAGGAATGGATAATAACTAAAAACTTGCTCAACAACTTTTTCACAAAAATAATGGATACTATTTTAAAGCACTACAAGAGTGGTCAACTTTTAATGACCCTTTTTATGAAAATAATGGCTGTAGTTAAAAACCCTAAAGCAATGATCACTGTTGAATATGCTTTTTACAAAAATTCTGGATAATAATTAAAGCGCAAAAAGATTTTCTGAAACGGATGCGCTCTAAAACGGATGCGCAACATCTGTTTCTAAGAGATTGTGAAGTTCTTGATTATTATGTCGAAAAGTCGAAATAAATGGGAGTTACATGCTTAAGAATTCGTTGCTCGAATGTGCTACTTAGCTTCCAGAACGTGTTTTCGTTTACATGATGAATCATTCTCTTGGTTCATGAGTAGATTTTACAGTGCATCGTTAAGAAATGAGGAACTTCTTGCAACAGCGTAATAAGATATTTCAGATGAGGATCTTCTGTTTGGATCTTTCCAACACTCATATATTTGTTAGGATAAGATATGCGGATACCTAAAAGAGGGTTGCTTCTACGAGCTTGTGAAGCTCTTGAAAATGAATAAAAGTTGCATGCTTAATTAGAATCTCTAAATTAAAGGATTTATTACTTGAATATGCTACTTTTATCTTCCAGAACGTGTATTCATTTACAAGGTAGATCATCTTCGACTAGGATGATGGATCTC
>CM035421.1:181073627-181106127 GCA_020310875.1 Ceratopteris richardii | reverse complement strand
TGTGCTGTTCAGTGCTTCCGCATACGTCTAACTCCAACAATCCTTTTTGGACAATCGTATCAAAGTGGTGCACTGGAACATAGTGATGCTTTGTGTATTCCACACAGAAAAAAAGAAAATGATAAAGGAAGCAACACAAAATGCATGTATATGTATAAACTTCAACCAATCCAATGACTAAATTGAATAGGCATCCTTGATCACAGCCTATACCTCTCTCTTCAAAGACCTTTATCTTGACATCTATACCTGTCAATATGTATGCAGAGCAGATGCTTACACTTGACCTTGATTTTCCACAATTCTGATGATAAACATTATTGGCTTGTGCAAATGGCCCAAACAACAAAGTTACTGGTGACAAATTCCTACACACAGGGCCTGCTTACCTGCCCATGTTAGTAATCAGTATCACTCCTAGTAGCTGGTTATAATGGCTTTCAGTTCTCAAATACTGTACACAGAGCAATGGTGTTTGATATGCAATCCCTGCATTTGCCTCACTTTTTGAATAACTATTACAAGTCAGTCAAAAGAATGATTCACAAATCCCGTTTGCCAATACACATACATAAAAATACCCGTTTCCGTGCTATAATTCATTGAAGTGTGGGTCTTTGCTGACCCAACCAAAAAACTCATCTGTTTTACCAATGCTTATTTTGCTGTAGTCATTTGTTGATGTATCTAGGTGTTTTGAAACGGAATTTTATAAGCATAAATGCTATTCAGCTAACTCATACCATCATGACATCCAAGTTTCGGATTTCAATGCATAATAGATTTAAAAACCTTACTCCGATGTAGTTTGCCACAGTATCATACATGGATTGTCCCTCCCCAATCGGTCCACAGATTCCACTGCTTTGACTTGTCACAAATACAGCTTCTGGAAATATGCATAACACCAGTGCCACCAGCAGAACTCCGTAAGTCATGACTGATGTGCGTGATGCACTATATAATTTTTGCGTAGATGTGCATGTCTTCAAGGTGATCTGTCTAGAATAAATACAAGTTAATAATGCTGTAAAAATTTGTTAAAACCTTCTGATTTGCTCATTGTCTTTTATTTCTGAAAATAATCATCTTCACTCTTTATTCAAAATCTAGAAATGATAGAATATGGTTTTAAAAAATTGTTTCTCAATAGATTTATATATGAGAAGAAAGAAATATCTTCATAGAGAAAAATTTTTCTTGTATTAGAATAATTTTTCTAATATAAATTAAAAGTCATATAATCATCTAACACAAGACTTGAGAATTAGAAAAATCATTTTTATAATAAGAAATTCACTTCAATATAAGATGCTCATTATATAGTTATACACTGTAAGAGCCTTTTATATGATATTGATGCATAAAGTCACTAAAATCGCTCGAGCTTTATTTCAAAAATCATAATATAGTATGATATAAATATGCTATATATATTTGAACCAATAACTCGAGTACCTATCTCACGTACCACTAACCATCTCAATATTTCATTGAATAGTCATATTCCACTCTATCGAGAATAAAATTTCATCCTAAAAAGTTAGCTTTTCTCAATGATATAATGTATATAATATCAATCAAAATAATTATATAAACATTATAAACAACTTTATCTAGTAAAAAACTATCATATGAATTTTGATCATGTAGCATATGGAATATTTGCTCATCAAATGTTCTTTTCTTAGTATAGAAAAACAATAGTATTGTTTAACTTGAGGGAACGACAAAGAAACTTGACTCCTAAGTCTATCAAAAAATGTCAAAAAAATGTTTCTAGCTTTAAGAATCTCAAATAGTATTTTGAAAATACTAATGAGTCATATTCATACCATCACTTTATAAAATAATTCATAGATGCTAACACTATCATGACACATATGAGATTAATTTTATGCCATAAACTTAGTAAAAATCATTAAAAATCTTTATTATGGATAGAAAAGTGTTTAACTAGATAAAATAAAAGATTGTATTGCATTTAAAACATTAAAAATGGGCAAATCAAGTTTCTAATAAAAAATCAACACTAATTGATATCATTGTATTTTTGTATCAATACTAAAATTAACACCATAAAATTAGTGAATAAATCTTAATGGTTTCTATATTGTAATGAAAACTATACTTTTTTAGAAATATCTAACCATTATGCTAACATGTTCAATGGTTACATTTATAAATGGTTGCTTTTAGTAATTTAATAAACTTATCAAATAATATCTCTTTTTCAAGAAACTAAAGTGTCCAAGGACACTAAAGTGTCCAAGTACAACATTAATGTTAATCTAAACTAGCCATAGAGATCGAATAAAGCCAATCAAAGGCCTGAAAATATGTACTAAAATCATTGCAGAAAATGGGTGCAAATTTTGGATCAACATCACAAAAATATAATAGAGGGATGCGGAAAATCTTCTGTGTGCTTTAACGGCAGTTTAACACCTTGAGTGTTGCACAAAGGACGATGAGTTTGATAGTAGAAGGGTCACTCCCTCTTGTCAAGATATCTGGTCTCCCTATTTTACCCTTTCCCAATGGAGTTGTATTATTCTTGTGAACCCTTCTTGTACTCTTTGTTCTGCATATACCCTCTCCAGGGGTTGAGCATTTAAGAAGTGTCTCTCTGCAAAGACATCCTACAAGGTATAATTCCCTAAGGAGAATCCAACCCCTTTAGAAGAAAATGTCCTGGGAGGTGTATCTACTCTCCTTCTTAAGAAGAGGTACTGGGTCCTTCATTAAAAAAAAAATGAACCCTGCATGGTCTTTTAGATTAAGGAGTGATTAGTGATGGATCAATTATAAGAGGGTGGTGGCCACAATCGAATACCTTATAAATTATTAAGCTAAAGGAGGAAGAGGGAATAAGATTCCCCTAGTTTCATGATTGTTTTCTATAGAGAGAAGAAATCTTGTAATCAGACTTGGCTCAAAAATTCAAAATTTTTTAAAAGTTATAAAACTCGTTATGATACCATTAAATAACCCCCTTATCACCATACCATAGAAGCTCTCTTTCTTCTCCCACATTTCTCATCCAACCATTAAAACAACTTGGACTCCCATGGAAACCTCCAAAGCTCGTAGATGACCAAAAGATGAACAACGACATGCCACAACATCAAAACAATGGAAGGAAGTTGATTACCATAGGAGCTTTGCAAAGGTGAATAGGTGTACATGCAATCCTCTCGATTTGGTTCTCATCGTGTTTGAGATTGTGGAAATTTGGATCTTCATTGGAAGGATAAGCTCTTAGGATAACCATGAAGTTGGGAAACTTTAGTAGAACTAAATATCCTATCCATTGTGATTATTTCTATACTATTTTAAATGCTTCACTGTGTTGAATGTCTTTTTTAGTGGTCTGAGTATGTTTTTCTTTGTTACGATCATATTTCCTTCTACTTTAGAGGAAGAGAACCCACTCCATAGTCTTACAAGCACTTTCCATAGTCTTACTCCAAATGCACCTCTTGGAAAACTTATCCGTGAAAGGATCTTCTTTTAAATACACAAATACATTTTTCTTTCTAAAGATGATGATTATGGAAGGTTAGAGATTATTAAAGCTGATTCTTTTCTTAGTCTAGAGTGGCCACAACCTAATTTTTGGTTCATATCATCTTTCAAGCATAAAATGGTAATGGACATACATAACTCTTTGAAATTCACAAGAGTGTTTAGATCTGTAGGTTTACATTAGACTCTACCAATCCATTGTTTTGTGTTCATATTTTAAGGTCTTCCTTTTGTAGAAACTACTACAATGTTCCTAGATCATAGAAAGTTTAATAGGAGAAAATTGGAATTACATAGAAGGATTGTCAAAAGGGGATAGATATCCTTGTAAAATTTGTGACGCAAGTATAGAGTTTTGCTATTTAAAACATCCTACTTCTTTGTACGTTAGATTTTACTATGATTGTTGGATGTGTAAACTTGGAGAGTGGATTCCTTTACAAAGCTATGAAAGATCTTTAGTTTCATATGAGATTAATGTAAAGCTACCCAAGAATGATATGGAGATAGCTCTAGTAAATCTGCATTGGAACCTGGCTAACTTGAGAGAGCGCTTACTTATCATAGGATATGATGATCTTCATGATTTCAAATTTCGAATACGAGAGAAGAAGGTAAGAATTTGATTCCACACACACACACACACATACATACATATGTATGTATGTGTGTGTATGTATGTATGTGTGTGTGTTTTTTCATGAATCTCATAATGTTTTACTCTATCATGAAATGTCCGCATATTAAAAAGAGATTGAAAGACAAATTCAAGGTCCTCGAAGATTGGAGTGTAGATGGACTGAAATTTCATTGTCATAGCTCGTTTGTCAAATTCTAATCATTTTTTATGTAAAAACAATGTAGAACCTATGTGCAAACCTTTTTTTGCAATAAAATTAATTTCACATTTGCTTTAGAAAGATTTTGGACATATTCTACTTCTAATAGTAGATTTTCAATATTTTGTTTACAAGAAAATTGTTATTGTTTATTTACTTTGTTGTGATTTCAAATGTCTATTAGAAGTAGAATATGTCAATTTTGGACATATTCTACTTCTAATAGTAGATTTTCAATATTTTGTTTACAAGAAAATTGTTATTGTTTATTTACTTTGTTGTGATTTCAAATGTCAATTTTTGCTTCCTAAAAGTCATTATTGTTTGTGATTTCTTTTAAAAATTCACTTCTGTTTTGACTTTTAGAAAAGTGACTTATGTTGAAAAGTGGGACCAATCACTTAAAAATCCTAGAAAAACTATAAATAGAAGCTCTATCTCTTGATTTTTCAGTTTTGCAACTAATAGGAGAGTGATAGATTAGTTCATTGTGTATTTGCAAGTTATGAATTTTACTTCTGTAACTCCAAAGAGAGTAGAGTAAAGGTTTATGGAACTCTTAGAGGAGAACTCAAATACCTTGGATGAGCTACTTCACTATATGGATATTCATATATTGTGTTCCTCTATCGATATACAATCATATAATCGAAAATGGATTCTTTATGACCTTCTTATCTACATTCACAAAGGTGATGAAGCATTTGCAAAATGTTTGAAACTGTTCCAAGCAATTGAAGAGGAAGTAAGGAACCTCTTCCATCAGACGGTGCCATTAATAAAAAAATGAAATGGGAAATGTAAGATGGATGCAAAAGATATATCTTTCATTGCTTCCATAATTTTCATCGTGAATGAGGAACCACATCAAGCTCCTCATGACATCCCTCACTCTAAAGCTTCAGAAGAACTGAGGAGAAGACAAGAGCACCTAAGATGGCCTCTCATAGATACCCCAACAACACGAACAACTCAGAACATCAAAGGAAATAAGAAGTGGATTTTGGTGTTTCCTTTGTGCTAATCAAGGGCACACCTCCCAAGAGTGACCAAGATGATTGACCTCCGAGTTCTGTGAGAAAAGAGGCCACGAAGCAAAGGACTTTTATTTTTTGAAAGTTCTAGGGAACCAAAATATAGTACTAGGACAACCACCATGAACTGCTCAATGGGTAAGTGCAATTCAATCTTCTCTACTAGGGAAACCACCCACAAGAGCACCTCCAATCACTACTTTTTACACCAATCAAGGACAAAAGAGACCATAAGGAAGACCTCGTCAAAACTGCCCTCCTAGGCCCATAATGTGCTTCCATTGCGATGAATATGGCCATTCCAGAGTAAGTGTTCCCTACCTGAGGATACCCTTCAATATAAAAATTGTGTTGAAACGAGGGATCATTATACTAAGGATTGTCCAAAATCATCAACAAACATAAAAGGGAACTCTTGTCCTATGCACATGATCAAAGTGACTATGAGTGAGAACAAAACAAAGTCTCCAAGTGCCCGAGTGGTTCCACTCGAGGAACTTCTGGGAGTAATGACACGTGTATAACAACACAAGGAAGCAATGAAGGACGCAATGAAAGAGACATTAGAATCAGTCTGTCCAAGTAAGGAAAAGGGGGAAAACATAATAACATAAAAGAAAGATGAGTTTACGAAAAGGATAAAATCCAACAAAGGGAGAGAGCAAGCATCAAGGGAAGGAATCAGAGAAAGGGGAAACCTTCTAGAGCACCCCATTGACAAGGCATATGCACTGTCTAAGGAGGACTTGAGGCAATTCCATAAGAGAACTCTCTCTTGAACCAACCAACACGTTCATCTTAGTGCAATCCAAGTTTTGCAAAACACTTACCCAACAAGTATCTCTTTACAACTTGGTGGCCATGAGTCCTAGTTTTTGAGGAGAGGTGATGTGTTGGTAGTGATGTGTGTGAACACTCTAGGACTGCCAGGGCACTTTTTTCCCTCTTTAGGAGGTTTTTTTCCCCCGGCTTGTATATACGCCTATTGCCCTAATGGGCTACTGATCTTTTGTACATTCTCTTGTAATACATTCAGTCGTGTGTGTTGTGCTCCAAGCTTCTTCTTCTTCCTTGTGCTGTTCGCGTGCTTCCGCAGACGTCTAACTCAAACAATTGGTATCAGAGCAGGTCGCCGCTTCATCTAAGGTGTCGTCGACACTCCTCCGGTTGCAGTCTCAGATTCGCACGAAATTTGGTGAGAATACTCAGGGTGTTTCAGAGATCAAAACAGCTTCGATTTCTGGTGCCAAAATCGCGATTTGAGCTCGTTTCAGCCTCCGAACGCACTATCGTAGCGCTTGTGTAGGCTATTTCATCTTTTTGTGCCAAAGGTATATACCTGTTTCGATTCGCCAGTATAAGCGTCTCGAAGTTTGCTACAAGTTTAGTAGAACTCGTCAGGGAAGTTCCGTTCAACTTTTTGAGGTACAGTCAATTTTCTGCATCAAGGTATTTTAGTCACCGGCTATGGCTGAAAGCAGTGATGTATTCCGTATGTTGGTTGTTGAGGATAAGTTGAATGATACCAACTACCCATTATGGGCTTATATGATGCGACATGTATTGGTTGCAAAAGGACTGTGGAACATTGTGCAGGGTGTTGAAAGACGTCCTGTTACACCTGCGACTACAGGCACTGCAAATACAGGTGCTTAAGCTGATGGAGATGTTGTCGAAGATGATATTCTGCAGATTCCTATTCGTGCTGCTGTTTTTGTTGCATCTACTGTAGAGCAAATTCGTTGGGATGGCAGAGATGCTCAAGCACATGCATTTATAGCTTTGTCTGTCAAACTTGCTAGTATTCCTCACATTCGCTCTTGCAGAACAACAAAGGATGCTTTGGATACACTTACCACATTGTACTAGCTAGGAATGAGGCTCGTGTTGCTTACCTCCAAAAACAGTTGGAGAGTGAGCACATGAATGAAGGTGATTCTATGGACAGTTTTCTAACAAAGATCAAAGACTTGAAGGAACAGTTGATTTCTGCTGATGAGGTTATACCAGATAGCTGACTTGTGCAGACCGTTCTGAATGGTCTTCCTGATTCATATCAGAGTTTTGCTTCTACTCTTCGATTAATGATGAAAGGCAATCCAAATGCCTTGTCATTTGAGGAGTTACTCTCTGTTCTGTTATAGGAAGATCAGTCCAGGCAGAATAGGTCCATTATGCGTGTTGCAGATCAAGCTTTCCTGGCTAGTCAGAAGGGCAAAGGAAAATGGAGCTCTTCTACTAGTAAGCAGAAATCTGCAAATGTTGCACATTCGAAGAACCAGGATAAAGATGAGAAGAAATCAGAAAAGTAGAAATTGTTTTGCAAGTGCTGTAAAGGGAATGATCATATCATAAAGAATTGTCCAATACTGGCTGCAAAAGAGGCAAAGAAAAAGGAGGCTAGAATGGTTGTTGTAGAAGCCTCTACACCAAAAATAGAATCTTCTTGTGCAAGAAGAAGAATGGGCGTTTACTACTGTTTGCAGTTTTGACCCATCTTCTCATGAGAAGTGCATGTCTGCAGTGGACTCAAATATTTGGTACTTTGATAGTGGGGTGACCAAACATATTACCTCGCAGCGCAGTTTCTTCTCTTCACTCGAGCCTTCCCCTACAGGGAATACTGTCACATGCGCAAACAACTCCTCTTATCCTGTTATGGGAGTTGGTAAGATCATTCTAACTAGTGATGATGGTAGTTCTTTCACCTTTAAAATTTGTTGATGACAGATGTACAGTTCATGATCTGTCAAATGGCGATGTTATTATTGCTTCTCTCATTTTATGTCGTGGGCTGTATAAGCTCATAGACTATGAAAGATCTGTGAATGATTCGACATTTGCAGTTCATGATTCTCAGGCTATGTCAGATGCAAAGCTTTGGCATGAACTCTTTGGTCATCTAAATTTTGCTAGTTTGCTACACCTGCAGAAATCCGATATGGTGTCTTCTTTTCCCAAGCTTGAGGCACCTGGAAAACATGTATATGAAGGCTTTATTTTGGGCAAAATGCAGCGTTCCTCCTTTCCAAAAGATGGTTCAGTTTCGGCTACGCAGAAATTGCTGCTTGTACATAGTGATGGTTGTGGTCCTATGGAGACAGGGTATATCCATTGAAGGCAAAGTCCGAAGTGTTTTTGTGCTTCAAACAGTTTTTGGTTTTGACTGAAAATCTATCAGGATGTAAAATGGGGACCCTTCATTCTGATCAAGGGGGGGAATATATGTCTTCTGATTTTAATGCATTTCTGGCTGAACGTGGGATAAAACACCAGTGTAGAGTGCCATATACACCTCAACAGAATGGAGTCGCTGAATGGAAGAACAGGTCACTCATGGAGATGGCGAGGTGTATGGTCAAGAGTCAGGCTTTACCACATAGTTTCTGGCTTGAGGCCGTCATGTGTGCAGCATATGTATTTAACAGGTGTCCCACTAAAGCGCTTCACTCTATCACTCCATATGAGGCTTGGCATGATCGAAAGCCATCTGTTGCTCATCTGCGGGTTTTTGGTTGTTTGGCATATGCACTAGTGCTTCAACAACATCGTAGAAAATTGGATGATAAGGAAGTAAGATGTATTTTTGTTGGGTACAGTTCTGAAAGTAAAGGCTATCGTCTGTATCATCCACATACTAAATGCATTCTGGTTAGCCGTGATGTTGTTTTTGTGGAAGATGCTATTCAGCCATTGCTTTCATGTACTAAGGAGACATCTGTTAGCTCCAAAGACATGTATGATACTTTGATGCCTCTTTTTACAGGTGGACAGTCTACTGCAGGTCTTAATGAGGCAACTTCTCAGCCTTTGCAGGTTTCATGTAATGATGCAGATCATCCCATTTCTGATGCAGATTTACATGATGCACTTGTTGATGAGAGAGTTGATAATGAGGAGGAAAAAACTATGCCAAAATGGCTGGTGTAGACTTTGCGTGACAGCAAATTAGATGCACCTTTATCATATCGTACTCGTTCAGGCTCTCATAGTGCCTCCTTTGCATCAGATTGCTATGCTATGGATGCATCTAGGCTCTGTGATGAGAATGAGCCTGTTTCTTTTGATGAAGCACAAAATTCAGAAAATTGGATGGCTGCTATGCAATCTAAATATGATGGTATAATGAAGGATGGTACTTGGTCTTTATGTGACTTTCCTCCCGGCAAGAAAGCCATTGGTACTAAGTGGGTATACAAGCTGAAGCATAAACCTGATGGTACAGTTGACAGGTATAAGGCTAGGCTTGTTGCAAAGGGTTATGCACAGGAAAGAGGCATTGATTTTGATGAGACCTTTGCACCCACATGTCGTATGACTACTGTTCGGAGCATCTGTGCACTTGCAGCCCATCATGGTTGGAATGTACATCAGTTGGACATTAAAACTGCATTTCTGAATGGTGACTTGCATGAAGAAGTGTATGTTTTTCAGCCCCGTGGTTTTGTGCAGAAAGGGCATGAAAGCCAGGTGTGCAGGTTAAAGAAGGCATTATATGGTTTAAAGCAAGCACCACGTGCTTGGTATGAGAAGATACATGCCTATCTGATTGCACATGGTTTTGTGAACAGTCCAACTGAGAGCACCTTATATGTAAAGCATGCTAATGATGTGCTTCTGATCATTGTTGTCTATGTTGACATGCTGCTCACTGGTCCTATTGAGAAGCATATTTGCTGATTTTAAGGCTGATGCCTCATTTGAGATGTCTGATTTGGGGCATTTGCATCACTATTTGGGCATTCAGTTTATGCAAGTTGATCGTGGATTGGCTTTGTGTCAAACGAAATATACTGACACATTATTGCAGCGTTTTGGCCTTGAAGACTCTAAGCCTATTGCCACTCCTATGGAGAAAGGTTTACAATTGAGTCTTCATGATGCTGGAGATGCATTTGATATTGTCCTCTATCAGCAAGCTATTGGATGCCTGATTTACTTATGCATTACTCGGCCAGATATTCAGTTTGTTGTCTCACAGATGAGCAGGTTTATGCATTGCCCAAGTGTCAAGCATTGGCAGAAGGTTAAGCGCATCTTTCGCTACTTGAGTGGTACTCGGCTACTTGGGTTGTTTTATCCAAAGAGGGGATCACTACCGCCAGATTTGCATGCTTTTTCTGACTCCGACTGGGCTGGTTGCTATGACACTCGTGTATCCACTAGTGGCTTTTGCTTCATGCTTGGTAGCTCATGTATATCTTGGTTGAGCAAGAAGCAGCCTACTGTGGCCACTTCCAGTTGTGGGGCTGAGTATAGGGAAGCTTTCACAACTACTGTTGAGTGTGTGTGGCTCAGACCCCTTACGGCTGATTTGGGTGCTGGTCAGTCCTCTGCCACCACCATCTTCATTGACAGTCAGAGCGCATTGGAAGTTGCGAGGAACCATGTGTTCCATGCTCGCACTAAGCACATTGAGGTGCATTATCATTATGTCAGGGAGAGGTTCTCTGCTGGGGAGATCAGCTTGGCATATGTGCCCACGCAGGAGAACATTGCAGACCTTTTCACGAAGGCTCTGCCTAGGGAGAAGTTTGCCTAGGGAGAAGTTTGAAGCTTTCCGCAAAGCTTTGGGCTTACTTCTTTCATGGAGTGATTTCCACATAGCTTGGCACTTCCTTATACATGAGTGCCAACTCCTTGTTCACCGCATCACTCCTAGGGGGGGATTTGTTGATATATTTAGGTAGTGATGTGTGTGAACACTCTAGGACCGCCAGGGCATTTTTTTCCCTCTTTAGGAGGTTTTTTCCCCCTGGCTTGTATATACGCCTATTGCCCTAATGGGCTACTGATCTTTTGTACATTCTCTAGTAATACATTCAGTCGTGTGTGTTGTGCTCCAAGCTTCTTCTTCTTCCTTGCGTTGTTCGCGTGCTTCCGCAGACGTCTAACTCCAACATGATGGACACTATCAACAAGCTAGGCCCTAGTGCCAGAGTCAGTGGCGGGCAAGACACAACGCTCATATCTCCATATATGGCCCTCTCCCCCCTCCCCCCCAACTTACAACTCGGAACTATCCCCTATGGCACCACTTATGGATTACAAGAGTCCAAAGCTAATAGTAAAAATTAAGGAAATCCACTTAGCGAGAGTAATAGTAGATGGGGGGTCTGGTATTAACCTCAGGCTAAACCTCGTGGTACAATGACTCTCCTAAACCTAAAGCAAACTAAACCTACTCATTTTACAGTTTCCCTTGCAGGTTAGAGGAGGGTAAGTCCACTCAGTATAGAGGAAAGAGTGGAGGTCATAGTACAAAGATTAAATTTTGTGTTAGATTTCGTGACTATCACCCTACCTAAAGTAAAAGGTGGATTCCCTATCTTTACAGGAAGACCATGGCTACATCCCAGTCAAGTATTACATGGTTGGGGCACTAGCACCCTGTGGGTGGCAAGACAAAACAAAGCCATGATGGAGGAGGTACTGATGAAGCATTGGGAACCTTTAAGTTTGTTCTCTACTCAGAATAGCTCACCTCAGAGATGATGGATATGCAAAGTCTGATGCCAACACAAGGCGGTAATAGAGGCATCCATAGGAAGATGAAGAATTAGCTAGGCAAGAAACGAGAGAGCTAGCAAGCATTTCGGCCACACCTTCATCACCATGGATCTTGGGAAGTGGAGAAGCCTCCCGACAAAATTAGGCACCTGAAAACTGGGCGAGTAAAAGCAGGGCGCCTTCACCTACCTTGGCACTTGAAGATTAGGTAAGTGAATAAGGGGCACCTTCACCTACTTGGGCACTTGAAAACTCAGCGAGTGAAAACAATGCGCCTTCACTTACCTCGGCACCTAAAAATTGGTCAAGTGGAAACAAGGAGTCTTCACCTACTTGGGCACCTAAAAACTGGGCGAGTGAAATCAGGGCACCTTCCCTACCTCGGGGCTTGAAAACTGGGCAAGTGGAAACAAGGTGCATTCACCTACTTGGGCACATGAAAATTGGGAGACTCCCGAGGCTTGGACACCATTTTGGACAAATTGATCTCCAAGCTGGGCACCTGAATGGGAAGCCCATCCTCGGTCTAGGTAACTCCTATGGCTGGTTGGAGGGCCCAATGGGCATCCGGTGAGGTCCACCCGGAGTTACTACAGGCATCAAAGAATAAGTTGTCTCAAGACATAAAAGTTGAAGAGCACAACAACAAGGTAGATGAACTAACTACGAATGACCTGAGTGAGATAATGGAATGGATAGATGAAACTAATCATACTTCATGTTTTATGATCACACTCATGGAAGAAGAAGAAGAACCTACTATGGAGTCAGTAGTTATAGCAGAACCTACGAAGGTTCAGAGCAGAGGTAAATCTACAAAGGAAGACGAACTCACCTAGATAGAAGGCTGAGTGACAAAACCTATCTTCCCAATAGAGTAAGTTCCATCCGGATGGATGCAACAAAAGAAGCAAATAATAGTGATTGACCATAGTCTTTCCTTCACAAAAGATATCTTGTTCAAAAGTGAAACATTCAACGAATTGGCCAATTCAGAACCAATCAAGGAGACCAACATAAAAGAAAAGGAAAAACCACAAAAACTTATCCTAGCAAGTTGGTTTTATGTTTTACATCCTTCTATCTTCACCAACTACCATAATTTTTAGGCGACCCACCTACCTCACTTGCTCAATCCCGATACTTGGCAACCACTCCTCGAGTATGAGGTAATTTTACTAGCTATAACCGAATTTTGGTGACCAACTTGTTCTAAGGCACTCCTCTAGATTCCATTCGACATATTTTCCTTGACTCCCTTATAGTGGATCCCTCCAATATCCTCATTAATCATAAGAATGGGCAAGCTCTCCGCATAAGCATTCTTCTCCAAACTTGGACGACTTTTGGCAAAAAATAGGCGACTTTCTTTTAAGGCCAATAATTGGGTAAATTTTTTTAAAGGCCAAAAATTAGGCAATTTTTTTAGATCAGATTTTCTCCAAACTTGGGCAGAGACCTTTTTTTAAGGCCAATAATTGGGTAAATTTTTTTCTAAAGGCCAAAAATTAGGCCGTTTTTTTTAAACCAAGTTTCTTCCAAACTTGGGCAACTTCTTTTTGGCCAAAAACAGGGGACTTTATTTTAAGGCCACTAATTGGGTAATGATTTTTTCAAGGCCAAAATTAGGCGATTTTTTTGTCCAAAATTGGTCGTTTTTTTTCTAGGCCGAAACTAGGCCATTTCTTTAAGGCCAAAACTTTAGGCCAAGCGTCGGCAACTTTTTAAGTCTAAAAGTGGGTAATTTTTTTGATGAAAAATTGGGGGATTTTTTTTCTTTTCTTTTTGATGAAAATTTTGGTGTTTTTTTTGGAAGAAAAATTGGGTGATTTTTTCTGTGAAGCAAAAACTGGGCAAGTTTATTTTGAAGGCAACAAAAAATTGGGCACCTTTTTGGGGTGACTTTTTCAAACCTAGGCCACTTCATTTTTAAGGGAACAAAACAAAATTGGGCGATTTTTTCTTGGGCGAATAAATTGGTCGACTCCATTTAAGCGACTCCTCATATGCACTTCATTTGGCGACTTCTTCCGATTTCTTTTTAACGATTCTCACATTTGGTAAACCTCAAGAAATTATCTAAAAGGGCCACTCCTCATTGGGGAGCCTTCTACCATTGCCCTCTCCTCAAGATCTCAAAACTTATCAGTTCAGAAATTGGGACGATTTCTTTTAATGACTTTCATAGTTGGGCGCTTGTTCAACTTGGGTGATTTTTTAGGCGACTTTCTCAATTTTCAGGCCTTCACCTCTTGGCATCACCATCTAGTGTGCATCACCTACAACTCATACCTTTGGGGAAAGGTCTCTGGATTCGCTGACGAAACTGTGCTTCAAGCGAGGTTAATGAAGAGTAACCTTAGTTCTCTGGGGACTTTTACCATGGCCTAACAGCACCCATAGGCACGTGGACAAGATTGATGCGCATATCATCATCATAGCTCCACCTCCAACCATATGAAGTCCTCAATTGTCTTAGAATCATCAACCACGCAGCTTAGTTCTAATCCTTAGCCTTCATGCTAAGCTGTAGGAGACAACCATCGATGGACCTACCTTGTGCAATGACCAATAAGCACTTTCGCTTCTATACCCTCTCTTCATGAGTGTGCCCTCTTAACCACCTTCCTTATACCCACCTCTTTACCCTCTTTATCTTTTCACCTCCTCCACATTTCCTAGAAGTCAGAAGATGTCCAATTCAGAAGATGAAGTACGCCCACAAGACAATTTGTCACAAGAAGAAGCTTCGGAATTCAAAAACTGTTTCAAGTGAAAAATAAGGGTCAGAGCATACTGGACAAGACCACGGCCACAAGAACCCAACATGAGAAGATCTGGACACCAGCAAGAGCACTTCTCAGAGCGGAGACTCTAGTGATTCTCTGTATATAACATCTTAGGAAATTGCCTCTGAATCGGAATCTCTTGAAGAACAGAAAGCTCCAATGGAAACATCCTCATAGAGAAGGAAGTCTCCACACTCCAGATCCTCCATTATCACAGACATTATCATTGCCATCCAAGGTGAAATATCATTAAAAATTTATTTGAGCATTACAAGTAACATCAACAATGCTTTCACACATTCAAAGTTTTACGACATGGGTCTCACAAAATTCGCAAGGTCCACGATACCATCATTGCGTAATGCTCAAGAAACTGGCAAGGAGTTGCTCATGCTATTTCAGTGTTTTCGCTCCCTACCTAATGGAAACTTGACAAAGAGGATTCTAGCATCAATGCTAGGGATGGATCAGATTGTGGAGTCAATGCAAGCAGACATCTACTCAAGCAAGCAAGTTAAGGAAACACTCACAGCTTGTACCAACTTATTCTCATCAAATGAGGCTGACCCAATGTTTATGAAACGTCTCAGATTATTCAAGGCTTATTTGCTATTAAGGACAACTTACACTTTAGATATATAAAGATCTATGAACCACTACATTGTTTTGTATATGCCAAACCCTTTCCTTATCATAAAATATTAAAGAAGTCACTTGCTGAGAGGAAGAAGACATATGGGCAATAGACATAGAGAGGGACACAAACACAAGGCCTCTACATGGTGTGTAGAGGGGGGAGTCCCTTCGAGCTTCTCCCAAGGGTGGATGGAAGATTGAAGCATGGAGTTGCTTTGTGAAGGAGTGGGTCGGGCACTTGACTACAACAGGAGTTGAGCAAGGGTAGCTGCCACTGCCTACCTTACAAGTTCTCAAGTTCCTAGGCTGAAAAGATGTCCTCCTTTTTTTGCAGAGCAATGAGTTGGGACTCTCCCCCTCAATTGTCCATCTCTTTATCTTATGCTATTGTGTGTTGTCCATGTAATTAGTCATCAGGTTATCTTGTACTGAAAGAACTGCCCTATTCTTGTCTATGTAATATGCTTTTAATTCAAGTCATTGTTTGTTCTTGTTAGAATGGTCTCTACAAATAAGTTGGTAGCATCTCATGTGATATTTTTTTTGAAGTTAGAATCAGTGATGTTCTAAATCTTCAATAAGGTGAACAACGAGGCAACTTCTGTTTTCTTTGGTGTGTGGTTGAGAGAGTAAGGGTATACTTCCCTCAAAAGAACCCCCTTGAGTAGAAGGTGCCCTCGGAGATTAAGCATTCATTTTTTCCTCTTCAAAATGGAGTCTAGGGGCCTCCCTTCTTTAGCGATCAACTTCTAGTGTGCTCCCTCAGTAGGCAACCACCTTGTTGGCCACCACCCCCTATGGGAGACCACACATGACACATGGCAAGGAATTGTGGCAAGTATCCGAGATACCCCACCACACACAAGTTGAGGGCAAGCTTCCAGGCAACCATCCCATAGCTAAGCATTCTTGAATTCCCTATGAAGACATGTCTCTAGTGCTATACTTAGGCACCAACCCCATCGGGCTCCATAGAGTTATGCCACGGAGTTTAGAGTACCTACAAACAATTCTCAATTCACAGTCCTCCACTTGATGTAGTGGCTCGCTTGTTTATAAACGGCTTTTCACCCAAATTGCACGACATCATGTGGAATTTTGGATTTGAAGAAATTTCATTAGATAATGTCATTTCCATTGTTCTAACATTGGAAAGTAAGCAGAATAGCTTAGTTTGTTTGCTCTTTGCCTCTCAAGGCTCGGGGAAGGAATTCAAGCCCTATGGCCTTTGGTTGGACACTCCTGGCCACATAGGTGGTGAGATCTTAAAAACAGCCCTTTCGAGGGGACCGTTGGGCTTTCGGGATAACCTCCCTGAACTAGTTATTTCATCTTGCCTTTGGGCCATCCCTTCCAAGTGTCTACCTTCATAGGCCTTCTAACTTTGCATTCTAGCAGTTGCTAGGCGTCCAACCCTTACTTTGTAGGATTCAAGGGGTCCCATGGATGCTATGCCCGTCTTTCATTGTAGTTTCAAATTACTTCAAGTTAATTTGGAAGAGTAGATCTCAATGATCAAACTTTTTTTTGAAAACAAAATTGAAAAGTAAGCTTGGCTTAACTATGGTTAAGGGCGAATCTAGTGAGTTAACAAAGTATCTAGACCTTTGAAAAGACAATTGGGGAATTTCCGGATCAAATATATAGAACCTCTACGGAATGTATACTGTATCCACTATCTGAATGCTAGGGACACGAGTTTCGTGTGCATTAAACCATATGTACAGCTCCATTTGTGACACCACCGACCATACAATTGCTAATTGTATTCATAATGGATGGTTGCAAGCTCGATCCTTGGCTACTCATTAGGTAAGCACCAATTTTTACAATTAACCTTATTTGGCTTATGTAGCTCAACTACCACAAGTATGAGTACCACAATATCCCCAAGGGCCCTTTCAAAATATAAATATCCATCTTCCACTAACTATGCACCCCCTCCTCCCTATCGATCCCATAAATCCCCACCCTAGTACACACAATCCCCCCTTGATCTTCAATATCTCCTTGCCTATGATATTTTTCAATATCTACCCCAATAGTATCTTCCTATGACATTTTTCAATATCCCCTATGAATCGACCACCTCAATAACATTTAGGACAACAATAGCATTAGGCACATGACCAAACTTCCCTAATCGATTTTTCCCGAATCAAAGGAACCAAGATTTTAGGCCTAGAGATGAACAACAAAATATGCAATATCGTAGACCACTTCACTATAACTTTTGTCTTTAAGAGCGGTACATTCAAGCCAACTCAGAGCATGCTCATGAATTTGACCGACGGTGATGTCCGGTGCAAATATGGTCGAGTAATTTTCCTAGAACCCAAGGTTTCTTTAGTATAGACTCGATCCAACAAAACCTTACAAGAAATCAAAGATCAATTCCATCATATTGTAGATGAGCGAGAAGAAGACTGACTCAAGGCTACGGAGTCGCTACTCAAGCGGACACTTCAATTTGTTCTTTACCGAAGGAGCACCGAACTCCTCTCCAAACTATACCGAAGTTCCCTAGACATTTATCGATGTTTTTCCTCTACGCTCCGGACTACTCTACAAGTACCCATTCAAATTTTCTTGAATTACTTACTTTCTCTCTAGCCGAGCTTTCAATAGAGAACTTGTATGACAAATAGAGGAAAAATTTATTGCAGCATCTGTACATAATATAATATTTACCGAAGTGCGCTTTGTCAACCATTAAGTACCCCTGATTACAATTTGATATAAAGACCAACTAGTTAACAGAGTGCTAATAGATTGTGGATAAGGAGTAGATATTGCTATCCCCAAGATCCATAGTCAATTAGGATGGAAAAATCTAAAACCCACTCCGTTTTTCATAAGAATGGCATATGAGTCTTGTGTGTGTACAGCCCTTGGGCATAATCAGAAATGTCTCGATTACCATGTAGTGAGCCTCCTTCAAAAGGACTTTTGTAGTGTTGGATCTTATAGTATCAAAAGCTGACTATCATAAGGTAATTAGGCAACCATGGCTTAAGCATGCAAAGGTTGTACAAAACTGGTGTAGAAATCAATTTTCCTTTATCCATGGAACGGCTAAATATGTGATAACCTTTGATGGTACTAAAACATACAATTAGTGCGAGACGCAAGAGCTCATTGAACCAACCAACTTGTTTGACGGATCAACAGATGAGAAAGAACAAGCTTTTCTAGAGGCAAATTGAGACCTGTTTAATAATAGGTATAATCAATGTAATAGAATAGCTATGCAATACTTATGCTCACATCTCTAGCTATTGGCTACCAATGAGACAGATCTAATTATTGAAAAGAATGATAGTATACCACTACAGCTACGTAAGGGTCTACCAGATAGAATTAGCATCAATGAAGATCATGTAGAAGTTTTCAAACTCCGAACAAACGCTAATCCCAAAGTAGTAAGATTTCATGTAAGACTACTAGAACCCTTCACAACAAAGTTAATTGAACTACTTACAGAGTTGACACAAACATGCAAGGACTTGACCCTCGATTTTACCAGCACAAAATTCTGCTGAAGCTTGATGCCATCCCAATATTGGAGCAACGATATCAAATGAATCCAATTATTTCAAGCTACTGAAATAGCAATTAGATGGGCTCCTAAAGGTAGGATTTATATTTCCCATAAAAAATCCAGAATGGTTATCTCCTATCGTCATAGTTCCCAAGACGAACAAGCAACACTGAACTTGTATGGATTATAAAAAACTCAACACAGCAACAATTCTTGACCCTTGCCCTATACCATTCTTAGGCAACATGCTAGATGAGATATTAGGCATAGCAACATATTCATTTATGGATGACTTTAGTGGATATAACTAGGTTTGAATGGAAGAATATGATATACTTAAAACGACCTTGGCCACGAACGGGGAGGCATACGCTTGCAAACTGATATGGTTCAGACTCAAAAATGCACCAAGTACCTTTTAATGGTGCATGCAGGAGATTTTTTCCCCATGTCTCATGGATTTTTTGCAAGTGTTTTTGGATGACTTTTTTGTGTTTGGAGATAAGAATGCAAACTTAAACCATCTACCATTATGCTTTGACTGTTGCAAGGCACTAAATCTCTCCCTAAATCCAGAAAAATCAATATTTATGGTCAGCTGCAGAAAACTATTAGGACATGCAATGTGAAAACAAGGACTTGTTGTGGATCCTCATTAGGTCAAGATAATTCAAGAAGTCTTCTCTGCCTAAGTCCCCTAAGGAAGTCAATGGCATTACAAGCATATGCAACACCTTGCAATGTAAATTGATTAGCTCATGTATTTTCGACTCAATTTATCCAGACTAAAGAATGTGCTCTAGCTTTTGAGAGATTACAATTACTTCTCATACAAGCACCAGTACTTCAAGCTCCCAAGGGGACCAACCTTTCCATGTATTTGTGGATGGCTCCAGGTGAGGTATTGATAGTGTTCCTATGCTGAATACAGACATCAAATGGTACATACTTGATGCTAACCAAAGACTATCACTAGCATAATGCAATTACTCAGTAATCAAATGGGAATGCTTGAGATTAATTTATTCGATAAAGAACTTTCTGCATTATTTGTTGGATCACAGATTTTACTTTCCACGTGGATCACTCTGTGTTGTTTTATTTAGTAAGACAAGAGTCATTGGTTCGCAGACTGGAAAGATGGGTATTACTATTAAAAGAATTCGATTTTGAACTCAAGCATAGGCCAAGTATATCACATGCCCTAGCTGACTATCTTTCCTAATTAGACTCTGGGGTATTACTATTAAAAGAATTTGATTTTGAACTCAAGCATAGGCCAAGTATAATAAGCCATATATAAGGCTCAAACAGCCATGGCCCGTGAAGATTGTACTAACAAAGTGAATTATGTACATAATGCTTAAGATAAGCGTTGCAGGCTTAACAGCATTCAAGGACACTTTTACTTTGCAGAGTGAGCTTTTAATTTGCTTATAGAATGAACAGGTGAAATGATTTTACCTTTTTTGAATAAAAAGTGAGGAGAAAACATAGAACTCCTGTGGTCGAGGCCAACGGACTGAAATGGGACCCAGTCCACACAAGTACCTGTATGTAAACTACATCAATTGCAAAATCTGGAATGGAAAGTTCCTGCTCTTCCTGTTAAAGGCACGAAGTGCAAAGAGTCAGACATTCATGACAAGGAAACGCCTACATCCTTTGTCACTGGCAAAAGTGAAAAGCCACTTACATTTAATAAGAATTTGAATATCAGGCCCATCCCAATATCAAGAATACAGTTGATTACTGTGGATGTGATAATTAATTTCAGGATCTGCTTGCCAACTTCATTCTCCATGCACTTGGATGCGCAATAACCAATCTAGAAGGACTGTTGTCTTATCAATGTACTGAGGATTTGCATTCACATAAAATGTTTGACAGCTTATTCTGCTGAAAAGTAAATTATTTAGCTTACTGGTTGTCTCAAGCATGTGCTCCATTCACCATCGCTTGCAGTATTGCAGCATAAAAAACCTTCATGTGAACACTTAGAGTTCGCTAAACAAGGATCACTAAGCAGACCTTGAGTTGACAAATACCCGTTATGAAGCAGCACATACAGTCTGTAAAGGGGGGCAAGAAGTGGGCAAAAAGAAGATTACATGATAAAGCCTTCACATCTTAAACATAAGCTTCATTTCTTCAGTTATATTTCTCTAAAATTTCAGCTATTCATTAAAACAATACACTTTAGACAGAAAAGCTATAAATAAAGTGAAAAATCCATATCAATGAAATAGAAGATCCATCAAGTGTGTCAAGTGTAAATCTTTCTGTTTCAATTGACTTGGGTTTCAACAATCCAGAATATAAGGGGAAAAAAGGAAAAAAAAAAGATCCGGGGGAGAGGGGGAAAGCAATGCAATCATTACCAAAGGACACACATATTCTGATGGGATGCTGATCGGCATTTTGCAATTTTTCTGATACAAATTTTGCAACAATCCTTTACTGGAAAAGGGATAATCTTAATGTCTATACTTAGGCTTTTTATCGACACATTTATTGTTGGATTTATTCATCATCTTCATTCTTTTCTAAGCCTTGCAAATTCTTAATTCTTCAACCTTCAAGGCATGTGTATGTTGAAATGAATGTGTGTATGTGTGTGTGTGTGTGTGTGTGTGTGTGTGTGTGTGTGTGTGTGTGTGTGTGTGTGTGTGTGTGAGAGAGAGAGAGAGAGAGAGAGAGAGAGAGAGAGAGAGAGAGAGAGAGAGAGAGAGAGAGGGAGGGAGAGAGAGGGAGGGAAGGGAAGGGAGGGAGGGAGGGAGGGAGGGAGGGAGGGAGGAGAGGGGGGGGGGGAGGGGGGAGGGAGGGAGGAAGGGGGGAGGGGAGGGAATCTTTGTGACTTTGCTGTTGGTGATCTCTAGAGTCCATGATCTCTCCGAGGGTAGGTTTCCTTGTAAATGGAGCCTCATATCTGCATTTGATGTCATCATATGCCCTACATGCATGTGAAGTGCTGCCCATGCTTCATCTCTACTTTGCATATCTTGCATATATGCTCCTCTCTGGGAATGTCCTTTTTGTGTGTGTGTGTGTGTGTGTGTGTGTGTGTGTGTGTGTGTGTGTGTGTGTGTGTGTGTGTGTGTGTGTGTGTGTGTGTGAGAGAGAGAGAGAGAGAGAGAGAGAGAGAGAGAGAGAGAGAGAGAGAGAGAGAGAAGAAGGAAAGTCCTATTAACGTCTTCCAAAAGGCCAAACTTGGCCTATGAGACAAAACCATGTTCAGCTGTGGTCATCTCTGTGTAGAAATGAAAACAAAAATAGTCACTAAAAGAAAAGAACTCTGCAGGCTGAAAACAACAAAATGATGGTGTACCTCGTAATGGTGGAGTAATGGGGATAAAGTAGTGGTCCTTGGGGGGAAGAGTGGCACTGACTCTACAGATAATGGCCACCTAATACATGGGGACCAATGTGGGAGTGAATGTGTATACCCTAACTGCTAAAGATGGGTGGAGGTGGGTGGAGTATGTGGTACATCAGTGGACTCGGTACCTCCTGCCAGAGGGAGGCCCAAGTGGTGGTGGTGCACCTCTGCTCCATCATGTGGTCATGGGCTATCCTAATGCGTGAGATATCTCCAAGTGCAGTCATGGTTGTCGGTACCCAACCGTACGTGGTCTGTGTCACACTGTGCTGCTGCCTGACCTGAGCGTGAGCCCTATGTCTCTAGGAGGCTGGTCTGTCTAATGTAGCTCAGCTGGGGGGGTGGGGGGGGTAGAAAGAGAATGTATTAACATCTCCTAGGGGCCAAACTAGGCCATGAGACAAATCATACAATCAGAATGGGTGTAGAACTCTGCCACAAAGAAAGGGATAAAAGCAAGTTAAAAATGAAGTCGCGTGTGTGGATTACAACACAATCAATATCAACAAACAAAATGGAAGGATGAAGGGAGCAAAATTTTAGGCTCAAAGATACAATCCGTATGTGTATAACTAGTTCGAACTCCACCTTGGACAAGATATGTAATGAAGTGTATGTGTGGTAGCTCTAAGGATATCTCATAGCCTCATCCTTTGGATTAGAAACTCATGGCGATCGGTATACGTGAAGCCCGGAGTGCATGGTCATCTACGCATTCTCTGTTCCACTTTCTCAGCAAGTGTGAATCCTGGTAAATTGATTGTAGTCTTCTTTGGCTTTGAAAGAAATGTGGGAGGGTGAGTTTGAGCAATCCATTGCTTTCTTGGTGGGATCTTGTATCTGAATCTTGGAGATACCTAGCTTTCCATATGTGGTCTTCTATAGACCTCATCAGACCTCAAAGTCAAGAACATACCAATGTCCAACACTCCGACATGGCGCATATCTAACACTGTATACACCTCAACAAAATGGAGTTGCTCAAAGAAAGAATAGGCCTCTCACGGAAATGGAAAGGTGTATGGTCTAAATTTAATCTCTACCACATATCTTCTAGCTTGAGGGTGTTATGTGTGCAACATATGTATTTAACGGGTGTCCCACCAAAGCATTGAAGTCTATCACTCATATGAGGCTTGACATGGTTGCAAGCCATTTATTGCTGGTCTTCTTGTTTTTGGTTGTCTCACATATGCATTAGTGTTTGAACAACAACACATCAAATTGGATGATACGGCAAATTTAAGCATATGTGAAATTATTTTTGCTATAGTTCGTAAGGTTTTGGAACATAAAATTAGCCTGAATCACAGAAATCCTAAATCCTATGTTCTTGCAATCTTTCGCCAAGATAACGATTTTGCTCTATGCATTCAGGAGTTTGATTTTGCCACACACAATACGAGTCTTTTGGACATGGGTTAGCATTCACTCTCAATCGGAGCTCCTTCCTTGGGCATGGTTAGTGATGCTTTGTCAAGCTGCATCAACCTGCTTCACTGTACACAACCGAGAGCTATTCAAGTACTAAGCATGCATGTGATTGAGGTCTCAGTTAAGGTCTTTCACAATCAGTTCAATTCTCTGAAATTCCCCTTGCAAAATCTTTTGGACGATCAGAATGACTCAAGATTCGTCAAGTTTTCGAGCAATAACTACGTGCCTCTTCACATTCATCCAATCTGAGTGAGATCAATATAACATCCATATACCTGCATAGAAATGATGAAAATACATCCATTACATTCACAACTATTAATCCTTTCTGTATATAGAGTCCAACTAGTTGGTACTGCTTCACCCCAAATGCTTGCCCTCATAACGTTTCAAGCCAACTTGCCAAACCTACCATGATGCACGTGCCAATGACATTAGCCAATGAGGTAGCTAGGGAATTGCTCGAGAGCGCAATCTTGTCTGGGTGACCATTGAACATAGGGGAGATTATCTGTACAGATGGAGCTTGCAAGAAGTTGTTTGTGATAAGTGGACCAGCCAAAGAGTATTGGAGCTTCAGCTCATCCCACAAGGAAGGCACAGCTCCTTCTTTTGGTGCAGTAGTGTGTGTGTGTGTGCGCGCATGTGTGTGAGAGAAGGGGGGGGGGGGGGGGGGGGAGAGAGAGAGAGAGAGAGAGAGAGAGAGAGAGAGAGAGAGAGAGAGAGAGAGAGAGAGAGAGAGAGAGAGAGAGAGAAAGTTATATTTACGTCTTCTAAAGGCCAAAATTGGCCTATGAGACAAAACAATACACAACTGTGATATACCAAGTATCTATAGACAAAATAATAACAAGAAGAAAAGAAACATCTAACGTGAACTGAAATCAAAGCCTAACAATGTGTTGAATATGATGGTTCTCGCACCACAGAAAATGACCACATGGTACAAGAAAGGACTACCATGATACAGTGTGTGTGGGCTTCAACGGAAGCAACTAATATGAATAGACCTAAGAACGTAGTACGGGGTGGAGTGGATGAAGGATCTGATACATGGGTGTCGGATGAAGTAACCTTTGGAAAATGACATGCCGAGGTGTGGATAGTCCTCTCCGCTTCATCTCTTGCTCATAAAGTAATAGTATTGTCAATATCTCATGTTCTTAGAGACATGGTCTCCTATACCCATGGACGTACGGTCGTCTCCTAACTCTTTGAGTCTCTACCTCTTTGCGAGTGAGCCCTCGACCATTGGGGATCAATGACGGCTTGATCCTCTAAAAGAAATTAGTAATCCTCTGTTGCACGCCCTTACCCATTGCCTGTGTAGGCTGTATCAGAGTCGTGTATCTATGGTATGCAGCAATGAGAAATCGTCCAAAACGACACATCCTTTCCCCTCGTGCAACGGTGTAAGGATCTTTCTATCTAGAACTGTACCCTAAGCTAAGCATATGGAGGGCATCATATAACAAAATGCTCCTCACTCTCCACCTCTCTTTGGTAAATCGGGCATATTCGATCCTCTCTGGATGTCCTGCTGGCCAGACCTCTTTCAATCTCCAACTGGTGTGAAGATACTCGAGCTTCCCGATAGCAACTCGTATGTGATGTGGCATATAGATATGCATGTACCAAGGTATCTGAATAAACCCCTGATCCGAAATTTGTAGAAAACGCTCATGATAATGGAGCTTTTTCACTGATAGCATCTCCCCATGTAGGTTCCATGTCCTCTCTATATATCTGTGCCATAGCTCTTGACGTATGATCATATTCCTCTCATGTAGAGAGAGTGAATAAGTAGGAGCATGTGTATCATATTCTAGGGGAAGTAGTCCGTCCATCTCAAATCCATAGCTGGCCAACCAATCTCTAGGCTAGGCATACCAGCATGAAGTATCCTCTGCTAGGGCAAGATCATGTGATCAATGAAAAGTCATGTGTGCGATGCAGCCACTATCCATATTTTGGAGTCTATGGAGCAAACATACTTCCTCTAACAAAGCCTCAACTATCATCGGGGGTGAAGCAAGCTTCTGCTCAAATGATGTCATGTGGTACTAATGCCTTCCTACGCATAAGCTTAGAATCATGAGTATCTGGTCTCTCAATGAGTGTCCATATATGGTCTGCAAGTCCTTGCCCCCAAATGGATGATCCATACATCAGTGAGGGTGTGACTAGTGTATCAAAGAGCCAACCCTTTGTGCAAGGCACCTCAGTGTGCTTGATGACATTGCCTCTCCATCAATGATAGTGATGGATATCCACGATTGACCCAATCACGGTATGCCTCGGCCATCGAAAATGTAACTGATCTCAATGTAAAGGTATTCCCAAGTTAAACATATGAATCAATGACCTCAATGTCACCGCCGGCCAAATATACTTTGTCTCCCTATATGTGCTGATGTGCCAAAAATAAGGACCTCCGTTTTATCAAGGTTCACTAAGAGTCCTCTCTACGAGCAAAAATCATCCAGCACATGTAAGTGACTTTGTAATCTCTCAAGTGACTTTGAGATCAAGACAATGTCATAAGCATATAATAAATTGTGGACAGTGGCCCCCCCAACTCCACCCTTGAACCACCATGTTGCAAGATAAAGTCAACAATCTCATTGCAAGAGAACAAGGATTACGACCACCACATACTAGAGAGATGACTCTCCTCCCAACCAAATGCCTCTATATATAGCTCTCTCCAGGGGATTGCCTTCTTGGGCAAGTGGATACTAACCATCCAAGTGTCAGCCATGTAGCGCCAAGTGTCCCAGTTAACTCGAGTTAACTCAAGTGGATGCTTCTATAAGGTTCTAGATCTCTTTGGGCAAAATACTCTCCGCATGTCCCCCATGGGGATTGAACCCAAGACCTCCTCCTTCACATCCTTGAGACTTAACCACTAGGCTAAGTGGGTCACTTGTTCACAAGAGCACAAGACCTCCTAGTAAGTCTAAACTCGAGATCTTTGGTCATACACACGGATGACCAAACGGTGTCCGATTTCAGATCTGTCTGAACCGGCCAGACTCTTGGATCGTAGGCTTACTTTATTACATTCTTCCCCCCTTGGAAAATATTTTCGTCCTCGAAAATAGAGCTATATACATACTGTAGGCAACCCCCGAGCCTCATGTTCTAAACTGGAAGAACATGGTCATGTTCTAGAACTGGAAGAACATGGTCATGTTCTAGAACTGGAAGAACATGTCTCATCTCTGTGGTGGCATCCCTACCCAAATGATTCAAAACACTATCTGGTTTTGCACTTTGATGAACAGGACAAAGTACAAACTAGTGAAGAATAATGAGGGTGGATCTAAATACATCCCTGGCTAATTCACAGTTTCTGGATGTGCGATCTAGGCACAAACATGTGAACTAGGTGGATTCAAATTACTAGTCCATTTCTAGGCATAACTGATGCATGAACTTAGTAATGAAGGTAGGATTCTTATCTCTTACAAGACTTTGAGAACTCTTGATTCACTTGAATTTGTTTTGGAGAAATTGAAGTTTGGTTGTCCATACATCTAACTTAGATGTTTGTACAATGGTTTACTTTGATCCAACAGTTACTTGATCTTTTCACCCGACTAGAGGACTACTTTGTCCTAATGAGTTTAAAAATCCTTTGTAAACTGTAGGAGAAAGTTTACCATTTCGGTGGAGTCAACCATACTAACTTGACCAATTCAAATTCAAAATGAAAATTGTCTAACTTAGAACACTTTTCTCAAAGATTTAACTCAAAAGTTATCGGGAATTGTCAATCTACGGAGCAATTCCTAACTTCTCTATTCTAGAGTATACTAGACTCTAGGAAATTATTTATGCTATAACTTGAAGCAAACTCAAATAAGTAAGTCCATTTAAACTTATTATCTTTTGAAGATTTGAAAAGGTTCTTGTACATAACATCTATCTAGGATGTTCAGTTAGTTATCTAATTCTAACCGGCTAACCCTGGTCTTTTGCAAAAGGAATCAGATACCAAGTCTGAGCCAATTCCAAAAGATTTGGAAAGCGGAAAGAAATAACTAAAACTCTGTACAACCAATTCAAACTTCGAACATACGTAAACTTGCTATGAGTCAAAGTCTAGTTGACTCAGGACTTTAACGTCTCAAAGATCTATTTCAACAAGGTATTGAAGCATTGTCTCTATCTTTAAGAGAAATAAGCTGGATTCTCAAAAGATTTAAAGCAACTCGAAAACATCATCCAACCACAAAATACTAGTGTGGTAACCAATATCAGTACTATTGACCCATTGAGGTTCTGTCGATGAGTTTAGTATTCAAATAATGCTTCACTTGAGACTAAGTTCAGGTCACATTCAGTCTTTTTGACTCCTATTCGTGAATGCAATTCTTGTGCATTTCTTTGACTCAAAAGAGTGAATTTACCAAGTTTCACTAGGAACTTGATGCTTGACTTAGTCAATTAAATCTTTAGTTGAAAACATCAACTCAAAATCAAAGTCAAACTTCTTTCAGAAATTTATCAAATATTTTTTATCAATAACACTTAACTTGAAGTGTTCTAAGAAGATCTTGGAAGTTACTTACTTCATATCTTCAGTTTCCTTGATCTTGAAGTCATCTTGAAGTATCTTGAGATCCTTCTTGAATTTAAACTCCTTTGAAGTTTTAATTCCTTTGAAGATCAAACCTAACTTCAAGATTCAAACAAGAACTAAAAGATAATCATCATCTCACGGTCCGATGTCCCATACCATATTTCCTACATCAATCTGAGTATAAAATCTGGTGTCCCATACCACCCTATTTTATACTCACATTGACATGTGAGTGAATTTTATCCTAAAGTCTACAACATTGCTTGATAGAGAACCTTCTAGCTTTAATTCTTGACAAGAATTTCACAGTCTTAGGAGCTATCTCTATCTTGATATTCTAGGTTTTAATCCCTTGACATGATCGTTTCACGATCTTGTGCTTAACCTTGGGAACTTGAAAACCTTTAATAGAATATCTCCAATCCTTTTTGCTAGGGTTTTCAAATGAAAACCAATCAGAATTCCAAGTTCTTGAATTTCTCAAATTCAAGTTCAATTGGTTATTCTTGACCAATTTTGTAGCGACAAGAGCTTTTGACTTCATATCTTTAGATTTCTTTCTACTAAATGCTTTTAGGTACATATCCTGGCCAGGACTTTTATAGGAATCTCTCTTCTACTTAAGTATAAGCATCCGCTCATGCTTTCTGGATTTGTACCGAAATTCCTTTAAGGATAGGCAAACGTTTATGTTTTACCTTCCACAGACTTAAGTACCGTTTGCATGGTTGCAGACTATATTTTTGGAATTCCTTCACTCTGTTCATACTTGGAACAGCTTATTTTTTCACAATTGTCCATTCGATAAATGGAACTTGAGTGAATAATTCCTAACGGAATTTTTACTGCCAATACTTGGGCAATCTACAGAGTAGTTCTAATCGCACATTCTTGGACAATCATGGCCAAGTTTGATCAAGTCTCGTTGATACTTGCGACAAAAATAAAGACTTAGTCTTTATCTTTAAGATCTCTTAAACTATCTTAAGCTTCTTTGCTTACCTGCAGGATTTTAGAGATCTTTCCCTCAACTTAAGTCCAAGTATTTTCTAATGCTTTTCAGATTCCAAAGCTAAGAATCTTTGATATACCTTAAGGTTATATCACTTATTTGGACTTAAATACCAAAACTGGTGGTTAGGGATTTGTTGGGAACTACTTGCTATAAAACTTCTCTTGAAAGATGCTAGTCTCACATCTGGGGAGATTTTTCTTTCAAGAACTTTTTTGATTCCTACCAAGGAATCAAGTAATACTAAGCTAATGATTCATCTTGGAATCTTTTGCTTTCCAATCCAATGATTCATCTTGGAATCTACTCCTTTACTGGAAAGATCTTCAAATGGAATTCTAGACTTTTGGATAAGACCAAGGCTTAAGGCTTTGCTTGTCCAAAAGATATTCTCTTTTAACCAATGAAATAGTTAATTGGACTCTTTCATTAGCTTATCTTTAGGAAATAGCTTAATTTCCAAAGATTACTTTGCTTGGATCTCTTCTTTAAGCTTTTCGTATCTTAAACACCACCAAGCATACTTTTCTTATCTTCAAAAAAGTGCTTTAATAAAGTTTCCATGTTTATGTTTGAAAACTTTGCACAAGCAAATAATGCTTGGAATCGATTACTTAATCTTATAAAAGATATTCTTGATTTTTTATAAGATTCAAGGCTTTACTGCTTGAAGCTAATCTTTTAGGAAAGAAATTGTTTCCTAAATTGTCTTTAGGAAATATCGTGATTTCCTAAGCTATATCTATTTCAAAAATGAAAATAATTTGAATCATTTCATTAATTGTCATGATTTTAGGATATTACTTGATTCCTAAAGATCAATTAATATTTGTTTTGGTTTCTTTTTTAAGCCTTGAGTTAGCTTAAATAGAATCAAGCAAGTTTCCTTCAAAAGTTTTCGCGTCAATTGAAGACCTTGCATCATACCTCGAGATGCATTTCTAGAAACTAACATCTAAGAACACTAGAGTTCCAGGGATTCTAGAAGTTCAATACTTCTACTTATCTTCATCAATGTTTGATGAATATTAAAGTATTAATCCTTCCAAAATTTGTTGAACTTACTTGTTTCAACAGAAACTTCCCTACTTGGGTGCATGAACATGAACATCCAAAAACAACTAAATCCTTGTTAGTTGCTAAGAGTGTCTAGGTTTCTTCCCAAACTTAGACTGAGCATGCACATTGGAAAGTAGCTCTATTTTCTTGGCATCTTAATGACAAGAAAAATGAACCCTTACTTTCAATATGCTTTCTTTTCCTCAAAAAGACTCCTACTAAGTGGTACCTATGTATCACTTTTTTGGAAAAAATAGACTAAATACTTAGTTGCATGATGGTCAAGATCCTTGCAACTAGGTAATTTTCTATTTTTTCCACCTAGCTAAGTCAAGTTAGAAAAAGAAAGGAATGAAAGTATACGTGTTCAGCTACTTACCAAAAGATCATGCGTATGCTCATGCATCTACTTGCATGCAAATGCATGTATGCAAATGCATGTATGCAAATGCCCATTCTTGGGTGCAAATGCATGTGAGTACATGCAAGTGTAATGAACTTAAGAAAATCTCAAGCTTATTAGGTATGCAAACAAGCATCCATGCAAAAACAACCTGCTTGCTATTCTGGCAAAAGGTAATTATTCAAGTTTCAAGTGCATGAACTGGAGAATTAACTACCTTTCCCAAGCAAGTGCAAACTTGATGTGCATAAAACATTCTTTTATGCACAAATAATCTTTTCATTTTTGTGCATGAATGGAAATAGAAATTTCAATTGCATACCTAAAACTGAAAAGTACTTATACTTTTGTGTCATTTCAATACCGTTTAGTTCTCTAATTAGCTTTCATGTTGAGATAATCATAATTGGACTATGCTTTTAGTCCTAATTAATGCATCCTAAATGAAAGCATTCGAGCAAACAAATATCAAAACGAAAACATAATTTGGAAAATACTTAGCTCCACATAGAGCTACGTCCTTCCCTTGATCCTTTGGAAGAGCTATTCTCTAAAGGCTTTGGTCCGAATTCAAAGTTGGTTTGACTTTGATCACCAACCTCTGGATCTTCACTCCAGAGCTCCACTTCCATCAAACTTTGCTCAAAACTTTGACTTTCTTTGGCTTTAACCACCACAGATATGCTCTTGGGCTTGGCTTGATCTTGCGGATAGAGAAGAGGTCTTCTTCTACTGACGATGGGGCTTCAAAAAATAGCTCTTCCAACGTAATTTGGTTACCGAACAGCGGCGCAAACTTGGTTATGCGATATGCTTGGCGATCTGTAGGTCATAGGATCGAATCCCATGGCTTTCACGATGGATCTTCAGTAATTTTGATCCCTTCATGAAGTCTCAGTGCTCACTACGGAATATATTATTTGCGCTGGAATGTTTAGCATCGCGTCTGCCTGTGGGCTTGTGGATAAGGCAGTGCTCCCCTCAAAGAGAGGTTCCGAGTTCGAATCTCCCGCGGGCCGACGGCAGAGATCTCCTCTCTTTTGCTCCTGGATGCATCCTTCTTCAGCTGGAAATTGAGATCAATACGAACTGCCTTCACATATAGTCTGCGAGCGCCTGTAAGCTTTGTGGATAGGCTAAAGAAATCTCAAGGAGAGGACGGGGGTTCAAGTACTCTCCTCTACACAACAAATGCTAATTCTTTTGATGATCTCCTCCTTGAGTTATAGCCAGCGCCGCCATGACTAATGTGTCACGGAATGAAACTCCGAGACGGATGCGAGCAAAAATGGAGTCGCCTTGAGAGAGCTATGCACGCAAGAACTTATGATCAAGATGATGAAGGAGAGAGCTATGGAGAAGGCTCTGATACCAATGCAAGAGAACAAGGATTACGACCACCACATACTAGAGAGATGACTCTCCTCCCAACCAAATGCCTCTATATATAGCTCTCTCCAGGGGACTGCCTTCTTGGGCAGGTGGATACTAACCATCCAAGTGTCAGCCATGTAACTACATGTGCGCCAAGTGTCCCAGTTAACTCAAGTGGATGCTTCTAGAAGGTTCTAGATCTCTTTGGGCAAAATACTCTCCCCATGTCCCCCATGGGGATTGAACCCAAGACCTCCTCCTTCACATCCTTAAGACTTAACCTCTAGGCTAAGTGGGTCACTTGTTCACAAGAGCACAAGACCTCCTAGTAAGTCTAAACTCGAGATCTTTGGTCATACACACGGATGACC
>CM035421.1:180976127-181068627 GCA_020310875.1 Ceratopteris richardii | reverse complement strand
CTTCATTGAGGAGGAGCTCCAGAAGCCCATTACTTGGAATCCCCTCATATGCATGGAGAGGGGATTCATGGTTGGCTCTTGTTCTCATGTTTCCTGGGGGGATTTTTCGAGAGGTCCTGTGTGCAGTGTGGCCGATTGAATCCGTTTTAGGAGTCTCCTCGAGGAGCGGCAAAAGGAATGAGAACTTGATTGCTCGGAGGGGCACTACCCCAGATCGGACCCTTTTTCTTTGACATTGGTGAGGGAGGGTCAATTGATTAGTTCGTCATAGGAGTCTCCGCTCGTCATGGAGTGCACCTTTTAGTGGTTTCGAGAGGTTGGCACTCGTGGCCGTGACTGTACATCGATCCTGATCTGGCGGACACTCGGGCCCACTCCAATTGGCGCCTTTGGGCCTGGGAGGCTCGCTCATTATCTCGGATTTGCTGGGACCCGGGGGAGTGGCAATAATGCGATCCTTCCTCCCCTCCAGAGGACTACACTATTCTGTTCTTTTAGTATTCTGCCCGGTTGGCGGCAGACCATTCAGTCTCATCATCTGACTACTCCTTTGCCGGAGTCTTTGTGGTGTGGTGGGATCACAAAGGATTTCCTTTTGTCCTTGTGGCGTCGGATTTGGGGAGCTAAGCAATCTTGTTGGGTTATGCTTTTTCAGTGGTTGGTAGCCCATAGGAGCATTGCGCTTGGTACCTAGCTGAGCTATGGGGGACGGCCTCTTGAGTGCACGGGTTGTGGCTCTCATTTGGAGTCATAGCAGCATTGCATCTGATCCTGCATCTTCTCACTTGGCAGGAGGGCCCTCTGACCATCACTTGGGGGAAAGTTGCATGGGGCTCGCTTATTGGCCCCGCTCTCAGCTATGAGTATGAGGCGGACAGTATGATTCTTTTGATTCAGGATGGGAGGAATAGCACCACTCAGACTCTCCCCACTCCTCCGTGGAGTGGTGTGGAGGACCCTTACTCCAAGCTGATGAGAAGCATTACCATGTGGTTCATTTGGAGAGCCAGATGCCGACGCATATTCGAGCGACGTATGATCCCCCAGCTCAGACTATTCGAAACTTCTGGCTGCAGCTTATCCACACCTTGCAAGGACACTTTCAACACCTTCACAGAAATTCTGATGGCACGTCTCGGCGGCCGCTTTCATTTCTTAAGCTCTGGAAGAAAGGCCCCTTCATTACCTTCCAGGGTGTGATATGATCCATTGGAGCTACGAGCCACCTATTTGGCTCTCCCCCCCTCAAACATTTCCTTTTATAGGAGTTAGTCTCAACTTTGTTTTGGATGGATTTATAGGGTGAGCTGCCGGATTATCCCCCTTGTATTTTCATCATGATGCCCAATTGGGATTGTAGCCCTTTGGGCGTTTTTATTTAACTACTGGAAGGATCTTTTTTGTGGGAAAAAAAAACACATTCTTTAGGTGCTACAAAGAATTAATATAGACCCTGCGATCGGTACACCTATCCTAGAGCATACCACTAAAAACATTCTCTCAGATACCCCATCCACACATCATCACTCCCATACACAATCACATACTTCGTCTATCACACCTTCTTTTAGCATTAATATCGATCCTATTCCACTTCCACCTACAATGCAATATTCTTCACAAACGCATACTCCACCTTCATAGATGGCAATACCACCTAAGATCATATTTCAACCCAATAGAGCACAGGTACATCCAGGTATAAAAGCTCATCATATCCTTCACCCATATTCCACTAACCGAGAAGATTTGTAGCTGTTGCCAAAGGTACAAAGGTGGTAAAAGAATATAAGGCGTACTGTTCCAAAGAAACATTAGGGCAAATCACATATGGAGTTTGCCCTGCATATGTTTCAGGAAATTTTAAATCTAATTGGCAAATTTCAACAGTCACTCATTGATATTGAGTATGGACTGCAAAACCTTACGTGATTTCCAATGAGTACATGCAGGTAAGCTTAGTTCCTAAAGAGATAAACTTACAAACAAAAGGTCTCTCTGAGCATAAGAAGGAAGCTGAATCCGTAGAAAATAAGATCAAAGAATTGGAGGAAAACTACAAACCATGAAAGTAGAAATTGACAAACATAGATCAGATAACAGCATAGTCAAAGACAAAGAGATCCTTCCAATCAACATTTGATCTATTTTAGTCTTAATATCAAGTGATCCAGAAGAGGAAGTGCAAGTACATAACAAGCCAAGAAAAGAGCGAGCAAAAGAATATATGTTTTGAGATATTTCATCTTGCAAAGTGTTTTAGATTATTTCCACATAGTTTCTTAGTAGATATATGTACTTCCTTTTGCAAATAACATTCTATATATTCAAACTATAGTTGGGAACGGATTCCTCCTTGTTATTGATATCTTTTCTTATATGCACACTTCTCTCCAAGACAGAGAGATGGTAGTGGTGTGAAACTTGTAGATTTTTTTTTTTGTTTGGTATAGGGAAAAAATCACCATTGGAAGGATTGAGCATATTGCATCTCGCACAACTTTTATTGACTCCAAACTCACCCAACCTTTGTGGACACCAAGATCACCCAACTTTTGTGGACACCAAACCCGCCAAACTTTTGTGGACACCAAACTCGCCAAATGTACTAGGTGCGAACTCCAAGGGTGACAAGGTCAAGTTTTGACAAGGCAGGCAAGGGCAAGTAGATTTTGATAGGGCATCTCAGTGAGAGGCGAAGCAAATCACTACCACTCAAATCGGACCACCACTACGTGAAAAATTATGGTATCTTGCATCTGGTGACTATAACTGCCCAGAATTCCTTAATGCCTTCATTACTTTTGTAATAGACCCTCTTGTAATATCTTACCACTTGCCTATAAAAAAGGAGTTCTTAGAAGGAAATGTATATACATGACAATAGAGAAACATGAATGCACATAGAGAGATAAGCAACCTATGTCGAGATAGAGGTTTTGAAAAGCTTAGAGACTTCTAGGAGAGTCAGACATCTTAGGAGAGACTTTATCTTTTTAATCTTCCCCTACCACCAAGAAGTCCTTTCTCGTTGGTGCTAGGCACATGGTACCTTAGAGAGTGAGGAAGAGTAGAGTGTGTAACTTTTGAGTAATAGGATTGCTTGTGCTAATTGTTTCCAATGTCCTTAAGTTGTACTTTTCAATTGTGAAGTGAAACCTGATTGAAGTTCATACTCCAGGTTGAGTGCAATTGCATTCCCTGCACCCATGTACAATTCCACTATCTATAGAACTTCAACCATCTAGTTCAATAACTAATTGCGGTATCCACAGAAGAGTACATAGTGCATATGTGCTCAATATATGCAGTAAAATGGCACTTAAAAGCTGAATCCACAACTCAAACACTGGCAAACAACACTTGCAAGTGTATGTCAACTCTCTTCTTTAGGCTCAAAAACCTGCATAGACTTGTGGTAGCTCCTCCACCAGAACTAAAACCTTTCAAGTAGCCTGTAGATTTACTAGTGTGGCTGAAAACACAGCCCCAAAAGGTGAACATTCGTTGTCGAAGAAGTACAAAGAGCACTCTTCTTGATGTTCGTGAGCCTGTGCAAAAAGAACTATGCACGAAAGTACTCCAAAATGGCTCCAAGAATCACCCCAAAAATGCTTCAAAACAGGCTTTGAAAGCAAAGAATGAAGCTTCGAGGGCCCAAAACATGCTCAAGGTAATGTTTACCTTAGTCTTTCCCCTTCTTCAAACACCACAAGAGTGTAGCTTAGTGGCAAGAGATTGCTGGTTAAGCGAGCTTCGGGGGGGAACAATACTGGGATAGGTGACCTCTAGGGAAGTATCGGGAACCTCTGTCTTCCTTGATTGTTGAGGTCCTCCCTCGAGCGCAGTCAACAGTGCCATCAGTGACTTTGGTGACTAAAATGACAAGGTATGCCAAGGTCTATGCCTTGGTCGCTGCCTTAGTCATAAACCTTGGAGAAAGCCTTGGGTGGACGGGCAGGTAACTCTCCTCGAGAGCTCGGCAACGATACCATTGCTGTAAGAACCGAAACTCCGGCGTCACATATAGTACTTCGCACAGGGGGTGTGGAATACGCGGAAAATACACAGTACACAGACCACGATCACAAATTTTTTAGGTCCTACCATTGCGGTCTAACTTAGAGTCTGTGGCTAACAAGACCACTATATGTTTTTTTAAAGAACATATACAAGTGTCCGGAGGCCATTTGGCCTTTAACATGGAAACTAAGTAACAGCCAAGCGTAGTAAGACTCTGCTAATGCACTTGAGCACTCAAGCCATTGAGATTTATCCACGGGTCCCTTCTTGTCCTTGCAAGTCTTCTGTGGATCTTGTACAAAGTCCCTACCAATAGGTGCTCCTAAGAGTGTAAGCCTACTTGGAAGGAGTCTTGTAAGCTTGATGCATGAGTACTTGAGTACCTGACTATTCTGTATAGAGTCCTTGGTTGCAAATGGAAATAATTTGTCTTGTCACCATGTCAAATTGAGTATCTATTATATGGTGTAGAGAATGGTGCAAATCTTTAAGTTCTGCAAAAGCATTGTAAGTCTCTCGAATATCCTAGGAGTAGCGCATTTTGCATTCTCTAAATCCACGCACTAGTTCACCATCTATAGGTGAAATTTGGCATGCCTCATGGAACAAGGCTTCTCAAAATCCCTTAAATTGTCCTCCCTTACAACTTTTCATCTTGTTCATAAAAGTATCTTTTCATTTTTCTCCTCATTTTCCTCTTTTCTCTTCCAATGATTGGGTGACCATTTGGTCATCCATACTTGGCCACACTTTCCAAGTGGGCGGCCACTTCTACCTTCATATCCTCCATACACTATAAAGTCGGCGACCACCACTTTTTCAGAGAAGGTGACCATCAATGTTGGTCAAGGGAAAGTGGTCAAAGTCATTCAGCTACATCTCTAGGGGACACCCGTCTTGTAGGGAGGGAAACTGCTAGAAGATTATAGTGATGACCAATCCACCATGAGTTGCAGTTCATGACCCATACTAGAGCTTGCAAGGAAATTCCATTGAGTCTTGAAAAGATTCCCATTAAGAGCTATCATATAGGGAAACTAGAGCATTATGACACTCCTATTCCATGTCAATCCCCCTTAGAGAGAAGAAGTGTGCTAACCAACTTAGAGGAAGAGAAAAAATCTGAGGCTACTCTTAACAAGGAGTCCATTGTAATTCCTCTCGAGCAAGAAGAAAATATGGAAGAAGAGCTCTCGGCCCTCTTGTCTAGGATCAATATCTGACTCTCCTTGTTCCGAGGTGGTACTCACGAAGATCTAGAAGATCATGTCTAGAGATTTTTGTCCACTTGTAAGAGTCGTGGGTTACAACAATGGCTGGATGCATTCTTGGCCCTCTTCCCCTCCCACTCTCGAAGGGCCAATGGACAAATGATATAACCAATATAATGAAGACCACTTCCAAACTTGGGAGTCCTTGAAAACCAAATTCATCGACGCATTTAGACTTGGAAATTCCACCGAGAAAACCTTGAATAAATTGGAAAATTTGACTTTAAATGCAAGCGAAGCATTTTCAAAACTCATGATGAGAACAAGATCCTTGGTAGCAACGATAGCATATGCTCCAAGGGAGTTTATGATGAAGAAATGGGAAGAGAAAGCTCTCCCTAGAATGACTTAACAAAAGCTTTGAGAACTACTAGGACCCGATTCCACTCTTAGGGAATTGGAAGCAGAAATGCAAGGAAAGAAGAGCCACATGTCCATTTAAGGACATATCGAAATAAAAGCTGTTCTTCAAATGAAGATTCAATATCGGAACTACGAAAACAAGTAGTGGCCTTGAAGCTTCATTGGCATACGAAAGAAGCACTCAAAGGCAAAATAATGACAAAGCCACTCAATTACGGCAAGAGCTCAAAGATCTTAAGGCCTTCAAAGAGACACCTAATTTATGGTGCTCACTTTGCGTAGGCTAGGAGCACACAATCCAAGAACATCCTCAAAGGACGGTGTGCAAATCTTGCAAGAAAAGGGAAGGAGAAAAAAGATTATTACTTCTTAAAAGGTATGGAAGTTTCTAACCTTATGGAGAGTCAACCTCCAAATGTATAGTGGATGGGAATGACCCTATGCTCTCTGTAAGGATAACCACCCACCTCTGGATCATCTCTTCCCACCTTTTATGCAAACAGACTGTCACTCAAGAAAAGCCTGGGGAAGACCTTGCTCAAACCACTCACTAATGCCCATTATGTGTTTCCGATGTAGTGAATATGAACGTTTCCAAAGCAATGCTCACTACCTGAAGATCTTCCACCACGTAAGAATTGCACAGATTCCACGGATCACTATACAAAAAATTGCCCCCCCCCCCCCCAAGTAATCAAGGTAACTATTTTCCTCTGTATATGATTCAAATTACTAAAAAAGAAGAGGTTCTTCTTGGCAACCACTCCCTTAGTGCTTGAGTGGTTCAACTAGAAGAATTGTAAAAAGCAATGACTAGAACTCAGAAACAAAGAGCTTCTTCTCTTGAAAAAGGAAATGCATGGATACTTTGTGCCCAAGGGAGACAACGAAGGATAGTACTTCAAGTAGCAATCAAATAAAACAATCAATACCAAGAGGGTAAACCGGGCAGCTGGAAGGTGATAAATAGCTGGTATTCCATATAAACGAAGCTCAAGGATAGGAACAACTCACCAAATATCCTATCGACAAGGCATACATACAATAAAAGGAATTTTTGCGAGAAGTAAAAACTGATGGTACACTACAAGGACCTTCCATGGCCCTCAAAACTCTATAGAATATATATCAAAAGATATCTCTCTATGGTTTACTAAGTACGAATCATCGGTTTTGAAGTGAAGTAGTTGCCTCCATTAGTAATCTGAGCCCTACTTTCACCATAAGTGGAGAGTGACTATCTCCTTCTAGCCACCCTTGAATGAGTGATGCTTGTGTGTTCGTACCCATTGTTTGAGCTCCTATAACCGATTACAAGCCATCCCATTTCATTGTCACCCCGGCTAATCAAAGCAAGGTTAGCCCCATAGGGATAGTAGAAAAAGTTCCCATGGAAGTACAAGGCCTAGTATTTGTGCTAGACTTCACAACCACTGCATTACCAAGAGTCAAAGATGGATTTCCCCTTCTGATAGGGAGACTGTGGTTGAGACATAGCAAGGAAGTACAAGACTCGAGAAGTGACAATGTGGCTTGGAGCACCGAACGCATCAATGACCCAACCCTACTTGGAAAATGGGACTCATGAAGCCTTGTGGACTTCTCAAGTAACCACGAGCAGGATGGGAAAAATAAATAACAATCAACCCTTGGGTTTGAATGGACAGCATTTGGAGGAAATCACTACCAATGGGGAACCGAGAGTTTGGGTAACCAAATCTGAGTGGGAATTTGGAAACCAACTCTGCTTCCTGAGAGACTAACTTTGCTTGGGCCACGAGGAGTTAAGAAGCTTCGAATCTCGTATCATTTGGTAAATAAAGTCAAGAGAGAATCAATCCTATACTTTAGGATCACTTTTAGGTGAGGATTTGAATTTGAATTCAAATGGTTGGCCCCAACACAAAGCTAAAAGAAAATCCTGTGTGTAATCTCGAGGATCAGAGATCATTCTCATGCACCTTCATTGAGAAGAGGAGCTCACCTCATAGCTCTCTCATTCTACTATCATTGAGCAATGCCTTATTGCCAATGACTTTGTAATTTACATGATTTAGTCAATACATAGTCATTACTTCTTACTCTCATATCTCTATCATACTCTATCACAACAGTGATCTTGTCTTAGCTGGTTCTCACTATGTAATGCATCATTTTGCATGATTCAAAACATGAAATATTCAGCATACTATCTATTTTGATCTCTCAAAGCTTTATCTACTTTGGTTCACTCAATCGTCACATATTAATCAAAGTTTACTCACGGGTCTGTGACTGTGGAAGCCTGTAAAAGTCGAAAGTATTGATCTACTTGCTAAACATACATCTCTGCATATGGTTCATCATTTTAGATGATTCCACTCATGAATGGTAGCTTGGTTAGCTAATTAAAGATCCCCAAAAGGAATTTTTCTAATTGCTTCTGTACACAGAGAATTAAGAGAAACATTGAGCAGATGTCTCAACCAAAATAGCAAGTTTTATGCATTAGATCATATACACACCTATCTGTTTTGATCCCATCATTTGTGCATCATCTTTCAAGCATCATATATGATCATTTATGCTTATTGACTATCTAAAGAGGCCCACAACACTCTCGAGCCATCATTTAGAGCAGGTGTGAAGCAAGTTTTAGCTACACCAACTCATCTCTTGTGATTATCCACCATCTCTTCAACAGTGGTATCAGAGCAAGCACAATCAAGATGGGAGATGGTTTTCCATCCTTCATTGACAAGCCGGATAGGAATAATTACTCAGCATGGTCTTTAAAGATGCAAGCATACCTGGAGAAGTTATATGGATACATCTCAGGAGATTAAGATATGCCAATCTTCAGGAGCAAGAATCAACCAACAAGGGAAGAGCAAGAGAGGCTAACCACATGGTGTGCAAAGGATGCTCTTGCAAGGTGATACTTACTAAACTCAATCTCTGATTTCTTGCTACCTCATGTTAGACACTGTAAAATCTCCCAAGAGACTTGGGAAGTGCTTTCATCATACTTCTTCTCCAACACAAGAGCCAGGAAGAACTAGTTGTGGATGGAATTCACAACTCTCAAGAAGCAATCAAAGCAAGGAGTGACCGACTATGTAGCCAAAATGAAACATGTTCCAGATCAACTTGAAGCATTGGAGAAGAGATAGAGGAAGAGCACATAGTGAGGAAGATCATCAATGGGATTAAAGCTGATGACAAGTGGGAATCGTTCACCACTGCAATGGATCTCTACATGGATATGGAGATACCTGATCTCAACACTTTGATGGGACAACTCTTCACCCATGAAGCAAAGCTCAATAGAAATGGTGACAACCCAAGAGGTAACCAATCTTCTGCCCTTTGTACAGATAAGAATAAAGCTAAGGATAAAGGTAAAAGTAAGAAACAAGATGAAGAAGCTAGTACCTCTCAAGCCAATTATGCACGAAGAGGAAGAGGTGCTAGAGGTAGGGGCACAGGAGGTAAGCAAGGTAGGGGGAGACCCTACAACAATTAACCATGCAATATATGTGGTCCCAACAACCACACTACTGAAGAACGCTACAAGAATACAAGGAACCAAAGGGGAAGAGGCTTCCATAGAGAAAGCTATGGACAAATTAGAGGAAGGTACAACAATGGCAACTACAACCATAATTACAATCAAGGCTACAACAACAACTATCAAGGAGGATTTAGAGGAAGAAGGAACTTCAATAACTACACTGAAGATCAAGAGGATTCTCTGCTCATTATGAACATGGCATCCAAGCAAGGTAAAAATGATGAGCATCTCTTTTACATTGATTCAGGTTGCTCAAATCATGTGGCAGGGAATGTAGCACTCTTATGAGATCTTGAAGAACCAAAGGGAAAACATGAAGTACAAACAGGTGATGACACCAAGCATTCAATCAAGCAAATAGGAAATGTTAAGACATCAGATGGTAGTATGAATCTTTTGAGCAAAGTTTTGTATATGCCTACCATAACCAAAAACTTAATTAGTGTTTGGCAGATAGTAGAGAAAGTTCTACAAGTCAGGTTCACCAAACATGAAGCATATATAGAAGACCCCCAACAAGGATTCGAGAGAATAGCCAAAGGTGAGAAGACAGGTAGATTGTTTACTTTTGAAATTGAAGACACAAGGAACATAGCACTATTAAGTTATAGAGACCAAACCCTATCTGAGTTGGAAATATGGCACAAGAGGCTAGGACACATAGGAGAGAGAACTCTGAAGCAAATTTGCAGGGATCAAAGTATGCTTGGAATTCCTAATGTGACCAAGGAGCATATGATTTACAAATTGGAGCTTGCCAATTTGGCAAAGCTCATAGGCAACCATTCAACAAGAAAGGATACATCCATGAAGATTATTTGGAGCTTGTACACACTGATGTGTGGGGTCCTAGCAAAGATTCATCCATCTCAGGTTCAAGGTACTATGTCTCTTGCATTGATGCTTACAGTAGGTGGACAATTCTCTATTTTATGAAGCATAAGGATGAGGTGTTTACATGCTTTAAGAAATACTTGGCATTAGTGGAAAACCAAACACGAAGGAGCTTGAAGAGAATCAGGTCTGATGGAGGTGGTGAGTGCTTTTCACATGAGTTTGATCTATTTCTACAAGACAGAGGCATAAAGAGGAAAGTAACAACCAAATACACTCCTGAATTGAATGGAGTGGCAAAGAGAAGGAACAGGTTAATTGTTGAGGCAGCTAGGTCTATGTTAAATGAGAAAAAATTACCTAATTATGTATGGGAAGAGGATGTTTCTACAGCTACTTATTTGGTTAACAGGCTTCCATCCAAGTCATTGGATGGTATGACACCATATCAAGCTTGGAATGGAAGGAGACCTTCATTCGATCGTTGCAAAATATTTGGGTGTATTGCCTATGCACACATCCCATCATAGATCATAGGGAAACTTGACCCTAAGGCCGAGAAGTGCATCTTCATTGGGTATGATCAGAATCAAAAAGGATATAGACTTTATAATCCCACTAACAAGGCATTCATAGTTAGTAGGGATATAGTCTTTGATGAGAATAACTCTTGGTTTGAAGATGATTGCAGGAAGGTTAAACTACCTTATGACTTGGAAAATGACTTTCCAACCCTAACTCAAGAAGACCAACACCAAGCAGAGGACATCAACCCAGAAGATGAGGAACAGATTGATTTCAAAGCTTGGAAGTCAAGAGGCAAGTTCAAATACAAACAATTGGAGGATCTACCCGAGTCTTCCAATCAAGCATTAAGAAGGTCAGAAAGAGAAAGTAAGAAGCCCATAAGGTATGGATATGATACATCTTTAGTCACAAAGCACTCTGTATACATCACTATGGATTCAATGGCAGAGAAGCCTTCTTCATTTGAAGAGGCTAAGAAGAAGAGATAATGTATAGAAGCCATGAAGGAGGAAGTGGAAGCATTGCAGGAAAATCACACTTGGAACCTAGTTTCCAAGAAACCCGATATGAAGATAATTGGCTCAAGGTGGATATATGAAGTTAAAGTTAAAAAGAACTCTGATGGTTTTATAAACAGATAAAGGCAAGACTAGTGGCAAAAGGATTTTCCCAAACACATGGAGTAAATTATGAAGAAACATTTTCACCTCTGGAAAAGATGCCATCAATCAGGGTATTGGTAAGTCTTGCTCCATCCGAAAATTGGAACTTATATCAGTTAGATGTGAAGAATGCTTTTTTAAATGGTTGGATATAAGAGGAAGTATATATGGCAAAACCACCAGGTTTTGAAGATGAAGAAAAGGCAGGATATGTATGCAAGCTTAGAAAAGCACTCTATGGTCTCAAGCAAGTTCCTAAAGCTTGGAACCATAGGCTTGTTACCTACTTGCAGGATCAAGGTTTTATAGCAAGCAAGGAAGATTCTTCTTTGTTTGTGAAGAAGAATAAATCAGAGATCATCTACTTGTGTGTTTATGTAGATGACATCATCATTACAGGTAATGATTCTGATAGTATCAAGAAGGTCAAGGTTCAATTGATGAAAAAATTCAAAATCAGTGATCTAGGGTTGTTAACCTATTTCCTTGGCCTAGAACTTGTATATACAGATTCAGATATATTCATCACACAAAGTACATAAATGATATGCTGGTAAAATTTAAGATGGAGAACACTAAAGTTGCAGGTATTCCTATGGAGATCAATCATAAGTTAAGTTCACACGAAGGTGAACCACTTGATGATATTACAGGGTATCAACAACTTGTGGGTAGTCTTAATTATGCCACCTTCACAAGAGTGGAAATTGCATATGTTGTGAGTACACTAAGTCAATTCATGCATGTACCAAGGAAACCACACATGGAAGCTGCAAAGAGGGTGCTTAAGTACCTAAGGGGTACAATGAATGAGGGGTTATTCTATCCCTTCACTTTTGACATAGATATAAAGTTATATTCTGATGGAGATTGGGCTCGCTCCAAGGATGACAGGAGGAGCACTTCAAGGTACCTATCTTTTGCAGGATCAAAGCTCATTTCATAGTCATGCAAGAAGAAACCAACTGTGGTCTTATCTTCCACAGAAGAAGAATATAGAGGCTTGGCTAATGCAACTCAGGAAGCTATGTGGCTTAAGCAATTGTATGCAGATTTGGAGATACATTCCTACACTCCAACTATATTCGGAGATAATACCTATTACCAGCTCACTTCATTTGGGTGCTAATCCTGTGTACCATGCTAGGACTGAGCACATTGAAGTGTATTATCATTATGTTAGAGAAAAATTGCTAAGCAAAGATATTCAGTTAGCATATGTATCAACTCATTTGCAATGTGCAGATTTACTCACTAAAGCTTTAGATGGAACAAAGTTGAACAGGCTCAAATTAATGATTGGGCTTCAAGAGATCAAGGAGCAATGAAGATCAAGCATGTTAGGCTTGACGGGGAGCTGTTGGTGCAATTAAAACCCAAGCCTACATACTTGATGAATACACATAAGGTTGATGTATTAGCATATCACTTGAGAAGCTTCATATGTACAACCTCTTGTAACTTTCAATCTAATTACTCATTGTAAAAGTAATATAGACCCGCGAGGAGTTAGGAAGCTTGGAATCTCGTATCATTTGGTAGATAAAGTCAAGAGAGAATCAATCCTATTCTTTAGGATCACTTTTAGGTGAGGATTTGAATTTGAATTCAAATGGTTGGCTCCAACACAAAGCTATAAAACTTGGAAAGAAAATCTTGGGTGTAATCTCGAGGATCGGAGATCATTCTCATGCACCTTCATTGAGAAGAAGAGCCCACCTCATAGCTCTCTCATTCTACTATCATTGAGCAATGCCTTATTGCCAATGACTTTGTAATTTTACATGATTTAGTCAATACATAGTCATTACTTCCTACTCTCATATCTCTATCATACTCTATCACAACAGTGATATTGTCTTAGCTTGTTCTCACTGTGTAGTGCATCATTTTGCATGATTCAAAGCATGAAATATTCACCATACTGTCTATTTTGATCTCTCAAAGTTTTATCTACTTTGGTTCACTCAATCGTCAAATATTAATCAAAGTTTACTCTCAGGTCTATAACTGTGTAAGTTGTAAAAGTCGGGAGTATTGATCTACTTGCTAAACATAATTCTCTGTACATGGTTCATCATTTTAGATGATTCCACTCATGAATGGTAGCTTGTTTAGCTAATTAAAGATCCCGAAAAGGAATTTTTCTAATTGCTGCTGTACATAGAGAATTAAGAGAAACACTGAGCAGGGTCTCAACCAAAATAGCAAGTTTTATGCATTAGATCATATACACACCTATCTGTTTTGATCCTATCATTTGTACATCGTCTTCCAAGCATCATATATGATCATTTATGCTTATTAGCTAGCTAAGGAGGCCCACAACACTCTCCAGCCATCATTTAAAGCAGGTTTTAGCTACACCAACTCATCTCTTGTGATTATCCACCATCTCTCCAACAAGAAGAAGCTATGGAGGAATCAATATTCTTAGGAGAACTTGCCAAAGATAGAAGGAGGAAAGCTCCAGCCACTAAATAAATTTCCAACCTCACAATAGATGGCAACAAACAATCAACAGAAGAAGACTCAGGAGGCTCGATGTTTCCTATGCAAGAAATTCCTTTGGGATGGCTCCAAGAAAGGAAGAAGGTGATAAAAGTCGATGACACACTCGCATTTCCAAAAGATATAGTGATGGAAGAAAAGGTATGTAATGACTTGGTCACCCCAAACTAGTAAGGGAAAGAAACATGGGAGAGGAAGATGACCCTAAGCCTCTCTTATTAGCTACATGGCTATGGGGTCATTCGAAGCTCCTCATGGGGATAACATCTTTTATTTATTCCTTTAATAAAGATGTATTCACGTTGAGCTATAAGGATCTCTTTGGAATCCCTCCAGAATTGGGCATACATACCATACCACTAATCAAAGATGCTCTCCCGATTCTAGGTGAAATATATAAACTTACTCCTAAGGATGCAAAAGCAATTAAGAAGACTTCGAGCTTCCATACAAAGTTTTCTAGGCCATATAGGATACCATAGAAAATTCATAGGCATGTATTCTGAAATACTTTATCCTTTCTCTAGACTCGCAAGCAAGAGCTTCCCCTTTCAATGGTCCCTAGAATAAGAGGCACTCTTTTTGTATCTCAAGCAAAGATTGGCATCTGCACCTATCTTGGTCTCCCTGATTGGTCCACTACATTCCATGTACATGTCCATGCTGGCTGAACAAGGGTAGAAACAATACGTAAACAGCCTAATGAAGCACACAAGTTGGACCAACCTGTCTGCTATGCTAGCCGACTCCTATCAACGACACAAAAAAATTACAGTACAACGGAAAGAGAACCATTGGTGATTATCTTTGCCTTGAAAAATTTAGATACTATCTATTAAGAACCACCTTCACCTTCATTATAGATCATCAAGCATTGAAGTACCCGCAAGTGCAAGGAAGATTGTGGAGGTGGGTATTGCTTTTTTAAGAGTTTGATTTCGAAATTGTACAAAAAAGTGGAAGGAAGCATGTCATTGAAGATAATTGCTCTCGAATCCGAGACCACCAACAAAAGTGTTCTCGAACTTGCTCATGGAAGTAGCATGGGAGGTCATTTTCCAGGGCATATCATACCGTATGAACAATGTAACTAGCCCCCTAACCATATCAATGGCAGGGCACCCATTCCAACACTATGGATCGGATTTCGTAGGACCTATATACCCTGCGACACAGGGATCTCAGGCCAAATGCTTCTTCATTGTCATAGGTTATGCTCCTACATGGACAGAGGGTGTAGCAACAAGGGAATTCACTTCCATCATAGAGACATTGTTTTTATATGACAATATTTTTAGTAGATTTGGCTGCCCAATCAGAGTTAGCACAAATCAGGGAATTCATTTCATCAACTAGGTATTCTCCATAATGGCTTTTAAATATTAAAATTTTCACTTGAAATCATGTGCCTATTATCCTAGAGCAGATGGACAAGTTGAGAGTACTAACAAGTTACTCATGATCTTACTACGCAAAACCTGCATGCACTTTCCTTGGGGACACACATATCTAGTCACATTATGGGCCTACAAAACAACCTTCAAAGCAAGTACTGCACACACTCCCTTCGAACTTGTCTACAGCCTCCAAGCCACTGCAAAGGTTATCAGAATCATATATACAAGAAAACATCTTATTTAGGAATCTATCTAGAAATATGTACAGAAGATTAACTGATTGAGTACTTATTTTGGTAGCTCTCTGTAGAGCTGTAGCTTCACGATGTTTACCAAAGGTAAAGGTTCCCCTTTCAAGGTGGAAATTTCAACTTTCCATGGGAAGCATTTCCTTTACTTGGTAGGGACCTACCCATCTTGGTAGTAACTTCTTCTTGCTTTTCTTCTCAAATAGCCTAGGATGATAGAGAAGGATCTTTTTGTATCTCTGCTTTCCAGAGGTGGGCATCATGATAGGTCCTCTCGAGTAGGAAAATCTAAATCAGGAACAAAAGCTGCCATGGAATCCAACTTCATCCGCATGCAGCTCTTAGAAGAAAAAAGAAAGTTAGCCAACAAATAACACATTGAAGTGCAAGGAAAAAGAAAGATTCATGTAACTTCATATCAAATGAATAATGGTCATCCACTAGGGTTCACATTCCTACCCACCTTCTCAAACTCTCTCTTGGGAACTTCCTTTATTCCAACAAAGTAACCATCCCTCCAATCATCTCATGTAGGCAATCATACACCAAACTCTTCCCGACTTCAGACCAGCAACTCTCCTACTCTACTCTCCTTCTTTCTTTCAATTTCCATTCACCTTAGGTAATTAATTCGCCCTTCTCCAGTTTTCTCCCACCTCTTAGGTGATCATGCGCAAACTCTTCCCCCCACCATCTCCCAAATGACTAAATAATCTCCCCACTCCCTTCTCCCATTCATCCTTAGGATGACCAAGACCATCCCTTCTACCCATCCCCCAGGAAACCAAATAATCCCCACTCCCTTCTCTGACTCATCCTTAAAGCGACCAAAAACTATCCCTCCTACCCATCTCCCAGGCGACCAAATAGTCTTCCCACTCCCTTCTCCCGCCCATCCTTAAGGGGACCATAATTATCCCTCCTACCAATCACCCAGGCGAACAAATAATCTTCCAACTTCCTTCTAACCATCCAGAGGCAACCAAAAGTATCCCCCTCATGACCATCCCATAGGTGACCGAATATCCTCCCACCTAGCCTTAGCCCCCCACCTACACTAGGTGACCAGATATGTTCCCCTTTCTCCTCCTCTCAAAGGCCACCAACAACCCATACTACCTTCTCAACTAGAGGACCAATCCCAACCCTATTCTTTTTCTCATACTCTAGGTAACCAAGTATCCTCCATAGCTCCACATAATCCCAAGCGACCAAAGTCCTCTTTTAACCATACCTTTTAGGTGAACAAACATCTCTCAACCTGCCTTCATTAGGTGACCAATTTAAGTTTCCACCCAATCTAAGCAACAATAGAAGACCAAACATTTTCTGTTCCTCCTCCCTTCCTAAAAGCATCCAATCCTCACAATCTCCCTCCTTCATTTAGACAACTCCCACTTCCTCTTGGGCCCAAATATGATGCAGGCACACCCAAAAAGTCTTGGCACATTCCTAATAGTTATGAACGAGAACATAAGAATCATCTTCAAAAATCTTGGCACACACACAAGATCCTAACCCAAAAGTGCAAAATGTTTCTAGGCACACACACAAGATCCTAACACATCCTTGGTTACAAAGGAGAAAGCTAGTGTCATTTGCAAATAGTTCTAGAACCAATTGATCATGAGCTTCGGGAAAGGTGATACCTTTGATAGAACCCCTGAGATAGAGCTTAGAGATAGAACCCTTGAGATAGGTCTTAGATATAGAAACCCTGTGGACATGATCTGCCACTTAGAAATTGAGATCATCCATAGCAATAGTGAAGAGGACAATGCAAGAGGGCACCCTATTCTAATTATTAGCTTGAGCAAGAAGATGGGGAGGGAGAAACAACTTATTGTTGATGGTGATCGTTGATGGGATGCTACCCTAGAGGGAGGAGACCATCTTGATAAATTATTTCCCAAACTGAATTCCTTCATGGATTCCAAAATGATATCCACTCCAATGAAGCATATGATTTATCCAAGTTAGTTTCTCGAGAAAGGAAGTCTTGGCCAGAATCTTTGGCAAACTTCATGCCTTTTGAATATAAAAAATAGTATCCAAGATAGTTCTCTTTATAAAACCTTTTTGGTCTTTAGGTATCCATCATTTGAGGGAGTTCTCGGTTCTATTGGTGAGGGCTTCAACAATTATTTTATATCCCATGTGGAACGTAGTAATAGATCTCTAGTTCCGAATGATGTTCTTTCTATCTTTTATATATATATTAACTTTAGGAGACTACTCTCGTTCGTTTCAATATATTGAACATTCGTTACAAATCGCCATGTATATGGTTTTTCAAAAAAATCTAGCCTGAGATCAGTGCACAGTTGCTCTCTTCAAAATAACATCCCTGTAAGACATACTCTAGTTCCATCTCTGTTATAACTGAAATGATATTTCTATCTGCTTCTGAAAATGATTTTCAAACACTCTGAGGTAATATCCTATTCACACATCACACGAAAACTGGATAGGTCTTGTTTTTCCTTCCATGATCTCTAATTGCATTCCTACTGGTTATCCCTTCAGGGTTTTAACTTTTTAAATAATTTAAGGCACACAATTGAAACCTTCTCTTACATTTTGTGTCTTTGAAAACAAGCTACTCATCAATGTTACACAAATGCAAGCTTAGAAAAAGAAGTGTGTTACCGATACAAGAATGTAGTGAGATTTGTTGCTCGCAGGAAGAAGAGTTTGATAATAACCACTTTCTCAGCAGTGGATGGCTTCCAATCTTCAAGTTTAACAAGTATTCTGACTAAAAACGGTCCAATAATACTCACAAGTATTGTCATTAATGCTGGTTGGGCGTAGGCAGTCTCTGTTTTCAAATATAAGAGCAGAAAACTTATTAATTGTGTTGGAAAACTCATCTACATGAGCAATTTTCAACTTACACAGTGAGAAAACAAAAGAAAGGATGACGCCTGTCGTTTACGTAGGATACCAATAGTACTTTTGTAATCCATAGACTTCATGGGTCTTATTGCGAGTTTTTAAATTATGAAAGATAGGAGTGATTCTAGTATACAAACTATCCTAGAGTATCAAGTTACAAAGTGGATGTGTCAGAAAGTAGTAACTATTGACACCAGAGTTTCAAAACTCTACCGAAGTTTGTCAAACAATCTCCAATCTTTTTATGGGGTAAAGTAAAGGCTCATACTCAATTTTGTATTTATAAGATCAGATTTCGAAACAAGATAATAGACTCCTGTAATTGTCCCAGCCATGACCATAGGCCACAGTAATCCAAGAACAGCATATCTCTGTCACAAAGACATGCAGGTTTGAAGAAGTATGAGAGAAACTCAATGAGAAATGAAAATTTCAGTTATTTGTTTATCTAACCCAAGGATATTGGTGAATGAATGTGAAAATAATTACAAGCTCAAGGAGTAAAAATCATTGGGAAACAATAATGATTATGGACTTTCAGAACCACATGAAATATGTGATGTTTTGCTTATTTTCGAGGACTCTTTAAAGAGAAGTTGAAAGCTCAAGGAAGCTCAAAATAAGTGCGACCCTAAAACATTGGACATAGGAGATAGGAATGACAATATAAAAAATAAAAATCAACATTCTTTTAACTGAAACTCCTAAAATACTATAAACTTGCTATTATCTAGCAGTTTTAAGTATTGGGAAGAGATGGTTTTCCATTATTATTTCCTAAAGATATACAATAGCATTAATAATACCACATTATGATATTGACGGGAATAATATTTCATGGTTGATGTGAGAAAACATAGAGCGCAGCAGAACAGATAATCAATAAGTGACTTCCATACCAAACCTTCTAGCGGATAAGCACTGGTGTCATAGATAGAATTTCCATAACATCTAGTATTACGTATACAAAAGATGACAATTTCCTCAAAAAAACAGAAAAAAAAGTACCTTTGCATGGAACGCCTATATTCGAATAATTTCTGTGTATTTATTTCAGCCTAATGAATTGTTATTTATGTGAAAGTCAAACAATATTTTACATGAAGCACTAACTATTATACACATCCTATTGCAGCTTTAGAAAAATATAAAATAATATACTTGAGAGTGTAAGCTACACTAAAGAAAATCCCAATAAGATACAATTCATGAGACCATAAGCTAAAAAAATCATATAGGTGAACTCAAACATAGTACTACAAGCAAAGTGCCTTTGATGCTGCTAGCTGAACTATGCATAGAATTATATCCCATTAAAGAATGAAATTAAATTTATACCCTCTCTCCTTCAAGACACTTTTAGATATTAGTCATTCGAGTGATTACAATGCCTCTTTTGAGTCAGACGAAACATGCAGTTCCACCTACTAAGTGATTTCTCATTTGCTCTTTCCATCTATTATCTCAATTGTATGGTTTGTTAAAAATCAAGCTCCAACCTTAGAAGCACTTTGGAGAAATGTCATTGGCTACAAGTGGAGAGCTTTGGCTAAATCTCATTGGTCACAAGTGGAGCACTAAAAGACAAAGAATTCACACTAAAAGACAAGGAATTCCACGAGATTCATTCACCAAAATCCAATCACACTTAGGTGTGATTCCTGATTTTTAGGAAAAGGGCCTCTCACTTTTGCACTTGTATATAAATACATGTTATTTTGGGTCCAAATGTGCATTCTCGCGTGTTTTTTAGCTTGAACAGGTCCTCTTCGTGTGTTTGAGTGTTATAAAGCAAGCTCCTCGCTTGCTCTTTTGTTTTTTTGAGTTAAGGATACCCCTTTGTGTGTGCAGGTAGTGTTGGAACTCTCCACACCTGAGTTGTCAACATTGGTTATCCTTCATTAGGAATCCATTTGATGTAAAATTTGAGGCATTTTATAGTTAATATAGTCCATTTTTATCTCATCAAGTCTCGGGTTCATTCTCTGAGTAATCTCTCAGAAACATACAAAATAGTGAATTGTGGTGATTTATATCTCTCTCTCTGAAAGCTTTGTTAGAGCTATCTAGCTCTACATTGTAAGCATTGTTTCTACTTCTATAGTCATGGTATAATTGGGTAGCCATTACAGTTCTAATTTTGGGTCAAGTTTGAGACTCATTCTCTGGTAAGTCTTGGAGAAAAGCTTGCTACAGTGAAGTGTGGTCAATGTGTGACTAGCTCATCCATACATTCAACTAGCCTATGTTGCAAAGATTGTTTCTCTTAGCGTAGGAAACCATTTTGTGTGAAATTTGTTTTGTTTGAAAGCTTTATTAGTATACTTGAAATGTACGAAGCTCACTCGAAGTCTATGCACAAACTTTGAGAAATGGCATTTTGGGTTGTAAAGGTGCAGAGAAGTCTACCTGTCGAGGTGAGTCCCTCATTGTGGTTGCATAGGGGTTGAGAAACATTCCCCATCTTGCTTGATCACAAACTAATTTGCTTCACGCAAGACATATGCAGTATACTGAAAGAAGGGAATAGCGGGGCTCCTCGGGGAGGTCTAGGGATCCCTCCAGTTCCACTCTCTAAGACCCCACTGAAGGCAGGACAATGGTCATGCCTCCCAAACCTAGAGACCCCAACCGCAATGAGTCCGAATCTCCAGAGGATCAGGATCAATATAACAATCCGGACCAAGAGTGCCAACCACCCTAATCTGCTCAAAAGTGTAGTTGGTGATGATCTCGGACTCCTCATTTATGCTAATCATCCAACCATCATCACCAATCTCAAAGAAGATATTCCCATCTTGAGTAAATCCTCGGGCCGCAATGAAAACCTCGGTCTAAGTGAAAGTTCCCATCCACGCCTGGGGGGGGGGGGTACTCAGCCTGATTCCCCCAATCCCTTAGAATAGCGGCCTCAATATTTATGATCATATGATATACCCCACGCATCCCAATACATTGGTCCTTCTAATGCACCTTTGTGAGCCCCCTAAAAGGGAGCAACTCGGCCACACTACACCCAAGACCCCTCGCAAACTTCCCCCAAGAAACATGAAGAAGAGGATTCTAGGTCAAAGGCTGATGCAGGTGCTCCTCAATACAAGAGGGAGAGAGCTTGATAAGTGTAGGCCGCAATTGTTCCCACGATCTAAGGATATTGCAAGCAAAATGATCCTCAATCCTCCTCTAGAACCTAGTACCCCGCATCTAAGCAAACATCCATTTGACCTTAGGCTTCCATGGCCAAGCACTAGCAAGCCCAAACATGCAAAGTCTTTGATGAAGAAAAAGCAAGCTTCGAACGACAAACTTATCAATTAGGGCCTTCCTCTAGAAAGTAGGATCGATAATCCCATCGGCCACTGTGCTCCGTAGGACGGGTGATGACCGCACAAGAAAGCTTATCCCAAGCGGGGCTGCCATCCCCCCTTCACCATAAAAAGTTCTTCATTAGCCACTGAATCAATGTTGCATCGCAACGCATTGCGATGAAATTCAAATTTTTTTGCCTCGTTTCGTTAAAACGTCCTCATTGAACATTTTGTGAAAAGAGGCCGAGAGTAGCTCCGCGAGCATTCGACAGTGCAAAGGTTGAAGAAGAGTGAAAAAGCTTAGAGTTGAAGCTTACACACACACACCCCCTTCCTAACTTCCAAGGCTCAAGCTATCCCCTCCAAGCTATCCTATTTCCTTCTTATCCCCTCCTATCACCATGACCAAAGCAAAGCAAGCTTGTTGGCAATATGTCAGAAGACAAGGCAAGATGGGCTCCGCGGATAGCGAGAGATGGACTTGCAAGCTTTGTGGCTATAGTGGAGTCGGTGGAACCGATAAGATCAAGGCACACCTTGCAAAATTTAGTGGCATAGGGGTTGCATCTTGCAAAGAGCCAATGCCTGAAGCTATCAAGGAAGAGCAATTGGAATGGGTAGCTCAAAAATCCCAAGGTAGAAGGAATACACCTTCACAATCTCAAGGTAGATCACATGCATGCAGTTCACATGGCTCATGTGATCCCCAAACTCAAGGATATCAAGCTTATGAGGCTCCCATATACATTGATTAGAGCATAAGCCACCAAGAAAGAGTACAAGAGTAGAGCATGATAATCAAGAGCACGCACATGGCTCTCTTGGAGTAGCCTCTATACGTGCTAGCTTGCAAAAACAACGTAAACAAGAAGCCACGCAAGCCACGATGAAGGCTTTTATACAATGTGGGTTGTATTTCAATGTTGCACGGACACCGGCATGAAGAAATGCCATTGAAAAGGTATCATTATTAGGGTATGGGTGGCAAGGGCCTATCTATGAAGAGTTTGAGGACAACGGAGTTCAAAAGAACAAAGGAAGTATTAGATAGATAGATAGATAGATAGAGAGAGAGAGAGAGAGAGATTAAGCCCATGAAGGAGACATGGGCAAAGTATGGATGCACAATCATGTGTGACGGATGGACGGACATGAGAAAGAGGAATGTGTACAACATTTTGGTGCATTGTTGGAGCATGTTCCTTCGAGCCATAGATGCATCACTTGCTAGTACTACCGTCACAAGTGAGTTTGAACTTTGAACTTTGCACTTTAATATTTATCATCTCTTCCAATTTTTAATTTCTGAAATTTTAGTTTATCATTGATTGTGCAATCATGCATGTGCATGTGCCATGTGCAGTGCCATGTGCCATGTACATGTGCCTGTGCATATGCCATATGCATGTGCCTGTGCATATGCCATATGCATGTGCCATGTTCCATGTGCATGTTCCATGTGCATGTATCATATGCCATGTGCATGTGCCATGTGCCATGTGCCATTAACCATGTGCATGTGCCATTAACCATGTGCATGTGCATGTGCATGTGCATGTGCATGTGCCATGTGCAAGTGCATGTGCCATGTGCAAGTGCATGTGCCATGTGCAAGTGCATGTGCCATGTGCACGTGCATGTGCATGGCTAGCTTTCAAGATAAATTATCAATTGATTAATGATTCATTTTGTTATATGTAAATAGATCGGTTCATTTATGACCATATCCTTCAAGCTATCATGGACATTGGTGCAAAAAAAGTAGTCCAAATGGTCACAGATAATGGAAGTAATTGTGTGGCTATGGGCCAGCTTTTGGAAGAAGAATTCTCCTCTATTGTGTGGACACCATGTGCTGCCCATTGCATTGATTTTCTGATAGAGGATGTGGGGAAGATACCATGAAATTACACCATTTTTATCACTTTCTTAAAAGTGGTCTCTTTGTTTAAAAGAGACAAAAGTTGCTTGCTTTATTTAGTTCTTAGAGTGACATTGACTTGGTAAAGCCTACCAAGATTAGATTCACATACATATGCATAGTCATGGAGAGATTAGCAAGAGTGAGACAACCATTGATGCAGACAGTTGTATCACCTGATTGGACAACTTGGGATGGATAAACCAGTCTAAAGGAAGAGCTTGTACGACAGACATGTTTGGATGATAGTTTCTGAAGGGATATGGAGGGATTAGTGCAGGCTTTACAGCCCTTATATTCACTTATACGCATAACAGATAGAGAGGGTTGCATGCTTGGACTTGTATACGAGTTCATGGACCGTGTCGAAGAGTCTATTAAAAGATGTCCTTATTTGACATTGGAAAGATAAGTTGGAACTTGGTAACTATATTTTTTTTTTTTATGTGTGCACTATGTATGTCACTATGTGCGTTATGTATGTCACATGTCACATGACATTTGTGCACTGTGTATGAGCATTGAGTCCTGACATATCATGTTACATGTATTATATATATCACATGTGTATGTGACATAATACATATGTGCATTGTGTATGAGTCATGATATATATATATATCATGTGCATTGTGTATGTACTATGACTTTTGATATATATGCATTGTGCATTCACATTGTATATGTCACATTTGTGTATGTCACATTTGTGTGTGTGACATGTATATGTGGAATGCCACATGCGCATTCAAGTTTTCAATATTCTTATTGTTTTGCTTCTAACTTGATTTGTTTTCTATCCATATGATAGAGGAAATAAAAGAAGTATGGAGGAAGAGGTGGTATTGGTTCCATCACCCTATACATGGGATGGCCAATCTACTATACCCTTTATGGAGATCTACAGAACAATCATTGGATATGGAGCTTATGAAAGCTTGGAATGACTATGTAGATCGATTGTATGGAACTTCTGACGTGGAGCTACATAGGAAGCTAGAGATTCAACTCACCAAGTTCCAGAATAAGAAAGGACTTTTTGGTAGAGACACTGCATGCTTGAGAAGCATGCAATTGATGCCTTCGACGTGGTGGGAGAGATACAGTGTTGGTACGCCTAAGCTAGTAAGTCATGACTTCATACTCTATTACTCACTTTTTAGTATTAACTAATAACTCATTCCTCTTGAGTCTTTATTTTCTGATTAACTCTTTAATTGATAAAAGATTTCTCTTTTCTTCTCTTTTATTATCCAGAGACACTTAGCCATTCGCATACTTTCACAGTACTATAGTGTCCGTCCCTGTGAAAGGAACTCGAGTACATGGGCCCTCTTCCACACAAAGAAGAGGAATAGGCTATCTACACTGCAGTTGGAGCGGCTTGTGTATTGCCACTGCAACTTATGCATATTGGAGCATGGTGGCCACTCAGTGGAGGTGCAAAAGGTCAACGTCGATGAACTTGACATTGAGAGGGTCCATGATATGCCTACCATTCTGACAGAGGACCTTGATCTATATGATATGCTTTATGAGGAGTTGACTGGTGTAATGTTTAGAGAAAAATGTTGCTACGCGTTAGCAACACGTTGCCTTGGATGTTGCGAAAACATTGCTAACAACCTTGCGCTGAATCTGGCCAATACAAGAACTCGAGACAATCGAGCAGGAGATGATATACCAAATCGTGGCCAGAAGTACCTGGCTAGCCACCACCACCTTCCTGGCCAAAGACAAGAGAGCAATGCTCCAATGCATCAGTTTCCTCTTGATAGTCAAGAGGAGAGGCAAGATTTGTTGCTCAGTCGAGAGCTCTAAACCAATATGGTATCCTTGGTAACGAATCGTAGTGCGAGGAGGAATCCACTACAACTAGGCATAAGGGAGCCACCTAGGGAGAACATTCCTACCAATCCAAAAACCAAAAGATTTGTGCAAATTGATTTTGGCTCCCAAAGCATCACATAACCTTTCCAAAGCATCCTTGAATTTTGAGCTATTGGCCTCATGGCCATGCAAGTAAATGACAGTATCATCGACAAACTCAAGATCTAGCAAAGCCTCTTCTCTAACAAGGAGTCTAACACCATGTAATCCTGTATCCAAGAAAAAGAAACGCATGGCCTCAACAAAGCAAAGAAACAAAGTTTGAGCCAAAGGACAGCCCTATCTAATAGATCTCGAAATGTTGAATCTCTTCCGCATGCCCCCCCCCCCCAACAAAAAAAAAAAAAAAACTTCGCTATGGGTAGAACAGTAAAGGGAAGCAACACCCTTGACCCATCCAACAAGAAAGCCCATATAGAGCATAGTGTCCTCGAGAAAAGCCAAGTCAACCCGATCATAGGCTTTCTTTAAGTCCAACAACGGGACTGTAAGAGGCTCATCGTGCATTCGAGCCAGAGAAATAGCCTCCCAGAAAGTGAAGATGTTGTCAAGAATACTACGACCCTTGACAATCCAAGTCTGCATGAAGTGAATCAACATCTCAAGCAATGGATGCAGTCTCAAACTCAGGGCCTACACAAGGATTTTGTAGACTAAGTTGAGAATCATAATTGATCACCAATGCCTGATATCATCCAAGTTCCCTCCTTCCTTAGGGATGAGAAAAATCAGACCCTTGAAGGGAGACCAAGGTAGAGAGCCCCCCTCCATGACCTCCTCAAAGGCAAGTCTGATCCCATCATCAAGAATCTCCCATTAACAAATAAAAAATATGGGTAAAAGTCCATCCTTGCCATGGCAACTATCCCTCGCAAGACCACATGTAGCATGAAGAAGCACTCTCTTAGAAAAAGGGGAAAGAAGCATAGTATGCATCTCAGCAGTCCCAGATCTGTGTACATGCTCTGTGTACATGCTGGAGGACACACCGTCTTCTCTCTTGACAAGTTTGAGAGGGGGGTTCCACAGAAAGCAATGTGCAGTAGAATTGAGTGGCAATCTCCCTCATCTCACTAGGTTCTATAGTTCTCAATCCATTAGTCGAGCAAAGCCTCTTGATCCCACTCCTTGCCTGTCGTGGCTTGGTCATCGAGAAGAGCTCCCCAGGATCACGATCACCGACCTGAGTCCAAGGAGAAGCCTTCCTATGGTGGAAGAAGGAAGACCTCCGATCCTCGATCTCTTGGTTCTCTTGTGTGCATGGGCAAGCTTGGCAGTGGCCCACTCACAATAAGGGTGGAGCTCAAGGAGACACTAGAGAGAGGCAACCCCTATGTGAAGGCACCACACAGCCTCTCGGAGACGAGCAAACTGAAAGGTGCTCACCTCATGTAAAAGAAAACTAATCTTTTGAGGACTTGCACTGAAGGACTCGGCCCTAGAACCCTTCTCCCTTCAAACTGCCGCAATCTGATCAGCGAAGCTCTCATCAAGCTGAATATGCTTAGAAATGCGTAGAATAGGGGAGCTCTAAGTAGCCTCCTTCCTAAAGGTGACATCTACAAGGGCATGAACAAACTTGGAGGAGAGTGCCAGAATATTGGCCATACCACCACAATCACTCATATAATATGTGATCAATCCAAGAGAGATTCATCCCACCAATGCGCCTATCCTAGCGTGAGAAGAGGAGACTACCTCTCTCTCTAGCGAAGCCCTTACTATGCCATACATCATGCAACCTCAATATTGGACATAATCTTTCCCAAGTAGTGAGCTCAAATCAGTGCAGAGTGATCTGGCTACTGCCCTATCTATCCTCAGGTGCCTTAATCATGCTGAAATCACCAACAACATACCAAGCATAAGCACTAGACACTGCATCAGTAATGTGTGACCAAAAAGAAGCACATGCACTCTCATGATTTGGAGCATAGAGATTCAAAAAGCCATATATGAGGCCCCTCCGCTCCAAAATCAACCATATGGCCCTTCTAGGGATAATCTCCCCTTTGTCCATAATCATAGTCTTCATGGACTTCCCAACAAAAATACATACACCACCTTGGGACCCATTGGGCCCGTATCCAGTCCACCAAAAGACCTCACAGTGTCTCTGCAAAAGTTGTCTACACTTTCAAGTACAACCGGATGAGAGATGGTGCTCTTGTAGCATGAGAATGTCAATGGACTTGTAAACCATGCACTAGCGAAGCTCCTACCATAGACGAGCCTTATACCACAAGAAGTGTGGGCCTCCCAACCCCTAAACATTCCATTAAAGAATCCTCATGGAGACTGGGAAAACCAAGAGGATGAAGTTGTCATGGACACAAAGAAAACTATCATGAACCTTAGATTCCATGTGAATTTCTATATCTCATGATTGGTTCAGAATTTGGAGAAATTAGTGCTTCCATTGCATCCGAAATGTGCAAAACCCAAAGACCGAATGTCTACTTGCTTGATTCTAACATCCAAAAATCCTATTTCAGATTGCTGACATCAACAATTCGTAACTGCCCTTGAACACCTATATAAGGAGGGCTTGACCACATACATTCTCAATATTTTCAATGCCAACCTTGGGAGCTCAAGAAGTAGCGATCACCAAGTAAGTGCTTTTGAACTTCCGGTTCCAGTTCCTATCCTTTTCCTTGTTCTAGTCCTGATTAGCCTAGTTCTTGGACACCTAGTATTCTCCTCTTGTAATCTCATAGTACGAGATCTTGTCAAGTTGTTTCTTATATCTATTCCACCTCCCTCGAGGGAGTTCTTTTAATTCAGATATTGTGTTTCATACCTACAGTCTCGAGTTGTGAGATCTCTTGTATTCCATCTAATCCAGTTATTCACACCTATGAATCCTAGGTTGTGGGACTTCATGTATCAATTACATATTCTTGTATTAGATTTCCTACTTTGGTGATTTTGTAATCAAAAGTATAATTCAAAAATCTTGTCTAGTCTAGTCAGAGGGCACAATCTAGTGCTTCCTTGACAGTAGAAGAAGCAAAACAAGCCAACTTCAAGGCCGGTTTGGACGAGGAATAATCCGAGTCAAGATGTCCTCGATAAGAAGCCAAGTGCTCATTGAGGACTTGACAAAGACTGAACCAAGTAGACTATCCCATTTCAAGAGCCTTCTCCTAGCCATGCATCTCCTCGTGTATATACATATAGAAAGGTGCAATACGACTGTCCACAATCATGTACAAAATGAGTTGACTCTCCTCAAGACCAGGAATGAAAAGAAAACTATGCTTTATCCCATGCTCTAATAAAAAGGTCAATATGATCAAGCTTTATCCCATGCTTCATCTCATGCTCTGATAAAAAGATTAGTGTGATCAAGCTCCACACATGGGAATGAAAAAGCAACTACCGAGTCCAAAGCGGTCTAGCTACGAGAAGCAAGAGCCACTTTATGGAACTAAATTGGAGAAGATACCCACTCCTCTCTCATGCCAAAGAAGAGAGAGAACTTAAAGCCGAACACTCCCCCCACGAGTGATAATCAAAACTTACATGCCCAGGTGGAATAGAAGTGAAGGGAGAAGTACCAACTAATATAGGGGGTCTCGGAGTAGACCTCCCCTCCTGAGCTGCCTAACTCACCAAGAAATCACTGTTGAGTGAGCGTTGAGTGCTAGGGGTGGAGCACGAGGTGGGTGAGAGGGCCGTCGAGAGGAGCTAGACACAAGGGAGAAATCGAGGGAGCAGAATCAGAAGCACGGGGTTCCCTCTTTGACTCAATGCATACAGCGATAAGTAAATCCTCCTCAAGGGCACTAAACCTGTTCCTCGTGGGAAAAAAATCTTGTCAAACTGTCGGTTTGTGCGTTCATCCCATATACTATCACCGCCTAGGCTGCTTCCATCTAGTGGAAGACAAGGAAGGGTCATCCGGAGAAACCAGGTAAACATGGGGTTGCTGAACCCCACCCACTTGTGGTGGTGAAGAGCCCGAGGAAATCGGAGTGGAGGGAGGGAGGTCGAGGTGCCTGTGAGGGGGGCTGGTGTGTCGCCCACTCGAAACAATGTCTTGCCAAATACCTAGTCCTTGAGGGGCACGCCTTCACAAGGTATCTAAACTTGCGACAAGCAAAACACTGATTGGGAAGGCCAGAGTACTCAACATGCTTAATCAGCAAATCACCGGATAGAAGTGGATGCTCAATCTCTGATGGCAACTGTGCTTGATCATAAATGAGGATCCGAATAGATGAAATTCATTGCCTTGGCCATAACCGAGGAAGCTGACTATGGAATCCCTAAAAAGGTGCCAAGAAATCCACCAATATGAGGTAGTAAAGGAAGATACTCGTGAGGAAGGCCAAGAAAGCAAGCCATCATAGGAAAGCCACGTGCTTCTCGAGGGATAAATACTCGAGAAGTAGCTTTTGAGGGATCAAAACTATGTACCCACCCACAAACATATGCTCGCGAAGCCCTCATTGCAATCAAAGATAGAGCGATAATCCATGCAGCCGCTTCTGGAGTCTCTAACTCCACCTGATAAAAATTGTGATCCAGGGTTGGAATATCAACTAGCTTATGGGGGGGAGGGGAAGCTGGAGTCAAAGAAGGAGCAGCCAATGGGTGGAGGAGGAAGAACCTATCAAGAGCGGGGTGTGGGCGGGGCTGCTCAGTGGCTTGCTCAGATGGGAGGAGGGAGTGATGGAGAGAATCGCTAGCAGGGGGTCGGGGTCAAATGGGAGGGGAAGGTTGAAGGAAGAAGCAAGGAGGGAGTGGGAGGGGTTAGCATGGTGAAGGGGGCAGAGGAGAGGAGGCGCAATTTGGGGGGGTGGGAGGGGGGGAGGGAGGGGAGGGGTGCAGAGACAAAGAGCGGGGGAGGATGCGCGAGTCACGGTAGTGAGAGATCTTCCATCGTCCTCTTTAAATTATTATTATTATTGGCACGAAAGAGAAAAAGGTTCTTGGATCTTAGAGAAGCACTTCCTAAAATGAGCAATTGCAAAGCTCGAGAATAGTTGTAACACTACAAAATCTATAAAGCATTCTTATCTCTTATAAATTGAACTTTCCGCTCATAAATTGAACTTTCTGCTTCCTTTAATTTGTACATGCACTCCAAGCTTTCATTTTGAGGCACTTTTCTAACCATGTCATGGGACATGCTTATACAGCCCAACCATAATGCAAAGCTTGGTATTATTGATCATATCTCACCTATTAGTGCACGAACATTTACTCTTAGCTTTTTGCCACCCATGTTTAGCCACCATGAATAGCATCACATTATGTAATATTCTTCATATCTATAATTTCCGCTACAAAGGTGATTGGTAGATCCACCCAATTTACTAAAACCTTCTATCATGCTCCAATCAAATTACCTTTTTCAACAAGTATGCCAATGCTTAAACCTTGGAGATTGTTGACAACTTGATGGGTTTGGGATGGTAGAAAGCATGCTCTAAGGAGTTCCCTTCTTGTCTAGTTCCCACTCTGGACACTACTGTTGAAGTTTTCTCCTATTCTGAGTCCCAATGCCACATACATGAACAAAGGGCATCACTACTAACTCTTTACTATCTAGATGAGTAGAAGGATTCGTCTTCTTTCTCCTTAACTAGAATGCAGTTTTGAGTTTGTGCATGCTAAAGTATGTGGCTCCAACTCATTTTCTTGTATAAAACTATGAATTTCCTTTGAATAATCATGTTGATCAACATTAAAAGGATTGGCCTTTGCATGAATTATCATGGTCAAGAGTATTAAGATCCTATACAAAGTGTACACACATGCCCATGTGTGCACGTGCCAAAGTCACAAGGGGACGCGTCCACGGGTCCTAGGGATGCCAGGATGCCGTCCTTGAGTGATTTGGAGAGGGGACTCCAAAGGGGGACGGTAGATGTCCCCATGGACATGTTTGAAATAGGCAGAGGTCCCAAGGATGGAACTTGGATGATACCTAAACGGGGATGGACAGCCGTTTCGGCAAGATTTTTTTTTTTTAAATTCAAAAGTTGAATTTAGCGTCAGATTTTTTAAGGATCTTTTAGCACCTTTTTTGGAGGGCATTAGAAGCTTATTCAAGTCTTTTCCAAGCATAAATAGAAGCCGCATATGAAAGCATAAAGAAATCATGGGAAAGAAATGAAGTATCATTGCTTATGGATAGATGGAGTGATGTTCAAGGACCCTCTATCCATGGAGTGGAGGCTTATTCTTGTGGGGAGATGTATTTCATCTTGTCACATGATGCATCTCAGACACGGAAGTCAGCTGATGTACTTGAGATAGACTGGGCAAGTGCCATAGAGATTGTGGGGCCATCAAATAATGTTTGCATTGTAGCCGATGGAGAGCCTTCTAATAGAGTTGTAGGGAAATCCACAAATTTGGAGACACCCTCGACTTAGGGAACTATAAGACCATCATGATTGACCACACCATGGCCAAACTATATATACAGGACCATACTTGAGGCAGAGCTAAGCTCGTATGTAGAGACCGAGGGGCTACGGGCACAAGGCCGGGCAAGTTTTGACGAGCTTTCACCACTGTTGATAACATCTTCATTTTGCGTTGCCTCATTGATGGGGCAAAGGTGGGGAAGAAGAGATTATATTGCTTCTTTGTGGACTTTTGCAAAGCTTTTGACTGAGTTGTTGGTGTAATTCAAGCCTTAACACTTGGCTTGGATATCAACCTTGAAGACTTTACATAAAGCTTGGATTAATTCTTGAAGATTGAGTCATAGGAACTCATGCTTATGAGTTCTTACTTTTTTACTCATTGTAAAAGTCATTGTGACTTAGCATTTACATGTAATCATACCTACTTGATTAAGTCGTGGAAAATTTGATTGATTGAGTGGTTGATTGATTGAGGGAATATCTCAATCAACTTTTAGGTGAAAGATTCTAGGAGATTAGTTTGAATTCAAATTCAAATTATCATTCAACTCCTATAAAAATCACAAGAAAAAAGTCGCGGGTATTATTCATTCTTCCCGAGGCATTTCTGAGTAAATCATTGAGTGTGTGAGTGCTACACCATAGCCTACACCTCTGAGTACCATTGGGCATTGCATATCATGCCAATGGGAATGTACAATCAATAGAATTAATACATAGCATTACATTCATAATCTCTGTTTTCTCTGAGTGACCATCTTCAACTCTGTCAACTTCAAAGAGGCATATCTCAAGATCTACTGAACCAAATTGGATGATTCAAAGTGCATTGGATTCAGCTCAAAGTCTACTACACACCTACAAAATTTCAAGGCCATTGGATCGACCATCACAGAGAAATCTCAGTCGGGGTGCTCACTGGTCTGTGACTGTAAGTCTCCTAAAAAATCGAGGGTGTACCTTATTTTGCTAAAGTGATTTCTCTGAGTGTGGTTTATCATTTCCTTTCATTCCACTTGCAAATGGGAGCTTACTAAGCTAATAGAATATCCCTAGAAGGAATTTTGCTAATTGTAACTACACTAGTCACTCTAAGCATAACTCTGAGCAGGTGTCAATACCAAAATAGCAAGTTTTTCAGGATTCCTTAAGTCACAAGTAGTCTGTTTTGATCTAATCATTACTCAACTCATTTCCAAAGTACATATAGCATATCTTGGTATCATTTGGAAGCTCAAGGAGTCTACTAAGCATATCTGGAGTCAAAGGAGGGAAGGTGTGAAGCAGGTTTTGCAGCATCAACTCATTTCTTGAGTGCATCCAACCATCACTCCCAACAGTGGTATCAGAGCAAATAAGGTAATCATGGGTGATGGTTTCCCTTCCTTCATTGACAAATTAGACAGGAACAACTACCAAGCTTGGTCTCTAAGGATGAAGACCTATCTACAAGGAAGGAGCTTGTTTGGATTCATATCAGGAGATGAGGAATTGCCCTCATTCAAAGCTAGAGGCCTACCCACCAAGGAAGAGCAAGAGAGACTCAATCAATGGTGTGCAAAAGATGCTTTGGCAAGGTAATATCTTCTAAACTCTATTTCTGATTTCCTTCTACCACACATAAGGAATTGCAAAACTTCCCAAGAGACATGGGAAACCTTGTCAACTTATTTTTCATCAAGCACAAGGGCCAGAAAGAATCAGCTATGGATTGAGTTTACAACTCTTAGGAAGCAATCAAAGCAATCAGTCTCAGACTTTGTCACCAAGGTCAAAGACATTGCAGACCAACTTGCAAGTGTTGGAGAAGAGATTGAGGAAGAGCAAATAGTCAGACAAGTAATCAATGGACTAAAGGCAGATGACAAGTGGGAGAGCTTTACCACAGCAATGGACTTATACATGGACATCCAAGCACCTGATCGAACAACTTTGATTGGACAACTCTTCACACATGAAGCTAAGCTTACAAAGAATGGAGAGCAATCAAAAGGTAATAATCCCTCTGCCCTATATACTGATAAGAAGGCTAAAGACAAGGGTAAAAACAAAAAGGTTGATGAAGAAGGCTCTACCTCCCAAGCAAACTATGCAGGGAGAGGTAGATCTTCAAGAGGTAGAGGAAGAGGAGGTAAGTCAGGTAGGGGGAGACCCTACAACCAATCTCCATGCAACATTTGTGGCTTGTCTAACCATACCACAGATGAATGCTACAAAAACTACAAGAACCAAAGAGGAAGAGGTCACCAAAGAGGAGGATACTCTCAAGGCAGAGGCAGATTCAACCAATCTCAAAGCTACCATGGCTACAATAATAATTATAACAACAACTACAATCACAATGGCAACTATCAAGGTGGATACAGAAATAGGAAGGATTACAACAATTACACAGAGGAGCAAGATGACTCCCTATTGATCATGAATATGACATCTAAGTCAGGTATCAATGATGATCACTTATTCTATATTGATTCAGGTTGCTCTAATCATGTAGCTGGAAATGTTGCATTACTTTCTGATTTGGAAGAACCCAAAGGCAAGCACCAAGTGCAGACAGGTGGTGATGACACTAAACATTCAGTTGTTAAAGTAGGTAATGTCAAAACCAGTGATGGTAATCAGAATTTATTAAGCAGAGTATTGTATGTTCCAACAATCACCAAGAACCTAATGAGTGTAGGTCAGATTGTGGAAAAAGGTCTACAGGTCAGGTTCACACAACATGGTGCATATGTGGAGGATCCAAGACATGGATTCAGAAGGATAGCCAAGGGAGAAAAATCAGGTAGATTGTTTACCTTTGAACTTGAAGACACTAAGAATATTGCTTTGTACAACTATAAAGATCAAACCCTATCAGAATTGGAGATTTGGCACAAGAGATTAGGTCACATTGGAGAGAGGACCTTAAAGCAAATGAGTAGGGATCAATGTGTGCTTGGGATACCTAATGTATCCAAGCAACACATGATATACAAGTGTGGAGCTTGTCAATTTGGTAAGTCACACAGGTTGCCCTATACCAAAAAAGGTTTTATGCATGAAGATTATCTGGAATTGGTGCATACAGATGTTTGGGGACCTAGCAAGGAGCCATCCATATCAGGATCAAGGTACTATGTGTCCTTCATTGATGACTATAGCAGGTGGACTGTCTTATATTTCATGAAACATAAAGATGAAGTATTTAATTGTTTCAAGAAGTACCTTGCACTAGTTGAAAATCAAACAGGTAGACATTTGAAGAAGCTAAGGTCCGATGGTGGTGGAGAATACTTCTCCAATGACTTTGAAGATTTCTTGCAGGAAAGAGGCATCAAGAGGGAGATTACTACAAGGTACTCACCTGAACAAAATGGGGTAGCTGAAAGGAGAAATAGACTCATTGTAGAGACAACTAGGTCTATGCTAAATGAAAAGAAATTGCCAAATTATCTTTGGGCAGAGAGTGTATCTACTGCCACTTATTTAATTAACAGGTTGCCATCAAAGACACTTGATGGAATGACACCCTATGAGGCTTGGCATGGTAAGAGACCATCTTTGGATCATTGCAAAATCTTTGGATGTGTTGCATATGTGCATATTCCCTCACAGGTAAGGGGAAAGCTAGACCCTAAAGCTGAAAAATGTATCTTCATTGGTTATGATTTGAATCAGAAGGGATACAGATTCTATAACCCCTCAAACAAAGGCTTCAAGGTAAGCAGAGATGTCATCTTTGATGAGAATGATTCATGGTATGAAAATGAATGCAGGAAGGTTAGTCTACCTTATGACATGGAAGAAGACTTCCCCAAGCTTATCAAGCAAGAACCAATTCAGAAAGAGGACACAAGCTCAGATGATGAAGACACCATCAACATTGAAGAATTGAAGGCATGGAAATCCAAAGGGAAGATGAAGATGAAGCAACTAGAAGATAATCCAGAATCCTCAACTCAAGCTATGAGGAGATCTCAGAGAGAAAAGAAAAAGCCTATTAGGTATGGGCATGATACTTCACTTGTAACCAAGCACTCTGTATATCTTGCAAAGGATCTCTTTAATGAAGAACCAGGTACATTTGAAGAAGCAATCACTAAGTCAGAATGGAAGGAAGCAATGGATGAAGAAATGGAGGCTCTCAAGGAGAGTGATACTTGGGACTTCGTACCCAAGAAGGACTCCATGAAGGTGATAGGATCCAGATGGATCTACAAACTCAAGAGGAACTCATATGGTACAATAAACAGGTATAAAGCTAGGTTGGTAGCCAAGGGTTTTGCACAAACCCAAGGCATTGATTATGAGGAGACATTTTCTCCTGTGGCCAAGATGCCACCTATCAGAGTTATGGTGAGTGTAGCTTCATCCAAGAATTGGAACATGTACCAATTGGATGTGAAGAATGCATTCTTGAATGGATGGATATCTGAAGAAGTCTACATGTCACAACCACCTGGCTATGAAGACCCCAAGAAGGTAAATTATGTGTGTAAATTGAAGAAGGCTCTGTATGGATTGAAGCAGGCACCTAGAGCATGGAATTACAGGTTGACAACCTACCTCCTAGACCAAGGATTCATAATGAGCAAAGCAGATACTTCATTGTTTATCAAAAGGAACAATTCAGAGGTAATATACTTGTGTGTCTATGTTGATGACATCATTATTACAGGAAATGATGTTCAGGGAATAAGACACATCAAAGGGCAAATGATGAAGGAATTCAAGATAAATGATCTTGGATTATTGAAGTACTTCCTAGGACTTGAATTGGTCTATACAAATTCAGGTATCTTTATTACTCAGAAGAAGTACATTCAGGATATGGTCAAGAAGTTTAATTTGCAGGAAGCTAAAGTCTCAAGCACTCCTATGGAGGTCAACCATAAACTCAGTGCTCATGAAGGAGAAGAACTTCAAGATATTACAGGTTACCAAAGTATGGTAGGTAGTCTAAATTATGCTACCTTAACCAGGATTGATATATCATATGGTGTTAGTGTACTTAGCCAATTTATGCACAAACCAAGAGTACCTCATTTAGAGGCAGCAAAGAAGATAGTAAAGTACCTAAAGGGAACACAAAATCATGGTTTGTACTTTCCCTATTCATCAGACATTGATATTAAGGAAAATTCAGATGCAGATTGGGCAGGTTGCAAGGATGACAGGAGAAGCACATCTGGTTACATATGTTTTGCAGGGTGGGGAAGAAGAGATTATATTGCTTCTTTGTGGACTTTTGCAAAGCTTTTGACTGAGTTGTTGGTGTAATTCAAGCCTTAACACTTGGCTTGGATATCAACCTTGAAGACTTTACATAAAGCTTGGATTAATTCTTGAAGATTGAGTCATAGGAACTCATGCTTATGAGTTCTTACTTTTTTACTCATTGTAAAAGTCATTGTGACTTAGCATTTACATGTAATCATACCTACTTGATTAAGTCGTGGAAAATTTGATTGATTGAGTGGTTGATTGATTGAGGGAATATCTCAATCAACTTTTAGGTGAAAGATTCTAGGAGATTAGTTTGAATTCAAATTCAAATTATCATTCAACTCCTATAAAAATCACAAGAAAAAAGTCGCGGGTATTATTCATTCTTCCCGAGGCATTTCTGAGTAAATCATTGAGTGTGTGAGTGCTACACCATAGCCTACACCTCTGAGTACCATTGGGCATTGCATATCATGCCAATGGGAATGTACAATCAATAGAATTAATACATAGCATTACATTCATAATCTCTGTTTTCTCTGAGTGACCATCTTCAACTCTGTCAACTTCAAAGAGGCATATCTCAAGATCTACTGAACCAAATTGGATGATTCAAAGTGCATTGGATTCAGCTCAAAGTCTACTACACACCTACAAAATTTCAAGGCCATTGGATCGACCATCACAGAGAAATCTCAGTCGGGGTGCTCACTGGTCTGTGACTGTAAGTCTCCTAAAAAATCGGGGGTGTACCTTATTTTGCTAAAGTGATTTCTCTGAGTGTGGTTTATCATTTCCTTTCATTCCACTTGCAAATGGGAGCTTACTAAGCTAATAGAATATCCCTAGAAGGAATTTTGCTAATTGTAACTACACTAGTCACTCTAAGCATAACTCTGAGCAGGTGTCAATACCAAAATAGCAAGTTTTTCAGGATTCCTTAAGTCACAAGTAGTCTGTTTTGATCTAATCATTACTCAACTCATTTCCAAAGTACATATAGCATATCTTGGTATCATTTGGAAGCTCAAGGAGTCTACTAAGCATATCTGGAGTCAAAGGAGGGAAGGTGTGAAGCAGGTTTTGCAGCATCAACTCATTTCTTGAGTGCATCCAACCATCACTCCCAACAGTGGTATCAGAGCAAATAAGGTAATCATGGGTGATGGTTTCCCTTCCTTCATTGACAAATTAGACAGGAACAACTACCAAGCTTGGTCTCTAAGGATGAAGACCTATCTACAAGGAAGGAGCTTGTTTGGATTCATATCAGGAGATGAGGAATTGCCCTCATTCAAAGCTAGAGGCCTACCCACCAAGGAAGAGCAAGAGAGACTCAATCAATGGTGTGCAAAAGATGCTTTGGCAAGGTAATATCTTCTAAACTCTATTTCTGATTTCCTTCTACCACACATAAGGAATTGCAAAACTTCCCAAGAGACATGGGAAACCTTGTCAACTTATTTTTCATCAAGCACAAGGGCCAGAAAGAATCAGCTATGGATTGAGTTTACAACTCTTAGGAAGCAATCAAAGCAATCAGTCTCAGACTTTGTCACCAAGGTCAAAGACATTGCAGACCAACTTGCAAGTGTTGGAGAAGAGATTGAGGAAGAGCAAATAGTCAGACAAGTAATCAATGGACTAAAGGCAGATGACAAGTGGGAGAGCTTTACCACAGCAATGGACTTATACATGGACATCCAAGCACCTGATCGAACAACTTTGATTGGACAACTCTTCACACATGAAGCTAAGCTTACAAAGAATGGAGAGCAATCAAAAGGTAATAATCCCTCTGCCCTATATACTGATAAGAAGGCTAAAGACAAGGGTAAAAACAAAAAGGTTGATGAAGAAGGCTCTACCTCCCAAGCAAACTATGCAGGGAGAGGTAGATCTTCAAGAGGTAGAGGAAGAGGAGGTAAGTCAGGTAGGGGGAGACCCTACAACCAATCTCCATGCAACATTTGTGGCTTGTCTAACCATACCACAGATGAATGCTACAAAAACTACAAGAACCAAAGAGGAAGAGGTCACCAAAGAGGAGGATACTCTCAAGGCAGAGGCAGATTCAACCAATCTCAAAGCTACCATGGCTACAATAATAATTATAACAACAACTACAATCACAATGGCAACTATCAAGGTGGATACAGAAATAGGAAGGATTACAACAATTACACAGAGGAGCAAGATGACTCCCTATTGATCATGAATATGACATCTAAGTCAGGTATCAATGATGATCACTTATTCTATATTGATTCAGGTTGCTCTAATCATGTAGCTGGAAATGTTGCATTACTTTCTGATTTGGAAGAACCCAAAGGCAAGCACCAAGTGCAGACAGGTGGTGATGACACTAAACATTCAGTTGTTAAAGTAGGTAATGTCAAAACCAGTGATGGTAATCAGAATTTATTAAGCAGAGTATTGTATGTTCCAACAATCACCAAGAACCTAATGAGTGTAGGTCAGATTGTGGAAAAAGGTCTACAGGTCAGGTTCACACAACATGGTGCATATGTGGAGGATCCAAGACATGGATTCAGAAGGATAGCCAAGGGAGAAAAATCAGGTAGATTGTTTACCTTTGAACTTGAAGACACTAAGAATATTGCTTTGTACAACTATAAAGATCAAACCCTATCAGAATTGGAGATTTGGCACAAGAGATTAGGTCACATTGGAGAGAGGACCTTAAAGCAAATGAGTAGGGATCAATGTGTGCTTGGGATACCTAATGTATCCAAGCAACACATGATATACAAGTGTGGAGCTTGTCAATTTGGTAAGTCACACAGGTTGCCCTATACCAAAAAAGGTTTTATGCATGAAGATTATCTGGAATTGGTGCATACAGATGTTTGGGGACCTAGCAAGGAGCCATCCATATCAGGATCAAGGTACTATGTGTCCTTCATTGATGACTATAGCAGGTGGACTGTCTTATATTTCATGAAACATAAAGATGAAGTATTTAATTGTTTCAAGAAGTACCTTGCACTAGTTGAAAATCAAACAGGTAGACATTTGAAGAAGCTAAGGTCCGATGGTGGTGGAGAATACTTCTCCAATGACTTTGAAGATTTCTTGCAGGAAAGAGGCATCAAGAGGGAGATTACTACAAGGTACTCACCTGAACAAAATGGGGTAGCTGAAAGGAGAAATAGACTCATTGTAGAGACAACTAGGTCTATGCTAAATGAAAAGAAATTGCCAAATTACCTTTGGGCAGAGAGTGTATCTACTGCCACTTATTTAATTAACAGGTTGCCATCAAAGACACTTGATGGAATGACACCCTATGAGGCTTGGCATGGTAAGAGACCATCTTTGGATCATTGCAAAATCTTTGGATGTGTTGCATATGTGCATATTCCCTCACAGGTAAGGGGAAAGCTAGACCCTAAAGCTGAAAAATGTATCTTCATTGGTTATGATTTGAATCAGAAGGGATACAGATTCTATAACCCCTCAAACAAAGGCTTCAAGGTAAGCAGAGATGTCATCTTTGATGAGAATGATTCATGGTATGAAAATGAATGCAGGAAGGTTAGTCTACCTTATGACATGGAAGAAGACTTCCCCAAGCTTATCAAGCAAGAACCAATTCAGAAAGAGGACACAAGCTCAGATGATGAAGGCACCATCAACATTGAAGAATTGAAGGCATGGAAATCCAAAGGGAAGATGAAGATGAAGCAACTAGAAGATAATCCAGAATCCTCAACTCAAGCTATGAGGAGATCTCAGAGAGAAAAGAAAAAGCCTATTAGGTATGGGCATGATACTTCACTTGTAACCAAGCACTCTGTATATCTTGCAAAGGATCTCTTTAATGAAGAACCAGGTACATTTGAAGAAGCAATCACTAAGTCAGAATGGAAGGAAGCAATGGATGAAGAAATGGAGGCTCTCAAGGAGAGTGATACTTGGGACTTCGTACCCAAGAAGGACTCCATGAAGGTGATAGGATCCAGATGGATCTACAAACTCAAGAGGAACTCATATGGTACAATAAACAGGTATAAAGCTAGGTTGGTAGCCAAGGGTTTTGCACAAACCCAAGGCATTGATTATGAGGAGACATTTTCTCCTGTGGCCAAGATGCCACCTATCAGAGTTATGGTGAGTGTAGCTGCATCCAAGAATTGGAACATGTACCAATTGGATGTGAAGAATGCATTCTTGAATGGATGGATATCTGAAGAAGTCTACATGTCACAACCACCTGGCTATGAAGACCCCAAGAAGGTAAATTATGTGTGTAAATTGAAGAAGGCTCTGTATGGATTGAAGCAGGCACCTAGAGCATGGAATTACAGGTTGACAACCTACCTCCTAGACCAAGGATTCATAATGAGCAAAGCAGATACTTCATTGTTTATCAAAAGGAACAATTCAGAGGTAATATACTTGTGTGTCTATGTTGATGACATCATTATTACAGGAAATGATGTTCAGGGAATAAGACACATCAAAGGGCAAATGATGAAGGAATTCAAGATAAATGATCTTGGATTATTGAAGTACTTCCTAGGACTTGAATTGGTCTATACAAATTCAGGTATCTTTATTACTCAGAAGAAGTACATTCAGGATATGGTCAAGAAGTTTAATTTGCAGGAAGCTAAAGTCTCAAGCACTCCTATGGAGGTCAACCATAAACTCAGTGCTCATGAAGGAGAAGAACTTCAAGATATTACAGGTTACCAAAGTATGGTAGGTAGTCTAAATTATGCTACCTTAACCAGGATTGATATATCATATGGTGTTAGTGTACTTAGCCAATTTATGCACAAACCAAGAGTACCTCATTTAGAGGCAGCAAAGAAGATAGTAAAGTACCTAAAGGGAACACAAAATCATGGTTTGTACTTTCCCTATTCATCAGACATTGATATTAAGGAAAATTCAGATGCAGATTGGGCAGGTTGCAAGGACGACAGGAGAAGCACATCTGGTTACATATGTTTTGCAGGTGATAAACCAATTTTTTGGTCATCCAAGAAACAACCTACAGTAGCTTTGTCATCTACTGAGGCAGAGTATAGAGGGCTGGCAAATGCCACTCAAGAAGCCATATGGTTGAAGCTTTTATATTCAGAATTGGGACTATACACAAGGCCACCAATCATCTTTGGTGATAACACAAGTTCTCTTCACCTTGCAGCTAATCCAATTTATCATGCAAGGACAAAACACATAGAGGTTCATTACCACTATGTGAGGGAGAAATTACTTAGCAAAGATATTCAATTGTCATATGTGTCTACTAATATGCAATGTGCAGATTTGCTTACTAAAGCTCTGGATGGAAGCAAACTATGCAGATTTAAATCCATGATTGGATTGCAGGAAGTAATTGAAGACTAGAGATGAAGACTTGAGCCAAAGTGTTTGGCTTGAGGGGGAGCTGTTGGTGTAATTCAAGCCTTAACACTTGGCTTGGATATCAACCTTGAAGACTTTACATAAAGCTTGGATTAATTCTTGAAGATTGAGTCATAGGAACTCATGCTTATGAGTTCTTACTTTTTTACTCATTGTAAAAGTCATTGTGACTTAGCATTTACATGTAATCATACCTACTTGATTAAGTCGTGGAAAATTTGATTGATTGAGTGGTTGATTGATTGAGGGAATATCTCAATCAACTTTTAGGTGAAAGATTCTAGGAGATTAGTTTGAATTCAAATTCAAATTATCATTCAACTCTTATAAAAATCACAAGAAAAAAGTCGCGGGTATTATTCATTCTTCCCGAGGCATTTCTGAGTAAATCATTGAGTGTGTGAGTGCTACACCATAGCCTACACCTCTGAGTACCATTGGGCATTGCATATCATGCCAATGGGAATGTACAATCAATAGAATTAATACATAGCATTACATTCATAATCTCTGTTTTCTCTGAGTGACCATCTTCAACTCTGTCAACTTCAAAGAGGCATATCTCAAGATCTACTGAACCAAATTGGATGATTCAAAGTGCATTGTATTCAGCTCAAAGTCTACTACACACCTACAAAATTTCAAGGCCATTGGATCGACCATCACAGAGAAATCTCAGTCGGGGTGCTCACTGGTCTGTGACTGTAAGTCTCCTAAAAAATCGGGGGTGTACCTTATTTTGCTAAAGTGATTTCTCTGAGTGTGGTTTATCATTTCCTTTCATTTCACTTGCAAATGGGAGCTTACTAAGCTAATAGAATATCCCTAGAAGGAATTTTGCTAATTGTAACTACACTGGTCACTCTGAGCATAACTCTGAGCAGGTGTCAATACCAAAATAGCAAGTTTTTCAGGATTCCTTAAGTCACAAGTAGTCTGTTTTGATCTAATCATTACTCAACTCATTTCCAAAGTACATATAGCATATCTTGGTATCATTTGGAAGCTCAAGGAGTCTACTAAGCATATCTGGAGTCAAAGGAGGGCAGGTGTGAAGCAGGTTTTGAAGCATCAACTCATTTCTTGAGTGCATCCAACCATCACTCCCAACATGAGTGCCACGAGAGACGCTCATCCGACGCCTCTAGAGGTTTGCGAGTACCATCAAAGATGATTTGGGCCATCTATGCACTCTATGTGCAGGTGACTAGGAGGGTACAATGTCAAGGAGGGTTTTCTAAGGCCATTGCTAGCACCATCGGTGTTTGGCAAGGCTGCCCACTCTCCCTGACTCTATTTGGTCTCTACATCGATGAGATTGAGGGCTACACATGTCCACATTTTATTATATACCGATGACACTGTATTGATTTCAGAGTCACCCGAGGGATTACAACACCACTTGGATGCCCTAGATGAGTTTCATACATGGTGAGGAATGGGATAGGATTCAGAGCTTCCGGTGGACAGATTGAGGTGGTCACTTCCTATGTCCACCTCGGAGTCACTATCACGAGCTTATATGGCCCCTTCAACATGAGACAGGCAGCCACCAATAGACTCACACGAGGATATGCAACTTTAGCCATGCTAGAGCCGAGATGTCACCACACACACATCCAGGAGCCCTTCACGAAGGGGTGGCTATTTGACACACTAGTCAGACCAGCTATGATGTATGCTTCGACAGTTTGGGCCCCAAGCTTTCAAAGTCACCCAGTGGAATGTGATCAAGCAGCAACAAGTAGGTATGATCTCGCCACTATTTCGTGCAAAACAGTCAATGCCACATGACATCATCACGGCAAAGCTAGCTCCACCCCCCATGGTAGTAAATGCACTCTTCCATACCATCTTCTTTATTCAGGGAATGAGGGAGCTCACTACAGAAAGACTCACACACAGAATTTTTGAGGCATCTATACGCATATCAGAGTCAGGATATGAGAGATCATGGTACACTTAGGTTAGAGTCTTTGTTTGATAGTCATGGACTTGATATGGATAGATTGCCATCTTTTCAGTATGACCCCTACTCACCTCACATCCACCTCTCCCACTGTGAGAGGAACATTGTGCTGAGACAAGATCTCTGATAGCTCCACATTACTCAGAGATATGGAATCAAGACTATCACAATACCGAGACCAGTTTTTAGACATACTAGCAGATGGTTTCATCCAACGACCATGCTACATGGATACTTCCTTACATGTCTCATAGCTCGAGGGTATCGATTGTCCAGTTGAGGGTCTCATCACACCAACTAGAGATTGTGATGGGCAGATTTCCCTGGGAGGAGCGGATATGCAAGATATGAGGATATGCAGAGTAGAGGAGGATGAGGAGCGCTGTGAATGGAGATGCACCGCATATGATGACATCAGAGGCAGATACAAGACTGTTCACTAGGCAGCCCACCCTCCGAGAGATCTTGGACTCTAGGGATTAATGGCAGCTCCGGCGATTCTTACTAGAGATACAGAGTCACAGATATTCCCTACTCAAGCCCACTGCAGGAGCCTTGACACGAGGGAGATAGAGTAAGCTCACTGACTTCTTTGTGCCATGACATGCAGCAGCCCTCCTCCCTTGAGCTCAACATCAAGAGGGGTGATTCTTCAGCAAGCTCAAACCTCTCAAGCTAGGAGACGACCCCATGCCATAGGATATCGGGCCCCAAGACTTCATTGACACGAGGATGCAAAGATCCAGTCTCATGACCATCACTTCATGGACGAGAGACTATCCCAGATGATGGTTGATCTCGTGACCATCACTTCATGGACGAGAGACTATCCCATATGATGGTTGATCCCGCTGAAGTCATCACCGCAGCCTTGACTCCACCTCCGCCTATGTACCACATCTTACATTCACCCATGTATAGCTGAAAATGGAGGAGACTAGTCTTCGAAAAGTATCTCGTGAATCAGAGAAGTCATTCCAACAATTGGACTTTTTCAGGTCTTTTCCCGGTCTTTTCAATTGGCCTTTTTCTAGTCTTTTTAAATTGGTCTTTCCAATAGGTCTTTTTCTAGTCTTTTTAAATTGGTCTTTTCAATTGGTCTTTTTCTGGTCTTTTTAAATTGGTCTTTTCTGTTACTGATGAGTCCTAATTCCCACGTGAAATATGCTTATAAAAGCCTTTATTCTGCTCAAACCTCTCGGAATCGGTCCACTTGGATTAGCTGGAGCCTACAATTATCTCTCGATTGATACTTTCGCACTCTTCTCACACTACCTCGCACACACTCCTACATAGACACTCACTCTTCCAAGCTCTCTTCCTCACAAGCATACATCTATACACATGTAATTGACCGTACTCTCACATGCCCACACTTGCTCCCACACACACACTCTCAATCTCTTTTTCTTTCTCTCCTTCACTCACTTTCTCACACACTCACACACTCCTTTCACTCTTATTCTCTTACACACACAAATTTTTCCCTCTCTACCTCCCTCTTTCCCTTTTTCACACACACTTTCTCCCACATTCTATTGCACTCTTCCTCTATCACTCTCGCTTACACACATATACCCACTCATGCACTTACACGTACACATTCGCACACTCTTTCTCCTTACCTCTCCGCCACCAACAACAACCATCAACTTTGATCAGGAAAAGGATTTAAAAAAATAGAGGGGAAATGCAATATGATATGTAGAGTACAAAATGCCTCTTATGTAATTTTTCTACACTTTTTGTCAAAGGCCTATTTCATCCTCTCTATCCCATTGTTGGAGCTATTCACACACATTGTGTGCTCGCCTATGAGAAGAGCTGCATAGACACCTCCAAGAAGTAGCTTTGTTTTACACGCTCATGAAGAACTCATGGTACAAGGTCACTCTGAATTGGGTTTCTTGAAGGGAAGGTATCATTATGCACATTCATAAAGCAGAGTTATGCAGATTCAAGTCTAAAATGAAGGTGCACGGTTAGTATAGCCCATAAAGATGATTTTTATTCAAACAACATTCATTGCAAACATCCTGGAAGACCCTATACATCATACACTCACCCTTTTATGGATATAAAGGAACGACTATACTAGCAACTTGTAAAGATTTAACGCCATATTGGTCACAGAGTTGTTTCCAGCCGAGCACAAAAGGAAGAAAAAATTCTAATATTTGAATACCTTGCTGCTAAACTTGCATGGATGTCTATAAACTCATACTACAGCAAAACATGTAGTCGACCTCATGTATTTTCTGTAGTTACAATCTTGACAGCATCAGCGCATACGAACTTCATCATCAATTCCTTCCACACTTGCTTGAAATATATATATTTTGTCAACGACTTCCCATCGACAGAACAACATCACTTTGAATCATTTCTCTATTTCGTTCGATTCTCATGGATTCCTTCTCAGACCACAGGGATTATTGCCATCTTTAAGTCCTCGCTTCCTTCTTAATTCACAGGCTATCCATGGGAAAGAGCCTTTTTTCTTTTGAGTTAAGTCCTTCCTATTGCACTATCAGCACTCTTATTCCTCATGAAGAGGTCTCAGAATCATGCGAAGACCCCATTCATCTCAGTTCTCCGTGCTGTTTCTCAAACCGCCTCAAACGCTCGCAAGGATGCTGCTCTTCCCCCCTTCCCTAACAATCGAGTGGTACAAGTAGGGACTTCTCCCCTCAGGTCGTTCCCTTCCAACAGTTTCAATAAACTGTCGTATCTGTGTGTCCGCTCTTTTTCTTCAGTCGCCCAGCCCTGAGGTTTTGCAAACTCCCGAAGATCCCTCCTAGTTCACCGGATACTAATTCAGCTTTCCCTCATCTGCACAGAATGCCCCCAATCGGTTGAAGAAGAGACTTTTCCCTGAATGTATCCTCCCTTTTGAATACGATTCTTCCTCTCAATCGACTTCATCTACACCAGCATCATTCCAAATAAGCGTTGAAGGATGATCGCAGTGCTCTGAATTCCTCCACTTCTGCTTCAGTAAGCCTCTGACCTGCACATAACCTTCAATTTCCCCTTCTTCCTCGTGCTTCCACACTTTGACCAGGTGTGTGCCCACTCCTCGTCACTCCCGATGGGAAAGAGGATACCAAGACAAACTTCGAAGAAACTCACACATATCTCACAGATCTTGAGATGTGATAGAGGCTTCCTAGAGGACGTATCAAACAGAGGGAATCCCCCCCACCTTCTCTGCATGTCCTCCTGCACAGAGCAAGGCAAAAAAACAAAAGCATAGCAAGCCCCCCCTTCAGAAGCCGGACCAACCCCCCTAATATGGAGACAGCAAATTCCCCCGAAGACCTCACAAAAAGAGAGCGAACACTGCACCCCTCTTCGATGCTCCTCTTCTCTATCACCTGCACAGAACAAACAACAAGAAAAAGATGCCCCCAACTGATGCTGCCGCCCTTTACAAATCAGAATAATCTTCCCCAAGAAGACCCTTGTCGTATTCAGATCCTCTGCTTCCTCTCTCTTTTACCACAACTAGCATCTAAGCATCCCTCAACCTTGACCTATAGTGCACAACTTCTCATTTGAGGGAGTTCTACCATATCTCAGTCAAATTTCCACTGAAAAACTCAAGGGCAACTCGTCCATTTGCTTCACGTCTATTGCTTAATTCAACTCAAATAATTGATAGGTCTCCAATGCTTCGTCATCCCTCTTCTTCAAAATCGATGGTAAGATCATGATCTATTGTGCACAATATGTACATTTCAACTGGCGACTACAAGGCATCTGTTAGCCCACCGTTCCTTGAATTTTGCTTTGAGATCTGCCTTACGTCTTCTGCTTCAATGAAATTTAATGACCATCTTCAGTAAGTTATGTTGTGTATCCGACAGTTCTTGCATGCATCAAGAGACTTTAATAGGCTGCTTCAGAAGATTTGCATGTAGGTAAGATCTCAATGCTGGGAACAACTGCAATAATGACATCAGTTGTCCTAGAGAACTCCACAAGCTTCACTTAGATTCCTCTCTGTATGAAGAACAGCTTCAACATTTGTTCATCATGGTTCAAAGATGTTCTTCTGATCTTTCAAGAATAGGTTTGCCCAATTATTAGTGCTCCGACTATATGCCTCAGCTCCATCTTTTCTGCATTCTCCCACGATTTTTCCCTTTTGTTAGTTGCTGGTTCTGGTTGGTGTGAGCAAAAAAATGCAACATCAAGCATGGTTTCTCTCTATCTCCTCATGCGCAGTGGGATTCCCTCTCTTCATAAGGTCAGGCAACCTGTGTCCTGCCTCCAGAGCTGAGCCCCCCTCTTCAGAGTCCTCCACCACTTATATGCGCAAATGTTTTTCAAAGATTTTGCTATTGCAGCTGATTCAACCCCCCCAAAACAATAGAGATGTTCGTTCTCCTCTTCCTTCTACCGCTCTATCTTCAGCAAGGCAACACCTCCACCTGGAACAATACCCTCTTCAACTTCTCTCCTTCTTTGCTGATGGAGAACTCTGCAATAACTCCCTCAAATGGGCACACCCCCAATCGACTAGGGTCACCAGTTCACCAAAGCTGAAGAAGCTCCCCCCCCCCCCCCCAATGTCTCCTGTCCCACTAAGGAAATGCGAAGCAGAAGAAGAACTCCTCCTTGTCCTCCTTCACGTGTGCACACAGGTGACTCCTTAACAGAACACGGAAGAAAACACTTCCCTGTGAATGGACGCAAGGAGTGCTCCTCAAACCCCCTTATTAATGAAGCGGATCTTTCTTCATCTTCTCTCGATGCTCAGACTTTTCTCCTATTTTTTGACGTCTTCGTGCCTTCTCGACTCTCCACAGAGCTGTACTTGCATATCTACAAAAGAGAACCAAAGGACTGGCCCCTCGTGCATCGTTAGAGGGCATAACCCCCCCCTCCCCCCCCCAAATGGTGGATCCTCCTCCGTGTTATCCTTCAATCCCGCTGTAGAGGTCACCCATGCCCAACACGATGCTTCCCTTTGCTTCCCTGTGTCACTTGTTCTCTCCACCCGCGGGCACCCCCCCCCTGCTGTCCCGGTTCTATCAAAAAATTGGCTGATCACCGCCCTACATCAAAGCCATGAGTGATTATCCCTGAGAACATGTGCGGTAAGTGGATGTGCTGCCAACCTCCCTTGTACTGCCTCCATAAGTTCCATTCTTTATCCTCTTATAAATTGAAGGGACGAAAAAAATGACCCCGAGCAAGGCACGGGAAACCACTAAAAAATCTCGGAATTAATGTTCTCATTATGATTTGATTGCAAAAACGCCCATGCTTCTTTGCGACTGCTCATGAAACTTCCCCCCATAACGGTTATGAACAGATCTCATGCTTCTCATTTAATGGGGCTTATCGTTATCAATACACATCCTTACCCTTCAAAATACCTGTAGATCAAACATCTATTCCATGCCATGAAGACAAGTTAGTGCAAAAGCTCAATCAATAAAGGTAGTTAACATACTCCCCCCTTCTGCTCGCGAAGTCGTCCCCGACGAGCCAATTTGGTACCTGCACTCAAATCATCCAACATGTGCTCATCACTCAATCAAATACAAATCTTTAACTTGCATACCAATTCTCTCCTTCCTCAGTGAAGCACCTGCAATTATACTCATCCAATCATCTAATTAGTACCAAAATATAATCAATTCACTTACCAACTTCATCCATCTTCTCGCATCTTCATCGCCATGTCCACCTGTCTAAAACTCATCAAACATATTAGCTCATTTTTCATCAAATTACAATATCTGCAACCAAAATGGAAAGAGCAAACACACATCAGGAAATCACATCATGCATGCAAGCTCGTCACACACAATATACATGGAAGCAGAAGACATGTCCACATTCCCTCTCGTCACTCTTCTCGATTCAATAAATATCAACCTTTGGGGCTTTGTTTTCAGTAACACTCATAAAACTACAGGTTTCTTGAAAGGTTTTCAGTTTTGGAAAGAGCACTCACTACAAATTTATACAAGTTTTTAAGCATAATACATCAGAGTTAAGAGACACTTGCAGGTGTTGTTGGCTAGTTTTTTGGGCTGTGCATTCAACTTGTTAGCGCCATTTGACTGCATATATTGAGCACATATACACCATGTACACTTTTGTGGATACCGCTTATGTACGTCCATGTGGTCATTGATATAGCGGTTTTGTTTTTGCATAAAGCCTTTTACGTTTGATAAAGAGGGTTAAGGTTTTCTGAATTAAGAGACACCCAAATGTCGGGGTCACGGGGTCTCTTTGGTGATGCAGGTGGAAGACTTACCCAACCTCGCCATAGGAGATCATAGGAGATGTATGATAGTTGTTCATAGGTGCTCGATAAGCCTAGTTGGCTTCTATTGGGTGACTGATTATATGTAGTGGAGTCAGTGATTCACTATGGAGGTAAACATGTCAGTACTTTCCGTTTTATGATATTTTGACACTAGTCATATGCTCATTTTGCAGAGGATACTCTGCCAAAATTTTTCCAGATTTTTGGTTTAGTCAACTATACAGTGGTCGATTTACTCCTTGATATACTTATTCGTTGGTGTTTGGACTCTTCTAGCTCTATTATCATTCGATTCAGATCTCTACCATCTGTGACATGGATGAAGATGATTGGGATGAGTTAGATGAAATGGCCAGGTCTACCATTCGCTTTCACCTGGGAGATAATGTTTACTTTACAGTATTAGACTGTGAAAGTGCAGAGGAGCTTTGGAAGAAGTTATGCAACACATATGAAAAAGAGACGGCATCAAATAAAGTGTATCTGATGAGAAAATTATATGACCTTGGTATGAAGGACACCGATAGTGTTTCTGCTCATCTTAATGATTTTGATGCTATATTCTCCCTGTTATAGACTCTTAAAACTATTGCAATAGTGCACCTGGTGGTAAAATCGTCTATGATGACATATGTGGAGCACTCTTGAGTGAGAAGATTCGTAGAAAATTTATGGTTGGCACTCAGAGTGGAGATACATATAATGTTCGTGATTCTTACCAAGGAAAGAATCAACAACGTGGCACGAGCAAGAACAAGGAAAAGAATGGTCAACGGAATAAGAGTAGAAGTAAATCAAGGAAGCGGAATGTCGAATGCCATTATTGTTATAAGAAAGGACATATGAAGAAAGACTGCTATGCATTAAAGAATGCTAAAGGTAAAGGACAAAATGTTGATGGGCATGTTAAACAGTTACCTGCACCATCTACTTCGACTGAGAAGATTGAAGAAATTAATGCTATTTCTGATGATGCTTATGTGTTGACACTTGATAGTACTGTGCAAACTGAGGCTCTTATGGTTGACTCTCTTTCCCATACGTGGCTTCTAGATTTTGGTGCTTCTTTCCATGTGACACCACACAGAGAATGGTTCTCTAATTATGTAGCAAAGTCTCTTGGTACCATGATGGTTACAAGGTGGACTTCTATGCTCAATCTTTTCGTATATCAAAGGGAAATATGGTTATTGCAAAAGAAAGCAAAGTTGGCTCACTTTATCCTTTATTTGTAACACAGAAAGAACACTTGTTAGCTGTTACTAAACAGCCTATGGCTTGTATTTGGCATGGTCGTTTGGGCCATATATCTCGTAGTTGAATGGAAAATCTTTCTCGTTCTGGCTACTTACCTGTGTTATCTTTCTCTGATTTTTCATTTTGTGAGCATTGTCAATATGGAAAGCAAACCAGAAATGTGCATAGAATGCACATTGACTCTTCAATTCAGCCATTAGATATCGTTCACCATTAGATATCGTTCATACAGATGTGTGTGGTCCTATGCCGAGTAGGTCCTTAGGTTTCTCTCTTTACTTTGTCTTTTTCATAGATGATGCTACTAGAAAAGTTTGGGTATATCCTATCAAATTGAAGGATGAGGTATTCCCTACTTTCAAAAAATGGCTTTCTTCAGTTGAGACTGAAAAAGGAACTAAGCTTAAGGCTTTACGTTTAGATAATGGGGGTGAGTATACCTCACATGAATTCAACCTTTTCTCTCAATCTAGAGGGAATCGTAGAGAGTTTACAGCTCCTTATACCCCGGTACACAATGGTGTAGTTGAACGGATGAATAGAACTATTCAAGATAGAGTACTTTCTATGTTACATCATGCAAACCTCTCACAAGGTTTTTGGGCAGAAGCAGTATTGACTTTAGTTCATGTGATCAACCTTTCACCTAGTACTGCCAAAGGTCTGAAAGTGGCACAAGAGTTATGGACAGGGAAGCCACCATATTATGATCATCTTCAAGTTTTTGGGTGTGAAGCATATGTTCATATACCCAAGAATCTTAGACAAAAGTTGGACCATAAGCCAAAGAAATTCATTTTTCTTGGATATGGTCGAGAAGGACAATTTGGATATCGCGTATGGGATCCTGAAACACGGTTAGTGATCAGAAGTAGTGATGTCATTTTCAATGAGTCTAAGATGCATAGACAGCCCATCAAGGAGGTTGAAGTGAGAAGAGTGGTGTTTGAGGATACTACTCCTCCAGTTAGCATGCATAAAAATACTGCACATAGGTGTTGGAGAAAATGCCAAGCCTTCACACTTGGCTAGGCATTGGAAGAGTTTTGTGCAAACAATGGAAGGATCATATGAACCATTGCTTATGAGCTTTTACCATTAACTTTTTGTAAAAGTCTTTTTGACTTGAAGGAATATTGTAAGTCCACATATCTCCTAGAGGTTGGAGATCTAAAAGCTACAAATCTTGCTTGTTAAAGTCACTCCTAACTTAGAGGAGTACTTTTAGGTAGAGCATCCATTTGAATTTCAAATTCAAACTTGAAGAATCTCTCTATAAAAGAGACTTGTAAACTCGCGGCCATTGTGCCCCATTACTGAGCATATTGTTGATCATTTGATGTAGTTGAGAGGCTTACACTATAGCCTACTCTTATCACCATCATTGGGCATCATATTCATGCCAATGATTATGTATAACATTGTTACATAATACATTACATTGTTGATTACATCTATCTTCATCTCTGCCATGTTCATTGAGAACAATATACTTTGAATGCTCATATCTCATTCATTTCTCCATGATTTTCAAAGATCTATAGCTTCTTGGAATCAGCTCAAAGTCTACTACAAGCTATCAAAGTTTGAAGAAGTTTCATTCAGCCAATTGGGAGAAAAGCATCTCGAAGTGGTCAGTGGTCATACTCTGCAGAGTTCCTAAAATATCGGGGATAAGCTTCTACTTGCTAAAGACATTGCTCAGAGTATAGTCTATCATTTTAAGTGATTCCACTTGGAATCATTAGCTCTCTAAGATAATTAGATACCCTCAGAAGGAATCTTTCTAATTGCTACTTAGTGTGAGTACTGAGAAAAACATCCAGAAGGTGTCAATACCAAAATAGCAACTTTTTGATCACTAGCTGGTTGCAAACTTATCTATTTTGGTCAAATTGTTTGAACCATCATCTCCAAAGCACATAAGAACTTATCTAGTGTCATTGGAAAGCTAAAAGGGCCTACAACACAACTATGAAGTAAAATAGGGCAGGTACAAAGCAAAGATTAGCAGTACCAACGCATTTCTTGAGGTGTCCATCCATCTTTCCCAACAATGGTATGAGAGTCATTTGAGGTAAAATGGGAGATGGTTTCCTTTCTTTTATTGATAAATTGGACAGGAACAATTACCAAGCATGGTTCTTGAGGATGAAGAAATACTTGCAAGGAAGGAGTCTCTATGGATACATATCAGGAGACGAGGAGATGCCCATTTTCAAAACCAAAGGACAACCTACAAGAGAGGAGCTTGAAAGACTCAACTCATGGTGTGCCAAAGATCCATTAGCAAGGTCATACTTACTTAACTCTATCTCTGACTTCCTTCTTCCACACATTAGGAACTGTAAAACATCCCAAGAGACTTGGATACATTGTCTTCATATTTTTCTTCTAATACAAGAGCAAGAAAGAATCAATTGTGGATTGAGTTTACCACTCAAAGGAAGCAACCCAAACAAAGTGTTTCAGAATATGTGACCAAAGTGAAAGATGTCGCTGTCATTTGGCAAGCATAGGAGAGTAGATTGAAGAAGAGAAAATTGTGAGACAAGTGATCAATGGCATCAAGGCATATGACAAACGGGAAAGCTTCACAACTTCCATGGACTTATACATGGACATGAAGATTCCAGATCTTACCACACTCATGGGGAAACTCTTTACCCATGAAGCCAAGCTCAACAAAAATGGAGAACCATCAAGAGGTAATAACTCTTCTTACCTATACACAGATAAAGGAAAGACTAAAGAGAAAGGGAAAAGCAAAAAGACTGAAGATGAAGGTACTACTTCTCAAGCTAACTATGCAGGGAGAGGTAGGAACTCAAGAGGTAGGGGCAGAGGAGGTAAGCAAGGTAGGGGGAGACCTTTCAACTCTTCCCCATGCAACATATGTGGATTGTCTAATCACACTACAGATGAGTGCTATAGGAACTTCAAGAATCAGAGAGGAAGAGGATATCAAAGAGGTGGCTACTCACAATCAAGAGGAAGATTCAATCATACTCAAAGCTAAAACAACAACTACAACAACAATTACAACAATAACTACCAAGGAGGCTACAAATCAAGGAAAGACTACAACAATTACACAGAGGATAAAGAGGATTCCCTTCTGATTATGAATATGACTTCAAAGCAAGGTATGAATGATGAAAATCTCTTCTATATTGACTCAGGTTGTTCAAACCATGTGGGAGGCAATGTACCTCTTCTCTCTGACCTTGAGGAACCCAAGGGAAAGCACCAAGTACAAACAGGTGATGACACCAAGAATTCAGTGGTCAAGGTAGGAAATGTTAAAACCTCTGATGGGAATAGAAATCTATTGAAGATTGTGGAAAAGGATTTGCAAGTTAGGTTCAACAAATATGGAGCATTTGTGGAGGATCCCCAACATGGATTCAAGAGAATTGCGAAGGGAGAAAAGACAGGTAGATTATTTACATTTGAACTTGAAGATACAAAGAATATTGAAATTTATAATTACAAGGATCAAACATTATCAGAACTTGAAATTTGGCATAAAAGATTAGGGCATATAGGTGAGAGAACCTTAAAGCAAATATGTAGAGATCAATGTGTGCTTGGAATACCTAATGTATCCAAGCAACACATGATCTATAAATGTGGTGCATGTCAGTTTGGTAAATCTCACAGGTTACCCTTCTCAAAAAAAGGATATATGCATGAGGATTACTTGGAGCTTGTCCACACAGATGTGTGGGAACCAGTACCCTTCAATTTCTGGCTCAAGGTATTATGTGTCTTTCATTGATGATTTCAGTAGGTGGACTATCTTGTACTTTATGAAGCACAAAGATGAAGTGTTCAGTTGCTTTAAGAAGTATCTTGCACTTGTGGAAAATCAAACAGGAAGAAGCCTAAAAAGACTAAGGTCAGATGGAGGAGGTGAGTACTTCTCAAATGAATTTGATGCATTCTTTCAGGATAGAGGAATCAAAAGGGAAATTATAACAAGGTACACCCCTGAACAAAATGGAGTGGCAGAGAGGATAAATAGGTTGATTGTTGAGACAGCTAGGTCAATGCTAAATGAGAAAAGGTTACCTAATTATTTGTGGGCAGAGAGTTTATCTATTGCCACTTATCTTATAAACAGGTTGCCATCCAAATCACTTGATGGGATGACCCCATATGAAGCATGGCATGGTAGGAGGTCATCACTTCATCATTGCAGGATCTTTGGATGTGCTTATATGCATATCCCATCTCAAATCAGAGGTAAGCTAGACCCTAAGACAAAAAAGTGCATCTTCATAGGGTATGATTTAAATCAGAAAGGATAGAGATTTTATAATCCACCCAACAAGGGTTTTATGGTCAGTAGAGATGTTATGTTTGATCAGAATGATTCTTGGTTTGAAAGTGAATGAAGGAAGGTTAAGTTTCTATATGACTTGGAAGAGGAGTTTCCAAGCCTCACCAAGGAGGAGCCAAACCAAATTGAAGACATCAAATCAGATGATGAGGTCATCATCAACCTAAAAGAATTCAAGGCATGGAAATCAAAGGGCAAAGTCAAGATGAAGAGGTTGGAAGATATACCTGAATCATCCAACCAAGCTTTAAGAAGATCACAAAGGGAGAGCAAGAAGCCAATCAGATATGGGTATGACACTTCTTTAGTTACTAAGAACTCTATTTATCTTGCTAAGGATTTATCATGTGAGGAACCTATCTCATATGAAGAGGCAAAGACCAAGGCAGAATGGAAGGAAGCTATGGATGAAGAAATAGAAGCACTCAAGGAGAATGATACTTGGGAGCAAGTGCCAAAGAAGGAATCAATGAAGGTATTGGTTCTAGATGGATTTACAAAGTCAAGAGAAATTCAGATAGATCCATAAACAGGTATAAAGCTAGACTTGTGGCTAAGGGTTTTGCACAAACCCAAGGAGATGATTATGAAGAGACTTTCTCACGCTCAACCTCCTGAGTATGAGGACCCAAGAAAGGTAAATTATGTATGCAAACTAAACAAAGCTCTTTATGGATTGAAGTAGGCACCTAGGGCATGGAATCATAGGTTGACCACATACCTTCAAGATCAAGGATTCATCATGAGCAAAGCAGATATTTCTCTATTTGTCAAAAGAAGTAATTCAGAGGTGATATATCTATGTGTGTATGTTGATGATATCATACTTACAGGTAATGATGCCAACGGCATCAAACAGATCAAGCACTTCATGATGCACGAGTTCAAAATCAGTGATCTAGGATCACTAAAATATTTTCTTTGACTTGAATTAGTCTATACACATTCTGGAATTTACATCACTCAAAGAAAGTATGTGCAAGACATATTGAAGAAGTTCCACTTGGAGAATGCCAAGATATCTAACATTCCTATGGAGGTAAACCAAAAACTAAGTGCACATGAAGGTGATTTACTTGAAGACATTGCAAGATATCAAAGCATAGTAGGAAGCCCAAACTATGCTACATTGACAAGGATTGACATTGCTTATGGAGTAAATGTCTTAAGTCAATTCATGCACAAACCTAGAGCACCTCACTTGGAAGCTGCCAAGAGGATTTTGACGTATCTCAAGGGTACTCAAAATCAAGGTTTATACTTTCCATATACTTCAGATTTGGACATCAAGCTATACTCAGATGGAGATTGGGCAGGTTGTAAGGATGACAGGAGGAGTACCTCAAGTTATCTCTCTTTTGCAGGTGATAAGCCCATTTCATGGTCTTCCAAGAAGCAACCTACTGTTGCTTTATCTTCAACAGAGGCTGAATACAGAGGATTAGCCAATGCTACACAAGAAGCCATATGGATCAGATTGCTTTACTCAGATTTGGGACTACATTTTAACTCACCAATGATTTTTGGAGACAATACTAATTCTTTACACCTTGCAATAAATCCTATCTATCATGCTAGAACCAAGCATACAGAAGTTCACTATCATTATGTGAGAGAGAAGCTATTGAGCAAGGAAATTCAACTAGCATATGTGTCCACTAATATGGAATGTGCAGATTTATTGACCAAAGCACTTGATGGTACTCAACTTTGCATATTTAAAGCTATGATTGGATTGCAGGACATTCAAGAGGATTGATGAAGAAGACAAAGCCAAGATGTTTGGCTTGAGGGGTAGCTCTAAGAGCAAATGCCAAGCCTTCACACTTGGCTAGGCATTGGAAGAGTTTTGTGCAAAAATGGAAGGATCATATGAACCATTGCTTATGAGCTTTTACCATTAACTTTTTGTAAAAGTCTTTTTGACTTGAAGGAATATTGTAAGTCCACATATCTCCTAGAGGTTGGAGATCTAAAAGCTACGAATCTTGCTTGTTAAAATCACTCCTAACTTAGAGGATTACTTTTAGGTAGAGCATCCATTTGAATTTCAAATTCAAACTTGAAGAATCTCTCTATAAAAGAGACTTGTAAACTTGCGGCCATTGTGCCCCCATTACTAAGCATATTGTTGATCATTTGATGTATTTGAGAGGCTTACACTATAGCCTACTCCTATCACCATCATTGGGCATCATATTCATGCCAATGATCATGTATAACATTGTTACATAATACATTACATTGTTGATTACATCTATCTTCATCTCTGCCATGTTCACTGAGAACAGTATACTTCGAATGCTCATATCTCATTCATTTCTCCATCATTTTCAAAGATCTATAGCTTGTTTGAACTAGCTCAAAGTCTAATACAATCTACCAGAGTTTCAAGAAGTTTCATTCAGCCCATTGGGAGAAAAGCATCTCGAAGTGGTCAGTGGTTATACTCTGCAGAGTTCCTAAAATATCGAGGGTAAGGTTCTACTTGCTAAAGACATTACTCAGAGTATAGTCTATCATTTTAAGTGATTCAACTTTGAATCATTAGCTCTCTAAGCTAATTAGATACCCTCACAAGGAATCTTTCTAATGGCTATTGTATTGTCAGTACTAAGCAAAACATCCAGAAGGTGTCAATACCAAAATAACAACTTTTTGATCACTAGCTAGTTGCAAACTTATTTGTTTCTATCAAATTGTTTGAAGCATCATCTCCATAGCACATAGGCACTTATTTAGGGTCATTGGAAAGCTAAAAGGGCCTACAACACAACTCTAAAGTAAAATAGGGCAGATACACAGCAGAGATTAGCAGTACAAACTCATTTCTTGAGGTGTCCATCCATCTTTCCCAACAATAGGGACATTCCAGAGAATGTCCGATCATATCAGTCTATAGATGTTCCTGTTCAGCAATCATTATGAGGCTCTGCACATGTCTCACATCCACCTGATAGATATGTTCCAGGTTTAGATTTTGTTATGCTAACAGATGCTCGTGAGTCTTCTTGCTACAAAGAGGCTATGCAGACAAAGGATCATGTCAAGTGGGAGTGTGCCATGAAGAGTGAGCTTGATTCTATTCACAAGAATGGTACTTGGGATTTAGTACCTTTGCCAAAGGGAAGGAAAGCTTTACCATGTAAATGGGTATATTAGCTAAAATTCACATCAGATAGGGCTTCTCCAAAGTATAAAGCATGATCATTCAAATGCATGCGTTTGGTCTTTCTCCACGCATCCCAAGCCATCCTTGAAGCCCAACCCGTATCCCTTCCATCCTCTTGGATTAGAGCCATAGGGCTTCACTTGCCTTGGCCAAGCCAACTCTCTATCTCTCCCAGTTATAGCCTCTCTGACTTAGTGTAGTCTCTCTAACTTAGTGTCGTCAGGAATGTATTTTCCAATCTTCAAGTCGTTAGCGAGAGCAAACGGGTAAAGAACTTGCCACCAGGATATCCTTGAAGATTGGTAGCATTCGCAAAGCTCTCTAGGGTAGGGGACCATGGAATAGCCCAATCTAGAGACTGAGTACCGGGATCAAAATAATCAACCCATCTCTTGTTCTCGACCCATCCCATCAACAAATAATTAACCCATCTCTTGATCTCGACCCATCCCATCAATAGCAGTTAAGTCCGTTGGTGTCTCTTGCTCTCGACCCATCCCATCAACAGTAGTTCAGACCATCCACCAATGCGCCTGGACCTCTTGAGGCCTCGTACGATGTGAGCACTTCTCCTTAGTCATCCTCGCCTGCTGCCCAACGTCCTCCTGCTGCCCATCATCCTCGTGCTTCCCATCGTCGCCAACCACCATCGAGACATTGAGAACGCGCTTTAAGATTGTTGCACTCTACTGCTTTTAGAAAGTGCAAAGCTTAGGCAAGGCTGGGCATATTGTCTCATACATAAATAATCCTTATGGAGGATAACACACCTCCCACAGTGCTTCAACGTTCACCACAACCGAATGTGGAAGATAAAGATCGGGGAGCTAAAATATTGCTACCTTCCAATCAAGAGATAAATGTAGACGATGATTCCACTGAAAACCAAGGGTCTGAATTTGTGCCATCCGAATCCCTCCAATCTATATCGGCTTCACAAAGGACCAGCGAATTCTCACAAAACTCCCATGATAGGCAATCTGCTGACAAAGGATTATTCATTCATGCTCACTCAGAACTTCCAACTGAACGAGAAAGGCTTTCCCACTTGTTCTCTCCTGAACAATTGACTAATATGGGCCTCCACACGTTCTCAAAAGTACCTCTCTCAGACGAGCCCGACCACATGAAGGTGATCGATTTGTTCAAGCATTCCCCTCGATTTCTAGATGGTAAGATTTCTCTTGGGATCATTGAGCTAGGTATGGGAGCTCACACCCCTACACTCCCATCACTTGCATGCACCTATAGATCAATTTCTTGATCTATATGCTCTATGTGGTGTGTCCTCTTAGGTGCAATATGCACTGTGGGTTGCAATTTGAAGACTCAATGGGGAAGAAAATTAGCATATACAATGACACAGTGAAATAAGAGAAAGAACCTGAAATTATGAGTGAAATGAAAGGGAGAGACTGAAATTATGAATCTAACAGCTCAAAAGAAGATTATACAAATTCTGGGCAAACCGTAGGAGACATAAGCATACATCTGCACTCTAAGAACTTCACTTTGATTCTCTAAACATACATGCTCACGACTTTAGTTTTCCAACTAGCTGCTCACAAGAAGATTGGCCAATCACTGCTTGCCCACTACTCACTCAGAGTGCCAAGCTAGCTGATGCCAAATCTACCAAGTGGAGCATTAGTGGTAAGCTAAGAGCTCTACACACACAAGAGAAGGCAAAGCTTCAGCTCTGCATTCCTTCCTCAAGTCTCTCAGAGCTTCTCTCTTAGCTTGTCCTCCCTCTTGTCTCCCCTTTGTTGAAGAAGAGGTCTACTTATATAGTTTTCCTGGAAGTGAAGGATAGCAAAAGGGACAAAATTAGTTTCTTCTTTGGCAGGCTCTCTGACACTTTTGACAATTTTGGTACTCGAAGCTTCCTCTTGGTCCACTTTTCCTGCACCGTCACTATCTTCCAAATTCTTGTATTCGGCGCCGTCCGCCGTCCATGAGTTCTCCGCATGCAAGTGGCTGAAAATTTAGACTATATGAAGATCTGGGAAATTTAGTCGCTTTTTCAAGTGAAAAAGAAGACTAAATCAAAAGTACACCCTTTTCTTAAAAATTAGACTACTTTTGAAGTAAGTAGACTAACTTCATAAAATTAGTGAACTTTTGAGTAAGTCGACTAACTTGTAAAATTTGACTAAAAAAATAGACTATTTGGTCAACTTAGGAAAATTAGACAACTTAGAGAGTTGGCTAGAAAAATCGACTATTTGGTCAACTTAGGAAAATTAGACAACTTAGAGATTTAGACGACTTGGGAAAATAGGTCAACTTGAGAAAATCGACTAATTGGACAACTTAGGAAAATTAGACAACTCGGAGAATTAGACGACTTGGGAAAACAGGTGAAATGGGAATTTAGACAACTTGGGAAAATAGGTGAAATGGAAATTTAGTCAACTTGGGAAAATAGGTGAAATGGGAAAATAGGCAACTTGGGAAAATAGGTGAAATGGGAATTTAGTCAACTTGGGAAAAGAGGTGAAATGGGAATTAGACAACTCGGGAAAATAGGTGAAATGGGAAAATAGGCAACTTGGGAAAAGAGATGAAATGGGAATTAGGTGACTTTGGAAAATAGGTGAAATGGGAAATTTGGCCTTCTTCCACCATTTTCTCGCTCTTCGTTTCTTCTGCTTCTCCTTTTGTTCGAAATCGAGGTAAGTTGCCTTGTGCTTGGCTTCTGCATCTTGAAAAGCAAAACAAAAAATACATTATTTTATGGGTGTATCAAAGTACCCTGGCTACAAGTTGCCCACCACTTACACATTCTCCGTCCTCGGAGAAAAATAATACTTATTTTCTTCCTTTTTTTTTTTAAAGTTTGCATGGGACTTGCTCGTGAGTTGTCGTATCCTTCATATCCTTGTAGGTTCTCAGATTTTTCACTGGCATCAGCTTTTCTTTTTCAAGAAGCACGAGCAACACACACCAACAACTCCTTCTGCGTAAGGTCAATTTTCAGCAGCCAACATTCCGCCAACATTCATGTGATTCAATTTTCAGAAGCCAACATTCAATTTCTGTAGATAGTTCAGAGGAACTTTGAGAAGCTTGGATCAGCAGTAATGGGTAGGCAGTGCCAGTGGTGTTAGCTCAAGAAATGGTTGGTTTTATGCACTAATGTGTTGCTATTTGAAAGAAGAAGATGTTTGATTACAGGTACTTGAAGAGTGATCAAATGTTTGAAGGGAGGTATTTGCAACTACATGACGACATCTTGCTCAGAGGTTGTTTGGAGTTCCGATTATGGAAAATATAAGCATGTCCAAGATGTAATTACTTGTTTGAGCAGATGCAATTTGAAGGAATCTATCCAGATTTAAACACTTTTGTCCATATCATGAAATGCTAACAATATACACAGATTTACCACACGTTTTTGGACACATTTAGGCGTTCAGAGTTCACATTTGGTGATGACCCTGTTGCTTCGGATATTTTATGGAGAAGTACCCAAGTGTTATCCCAGAGGCTTATTCATTTGTCTATGCACTGAAATCTTGTGGCGTGCTAATGGCTATCGATAAAGTTGGCTGCAGTTTGGTTGACATGGTTGTCATGAGACATGTATGCCAAATGTGGTGACTTTTCAAAGGCACAAGATGTACTACAAAACCTTCCTTTTCACGATGTTGTATCATGGAGTGCACTGATTGCAGGATATGCCAAAGAGGGCCAAGCTGAGCAAGCATTGAAATGTTTTCATCGCATGCAGCATGAGGGCATCCGTCCTAATGCAGTGACATATGCATGCATATTGAAGGCTTACGCGGCTCTCGGAGCTCTTAATGAAGGGAAAAAAATCCATGATGTGGTAAAAAACCAAGGATTATTGCAGAATAATGTTGAATTGGGCACTGCTCTTGTGGACATGTATGCTAAATGTGGTGCTCTTTCCAAGGCGAAATGTGTTTTTGATAATTTTACATCGAGATGTTGTTTGTTGGAATGCCTTAATCGTAGGCTATATGCATGATGGACAAGGTGAACGGGCATTGGACCGCTTCAAACGAATGAAGCATGATGGTATCACTCCTAATGCAACAACATTGCATGTTAAAAGCATGTGCTTCTATTGGTGCATGTGATGAAGGGCAGAAGATCCATGATGAGATTGAAAGACAAGGATTGTTGGAAGTTGACATTATGGTTGGCAATGCACTTTTGGATATGTATGCCAAGTGTGGAAAACTTTCAAAGGCACAAGAAGTGCTTCACCAACTCCCTTTTCGTGATGTTGTCTCTTGGAATGCGTTGATTACAGGATTTGCACAGGGAGGTTTAGGTGAACAAGCTCTAAGCTGCTTTGAGAAGATGCAAAGTGAGGGCATATCTCCAGATGCAGTATCATTTCTTTGTATACTCAATGTTTGTAGTCATCTTGGTCTTGTTGACAAAGGTTATGAATATTTTGTAAATATGACAACCAAATATGGGATAATCCCAAATTCAGAATGCTTTACTTGTATAATTGACCTATTTGGACGTGAAGGACATCTAGAAAAGGCAGTGAAACTGATCCAGGAGATGCGAGTATTTGATCGATCAGCAAACTAGATTGCTCTTTTGAGTGCAAGCCATAAATGGGGAGATATCAAAGTTGGGAGATTGGCATATGAACAGGCTGCACGGGTGGATAAAATGCATGGCCAGCTTCCTTCTCATGGCAAACATGTATTCATCAGCGGAGGGAGGAGGTTATCTCTTATTATTGTGTTGTGGTTCTGGGAACCGGCAGGATCGAGTTTCTTTTGTCTGCTAATCTTCAGGACCGGGGGGCGTGGCAGAATGCATCATCCTTATTGGGCCTGACCATCTGCCAAGTCTGTTCCGATTATAAGAAGACTTCTTTTTTTCTTTTCTGTGGGGGGAGGGGGTGTTGTGCAGGAGAGATCGAGATTCGCAGCAGGAGAGGAACGAGCAGGTTTCGCGAGAGGGATCAGTTACTATAGCTTGTAGATCTTCTTCTCCTTTGAAACAGAACTCTCCCCTTTTTGACAAGGGCAGCCAAAACCCCGAAGAGCATGATATGCTAGTCTCTTCATTCATTTCATCAGTTTCATCCCCCTTGTCATAGATTGTGATCCGTACAGCAGACCATGTTTTGCAAGCAGATCAAGCACTGTCCATCTATACAATCGAAGTCTCCTTGTCAAAAGAAGGACATGTCCAATGGCGGTTATTGAATCAACTCGTTCTCATTGTCCTATAGAGTGCAAAGCAGCAGACCCTTCAGAATCAGCTCTCTGCCCGTAGATATCTGTCATAGTTCATGCCCACTAACAAGTCCCAGTGCAACCGGCTTAAGGATGGAAGATCTGAGTAATCGACGTCAATACCAGAGATCGAGCGATATCTGTTCAATGCAATGACAAGTTAAAGGCCATGGACTAGCGGGATATCAAGAACCTTCGAGTTGCAGTTTTGTAATGATGATCGTGGCCTTCTGCGAAGAGAATATTTTTAAACTTCAGATGCCTAATAACCGTTCTCCTGGAAGATCCAAAAACTGGTGCGAGGTCAGAGCTGCTGAAGTATCAAGGTACTGTACTGAAGAATATTATCTCTGGTGTAGTGATCTGAAGCAGAGTTAATAAGATATCATCTAAAATGATACTCAGGAAGAGCTCCTAAAGAGTGCTCACTCTGGTTATGCTACCAAAAGCTTTCAAAATCTCAGCTTGTCCCGAATTCATATTTTTCTTTCATATGATGTTTATATCTTCACAAAATGTTTATCCATTTTTCAGTTAAGGCAGCCTTTGGGCCGAAATCAGGAGACCCAAGAGAGATTTGTCTCAATTCCAGCTTAGGATATAAGTTTCAAAAAGCTTTGTTGTTTCTTGCAGTGACATTGCTGGAAATACGGGCAATGAAATGAATGAGACAAAAGATGGGACTTTTCAAATTGGGTTGCATAATTGAAGATTTTGATAGTGTTTCTTTGAAGGTTTTTGGGAGATTCATTTCCAGCCTGCATGCATGTTTCTGTTGTGGGAAATGACAGTCTGAAGAGACAAAAGAGGAAGCATATTATTGTCATTCGGCTTTAGGAGCTACAGAACAATCACCATCAGGTGATGAATAACAAGGGTCTACATGGATATCCACTCTTTGGCATATCTCTATACTGAAATTCTTTCATCTTAGAATCCCTCGTTGGAGCATTATCTTATGGTAGGATGTTGAGAGATATGAGATGATATTCTGAGCTTCGCATATGATCACATGCTTATTTTGGATTTAAAGATGTGAAGAAATTTATGTTTCCCAAAGCAGTCTCTATAAGATATAGCGAATTCAAGTTGCATTATGCGTTATGTCTCAGTTGCAATGGGGTGTATCTTCTAATTACACTGCTCATATTGGTCTACTTTGTACAGTATTCTGATTTGATCAAGGATCCAAAGAATGTCAATATTTCCATGCAATATTTTATAGAGTCACCTTGAGTGGGGAGGGGGGGGGGGGTTTTCCAGACAATAACCTGGTCATCGAGATCAAATTTTATTTTCATTATGAAAAATAACTGCCCTTAAATAAACGGTACCTATTCCACTGACTTTGTATTGTGCATGGACTTGCATCTGGGCTTATATGTGCAGAGTCGAATGCCGATTGGATATTTCTATTATGCATTCTTGAATGGTCAGCTCCACACTCCTTCATTTCAGCTGTAATAAAAAGAGTTGTTGCAGCAGTTATCTTGAAGGGTTCTGCTTATAACATGGTACTTCCTGCCCTCAACTTTGAGGAGATATCTACCCAGCCTCCCATAGTCAAAAGCGCTCAGTAACTCTACTAGTAAGAAGGGTAGGACTGTCACAATCTTCCATTGGTAGCCTGGGCTATTATAAGCAAAAGGTTCCTTTCACCCAAAAGTATGGTGTCTCTGCCATTTCCTTTGAGAAGTATAGGAGGTATATCCAACAATAAGCGAGTGCAAAAGTGTGAGAGAGTAAGCATATGTGTGTGAGCAGGACTGAGGAGGAAGTGGATGGTTGTGGGAGCAAGCGAAGTGGTTTCGAGATAGTGGGGCGAAAGCACCAAGTTATCAATTAGAAGTAAATTTGTGGAGTCTAGGTAGCGCAAGCAATTGACTTCCAAGTGTTTTGGCAAAATTGGAATACAAATAAGCATCTATTCTCTTGGAAAAAGAACTAAAACATTTTGGTGCGTTTGCCGGGAATCGGTTTAGCACATCTCATAGAGAGTGCTACGAGTTCGCTTGGTGCCCCAATCGTGTGGCACAGCCAAGTCGATCCCAAATCTGCTTTGATCTTCATTAAAGAAATGGCTAAACAAAGGCAAGCCTGTGGTTTTGAGAAGACCAACATGAGGCAAAAGAATTCTGGGCAAAATAGGAGATGGATATATTTTCATCCGATCATGAGACGTCATGTGAACGGAGGGTGGTGATTTGGCCCGATATCAAATTATGTTAGATGCTGGTGTTGCGAGGAGGTGGGCATATAGCAAAATATTGCCCTCGCGTATGCACCCCATTGGATTTTGTCCCCACATGTACGGACTGCGGGAAAAAGTGGTTATGTGAGCATATGTGTAGCTCAAAAGAAGTGAATGTCAGAAAGGTTGCAACAAATGGACTTGATAGGTGTGTATCTTCTCTATATGTGGAGGTTGACAAGAGCGGAGTTACTTCGTCGACAGAGACCGCAAGAGCAAGTGAGAGCAAGGACACTGGATCTCCAGATCGAGGCTTGGTAGAACTTGTGAAGAGCCTGGAATGTCAAGTCAATTGGTTGCATGTGGAGCGGGATGGCGATAAGGTCAAGATGGAGAGAATAGAAGAAAATCAAGTGAAAATGGAAGAAGTCTTAGGAAATTGGGAAAAGGAGATGCGATCGGTCGAAAGTGAGAATAAAGAGTTAAAGGGGGAAAACAACAACTTAAAAAGACAAATCCAAACACTTCAGCATGAAAGCGGGGTTAGAAGGTAGGGATCACCTGATGATGAGAGTCGAACGAATGGAGCATGAAATTGAGAAGGTACAAATCATAATCCGTCGATATAGTGATCAAGCGGGTAAGACATGTGAGGAGTTCCACCTAGAGTTAGAAAGAATGAAAAGTGCCCAAGCAGAGAGTGATGAGAAAGTTGGACGGGTAGAAAAAGAGAATGCAAAGCTGAGTAGCAAGCTTGGTTGTTGGATGAATCGGAAAGACGATGTGATGCGAGGACAAGTAGAGGACCCGAAAATAGGAAAAATGGAAGGAGAGCTGAAAGCCATGTTGGATAGGTTGGATGCGTTCGGAACAGAGTTAGAAAGAATGAAGAATCAATTGTCGAAAAAGGTAGATGATCTAGATGTAGAAAATATGAAAAGGATTTGGGAGGAAAGATCGATTATAGAGGAAGTCGAGAAGTTGATCGTTCGAGTTGAGAAGAGGGAGGATATTCCCCTCGGATCTGAAAAAAGGGTGAGAGAGGATAAAGAGATGGAGCAAATATGGAATCGGTTCCGAAGCATCGACTGTGACCTGTTCCAATACCAGAGCGATATTGAGTACAACAAGAAAGGATTAAGGGACTTAGCAGCGAGGCTTGAATCATTGAGGGGCACAACGAGCAATGGTAGTTATCCAAGTCACCTATCAGGTCAAGTGGAATCTCTGCGAGGCAGAGGTTGGAGATGAAAAAGAAATAGATAAGGCGATGGATGTCGGTAAGGATGGCTTGGGTCTGATTAGGGTTTGTTTCGTGGGATTGCGAATCAGAGACGTGAGGATGGATGGACCAAGTCCGTGTATGCTTAGGACCAAAGTGGCATTTTTTGGGGTTTTTAGGTCGGCAAGGTAATTAGTGTGTGCGGGTTTCGAGAGGAAAAGTTGACCATGGCATTAGTGGCTGGATTTTGGTTTGAGTAGCGGCAGAGAGGAGATATGTCTCATCGGGATGTCCATGGGGGGATATATGTGTGCGTGTCGTGAATGGTTGGGTTGGGAAAAGATCCTTTCTTTTGTCTCCTAATTCTCGAGATGCGGGAATGAAAAAAAAAATGAAAAAAATATATGTTTATGTATGTGTGCATGTGGCTACGCGCTAATGTGTGCCGATAGATGGGTGGACCCACTTTGGCCGGGTGGTCAAAGCCACGAACCGACGTCGGTTTCGCATAGGGCTAGCTGTCTGTGTGTCGCGCACTGCGTTGGGTTGGTAGATGAGTGGAACAAACTTGATCGGGTGGTCGAGTCCACGAGTCGGATCCAGCTTCAGCGTAGGCCGGCAAGTGTGAGTAAATATGTGGAAAAATGATTGGGAAAAAAAAAAAAAAAAAGAAGAAGAAAAATGTGAAAAAAAAAAAATGAATGAGACGAATTCCTCGCTCGAGGGGAGACAGAAGAGAGGTGAGAGAGCATGATGCTCGAATGGGTATGTGTATGTGTTGTGGGGATCTTGGAATGTGGACTCCTGATGAGACATGTCGAATCGAAGCTTAAGCTCGACTAGGGTTTTGGTTGCGACGTGTCTGTGGAAGACCTAGACTTGAAGGATCCAAGCGTGATAGTTGCTTTGTTCATCTGCGAACTCTTAGGAAGTGTGCAGTTTGACTCTTAGGTGGTATGACAACTTGAGAGGTCCTGAATCGCGTTGATGATGAGTGGTCCTGTCGAGGTGAGCTCGTGTTAGGCTTGAGTGGTCTTTGCCATGTGTCCATCAATTCAGGAGAGGTGGTGGCGACCAAGCATAGGATCTTATTGATGAACAAAAGAGCACAGAGTAGATGAAAAGGTAAGTGGGAATAGAAAACCCTAGGTGGGAGGGAATGGGAAATTGGCAAGAGAACTCGGTTAGAAATGAGACAAAGGAATCAGCAAAACGATCGTGTGACCGGGAAAAGTATCGAAAACGGACCTCGAAAATGGTTTTTGATGGTGGGTGTAGAAAGTGTGTTGATATGTGGAGTAGAGATTCGTGACGTGTCGAACGAACAGTCTAGAAGAGTGACGAGAGGGAATGTGGATGGGCTTTTTGCTTGCATGTGTGTTGTGCGTGACATGAAGGATATGATTGTCTTTTCATTTTGGTTCTACATATTGTGATTTGATGAAGAAAGGTTCTAATGTTTTAATGAAGTTTGCAGACAGGTGGACATGTCGATGAAGATGTGAGAGGATGGACAAAGATGGTAAGTGGAATGATTGGATTTTGGTACTAACCGATGATTGTATGAGGGCGATTGCAGGTGCTACATCGAGGAAGAAGAGAATAGGCATACAAGGTAAAGATTTGTATTTGATTGAGTGATGATCACATGTTGGATAACTTGAGTGCAGGTAGCATATCGCTCGTCGATGACGACTTCGCAATTAAGAAGAGGGGAGTATGTTAGCTCAAGAAATGGTTGGTTTTTATGCACTAATGTGTTGCTATTTGGCAGAAGAAGATGTTTGATTACAGGTACTTGAAGAGTGATCAAATGTTTGAAGGGAGGTATTTGCAACTACATGACGACATCTTGCTCAGAGGGGAATGCCTTGGTGTTTGGAGTTCCGATTATGGAAAATATAAGCATGTCCAAGATGTAATTACTTGTTTGAGCAGATGCAATTTGAAGGAATCTATCCAGATTTAAACACTTCTGTCCATATCATGAAATGCTAACAATATACACAGATTTACCGCAAGTTTTTGGACACATTCAGGCATTCAGAGTTCACATTTGGTGATGACCCTGTTGCTTCGGATATTTTATGGAGAAGTACCCAAGTGTTATCCCAGAGGTTGTTTCATTTGTCTATGCACTGAAATCTTGTGGCGTGCTAATGGCTATCGATAAAGTTGGTTGCAGTTTGGTTGACATGGTTGTCATGAGACATGTATGCCAAATGTGGTGACTTTTCAAAGGCACAAGATGTACTACAAAACCTTCCTTTTCACGATGTTGTATCATGGAGTGCACTGATTGCAGGATATGCCAAAGAGGGCCAAGCTGAGCAAGCATTGAAATGTTTTCATCGCATGCAGCATGAGGGCATCCGTCCTAATGCAGTGACATATGCATGCATATTGAAGGCTTACGCGGCTCTCGGAGCTCTTAATGAAGGGAAAAAAATCCATGATGTGGTAAAAAACCAAGGATTATTGCAGAATAATATTGAACTGGGAACTCCTCTTGTGGACATGTATGCTAAATGTGGTGCTCTTTCCAAGGCGAAATGTGTTTTTGATAGCCTTTTGCATCGAGATGTTGTTTGTTGGAATGCCTTAATCGTAGGCTATATGCATGATGGACGAGGTGAACGGGCATTGGACTGCTTCAAACGAATGAAGTATGATGGTATCACTCCTAATGCAACAACATATGCATGCATGTTAAAAGCATGTGCTTCTATTGGTGCATGTGATGAAGGGCAAAAGATCCATGATGAGATTGAAAGACAAGGATTGTTGGAAGTTGACATTATGGTTGGCAATGCACTTGTGGATATGTATGCCAAGTGTGGAAAACTTTCAAAGGCGCAAGAAGTGCTTCACCAACTCCCTTTTCGTGATGTTGTCTCTTGGAATGTGTTGATTACAGGATTTGCACAGGGAGGTTTAGGTGAACAAGCTCTAAGCTGCTTTGAGAAGATGCAAAGTGAGGGCATATCTCCAGATGCAGTATCATTTCTTTGTATACTCAATGTTTGTAGTCATCTTGGTCTTGTTGACAAAGGTTATGAATATTTTGTAAATATGACAACCAAATATGGGATAATCCCAAATTCAGAATGCTTTACTTGTATAATTGACCTGTTTGGACGTGAAGGACATCTAGAAAAGGCAGTGCAACTGATCCAGGAGATGCGAGTATTTGATCGATCAGCAAACTGGATTGCTCTTTTGAGTGCAATCCATAAATGGGGAGATATCAAAGTTGGGAGATTGGCATATGAAAAGGCTCCACAGGTGGATAAAATGCATGGGCCATCTGTCCTTCTCATGGCAAACATGTATTCATCAGCGGAGGGGGGAGGTTATCTCTTATTATTGTGTTGTGTGGTTCTGGGAAGCGGAAGCAAAAAGGGCTCTCTCTGTTTTTCGAAGGGTGCCACACCCAAAAGGAGGCGTCTTCTTCCGTATGCAGATTGGTGGTGGTCTGTCCCTCTATTAGAGCCTGGAAGAAGGAGACTGGGAGTCAGGAGGGGTGAGGCCCCACGAATGCAACGCTAGGGAGGAGGTACGGGAGGAAAGTAGATACACATCGGCCAAGAACGTGACTGCCTTAGGAGGGAAGCACTCGAACCAAAGGAGAAGGGGATCGTGTGGAAGATTGAGTGCTGGCTAGAAAGGAGTCTGAGAGGAAGCATCAGGGGTTAGTCGAGTTCTCAGAGGAGGGCAGACAACGTCGAAAAAAGGGGGGGGGATGTCTTTCTTTTGATCGACTTGGCTTTGTGAAGGGAAAGATGGAAGGAACAGTAATGCATGACTTGACGACTAAAGTTTGTGATCAACAACAGAGCAATGTCTGTGACGCGGTGCATCGAGGTGCAAAATTTTAAGTAGAGACAAGCTGTGAATACCGAAAAGCTTCACAAGATTATATGTTGGCAAAAATAGCAAAGGGAATCTTCTGAAAAACGTTGAGGAAAGGGGAATCGAGCCGGGACCAGGGGTGCTGGGTGATCGAGTTTCTTTTGTCTGCTAATCTTCAGGACCGGGGGCGGGGCAGAACGTATCATCCTTATTGGGCCTGACCATCTGCCAAGTCTGTTCCGATTATAAGAAGACTTCTTTTTTTCTTTTCTGTGGGGGGAGGGGGTGTTGTGCAGGAGAGATCGAGATTCGCAGCAGGAGAGGAACGAGCAGGTTTCGCGAGAGGGATCAGTTACTACAGCTTGTAGATCTTCTTCTTCTTTGAAACAGAACTCATATTATCTCTAGTGTAGTGATCTGAAGAAGAGTTAATAAGATATCATCTAAAATGATACTCAGGAAGAGCTCCTAAAGAGTGCTCACTCTTGTCATGCTACCAAAAGCTTTCAAAGTCTCATCTTGTCCCGAATTCATATTTTTCTTTCATCTGATGTTTATATCTTCACAAAATGTTTATCCATTTTTCAGTTAAGGCAGCCTTTGGGCCGAAATCAGGAGACCCAAGAGAGATTTGTCTCAATTCCAGCTTAGGATATAAGTTTCAAAAAGCTTTGTTGTTTCTTGCAGTGACATTGCTGGAAATACGGGCAATGAAATGAATGAGACAAAAGATGGGACTTTTCAAATTGGGTTGCATAATTGAAGATTTTGATAGTGTTTCTTTGAAAGTTTTTGGGAGATTCATTTCCAGCCTGCATGCATGTTTCTGTTGTGGGAAATGACAGTCTGAAGAGACGAAAGAGGGAGCATATTATTGTCATTCGGCTTTAGGAGCTACAGAACAATCACCATCAGGTGATGAATAACAAGGGTCTACATGGATATCCACTCTTTGGCGTATCTCTATACTGAAATTCTTTCGTCTTAGAATCCCTCGTTGGAGCATTATCTTATGGTAGGATGTTGAGAGATCTGAGATGATATTCTGGGCTTCACATATGATCACATGCTTATTTTGGATTTAAAGATGTGAAGAAATTTATGTTTCCCAAAGCAGTCTCTATAAGATATAGCGAATTCAAGTTGCATTATGCGTTATGTCTCAGTTGCAATGGGGTGTATCTTCTAATTACACTGCTCATACTGGTCTACTTTGTACAGTATTCTGATTTGATCAAGGATCCAAAGAATGTCAATATTTCCATGCAATATTTTATAGAGTCACCTTGAGTGGGAGAGGGGGGGGGGGGGGTTTCCAGACAATAACCTGGTCATCGAGATCAAATTTTATTTTCATTATGAAAAATAACTGCCCTTAAATAAACGGTACCTATTCCACTGACTTTGTATTGTGCATGGACTTGCATCTGGGCTTATATGTGCAGAGTCGAATGCCGATTGGATATTTCTATTATGCATTCTTGAATGGTCAGCTCCACACTCCTTCCTTTCAGCTGTAATAAAAAGAGTTGTTGCAGCAGTTATCTTGAAGGGTTCTGCTTATAACATGGTACTTCCTGCCCTCAACTTTGAGGAGATATCTACCCAGCCTCCCATAGTCAAAAGCGCTCAGTAACTCTACTAGTAAGAAGGGTAGGACTGTCACAATCTTCCATTGGTAGCCTGGGCTATTATAAGCAAAAGGTTCCTTTCACCCAAAAGTATGGTGTCTCTGCCATTTCCTTTGAGAAGTATAGGAGGTATATCCAGCAATAAGCGAGTGCAAAAGTGTGAGAGAGTAAGCATATGTGTGTGAGCAGGACTGAGGAGGAAGTGGATGGTTGTGGGAGCAAGCGAAGTGGTTTCGAGATAGTGGGGCGAGAGCACCAAGTTATCAATTAGAAGTAAATTTGTGGAGTCTAGGTAGCGCAAGCAATTGACTTCCAAGTGTTTTGGCAAAATTGGAATACAAATAAGCATCTATTCTCTTGGAAAAAGAACTAAAACAAGTGGCCACGCGAAGATCTCTCGGAAGCTTTGCAATAGAGCGATCCATGGAGCAGTCGACTGGAGAGACCAGTAGAGGGATGGATGGATTCGCAAGAGTCTTCTATCGACTTATGCAATGTGATAGATCAGCAAGGCGATGAGCAGCAGCACGATTGCAATGGAGAAAAATCGAAAAATCGAAAAATCGAAAAATCGAAAAATCGACTGATCGCAAGTGACTCAACTTGGGAAAAAAAATCGACTTATTGCAAGTAGACTAGGTGGACTGATCGGAAGTGACTCAACTTGGGAAAAAAAATCGACTTATTGCAAGTAGACTAGGTGGACTTATGCGATACCACAAAATCGGCCTATGACCCTTAAAAAAAATCAACTTTGACACTTTCGAGAACAAAAAATGGACTTTTATCCAGAATTCGACCTAATCATAAAAATCGACCTTTCATGCCAAAAAAAAAAATTTGACTTAACCACTGCAAGAAATCGTCTTTTTTGATGACCTAAATCGACCTACACATTAGAAAAAATTCGACCTTCTCCTTTAAAAAATCGACCTACCAACTTAAAAACAAAATCGACCTAAAACTTGGAAAAAAATCGACTCAACACAAAAAAAACGACTTTTTTTTTTTTTTGGAAAGAAATCGACCATTTATGGAAAAAAAAATTCGACCCAACAAACCAAAAAAAAAAAAAAACGACTTTTTTTTTTTTGAAAAAAAAATCGACCTTTTTTCCATGAAAAAAAATCGACTTTTTTTTTTTCAAAAAAATCGACCTTTCTTAAAATTCGACCAAAAAAGAATCGACCAAAAAAATTCGACTTTTTTTTTTTTTAAATGAAAAAATCGACCTAACACCAAAAAAATCAACTTTTTTTTTTTTAATAAATTTATTTATTTGTTTGCATTGAGTTTGAATTTGGCTTCTCTGCAAGCACTAAAAACATGTTCCAATTGCCAAAGCTGATCGGTGAAGTTTTCTACTGGAGTAGAATATCAAGTGCCTGAAAACGTGGAGAAGTCGTCCATAAAGATCCTCAAGAATTTTGGCAACAATGATCGGAAGATTGAGTAAACCACTCGATTGAAAGAGGCAAGAGCATTGCATAATCCAAAAGCCATCTTAGTATATACATATGTACCCCATGGAGTTACAAATGCAGTTTTAGCTTGGTCCTTTGGATGGATGAACACTTGGTTGTATCCGCTAAATCCATCCATGAAACTGTATAAAACATGACCAGCCACATCTTCGAAAACTTGTTCTGAAAATGGGGTTGGAAACCCATCGGGAATCGTAACCTTGTTGAAAGCCCGAAAATCGACACAAACGCATATCTTGTTGGATTGCTTCTTTTGGACTATTACCATCGATGATAGCCATTCAGAATGCTCCACTGGGACAATGATCCTCGCATCCTCTAACTTTTCTATTTCTTTTTTGACCGCTTCTTCATACTTTGGATTAAGTCGATAAATCCTTCCTCTTACTGGCTTAGCATCATGAATCAATGGAATAGAATGCTCTCCAAGATGAACAAGAATTCCTTCTAAGTCATGGTAACTCCATGCAAACACATCCTTGAAGTTTTGCATGAAAGTGGTTACCTGATGGAGCAAGGATGGATGATCCCAAAGCCATGTTGCAAGTAAGATTGGTTGTGAATGCTCTTCGGTTCCAAGATTGACTTGTCTTACAGGTTGAGATGTCATGGCTGATTCTTCGTTTTGGTCTTCAAAAATACATTGTGGATAGGCCGGCGATTCCTCTATGTTGATTTTGGATTCCTTTTCTTGCATCCATGAAGGTGAAAGCTCTTTCATTCACGGTATGTCGGATGGTATCGGTAAGTCGTCTATTGAAGCTCTTTTCTCCTTTCCTTAGGTCAAATCTTTCAAGACTCCTTTCTTTCCTCTCCTCAAGTCCATGATGGGTTCTCCAAGCCCAAGAGTTTCTACCTGTTCAGAGTCTCCTTCACAAATAGATATGCCATAACATGGAAAGGCTTCCATCCATTCCAAAAGTTCTTGGTCATCGTTTATTTCAATCTCATTACATGCTTCTGCGATAGGAATGTGTTGTTCTTCGAGAATAGTGAAAGAATGAGCATTACCTCCATGAGATCCTTTCGGATCTAAGTGTACTTGTTTCTGTACCTTCCCTGGCAGGTTAACTAAAATAGTATCATTTCCCCAATCATGCATGGCTTTGCTGTGCCTTAGCCATGGCCTCCCTATGAGTAAAGGAAACCCTCCATTGACCTACGGTAAATTTAACACCACAAAATCTAGAAAGAATGTCAGCCCGTCCATCTCTACCGGTACCTTTTCTACAATACCAAGAGGTTTAACTCGACTCTGGTCATCCAAGGTTATTGTGAACTTTGCTTCACCTGAAAGTTGGAGTCCAAGTGATTTGAGGGTAAAATCTGGCATGAGATTTATGCCTGAACCTCCATCGATTATTACTCCATTTATAGTTATTCCATATATAGTGACTGATAAACATGGACTCCTAAAGTCGGTTAGAGAGTTGGTTGATACCTTTGTGAAGTTCTCGGAAATTGAAGCTTTCATCAGGTTTGTTGGAGTGTGCCCACCACTTATTGCAAGCATTGTCGGAGGAGACAATGTCTCTATGATCCCTATAACTTCACTTCTAAACCTTTCATCCAGTCTTAATAGATCATACAATGATACCTGTTGGAAGGTGTTCTTTAATATTTCCTCCATCTTGATGATCCCTCATCGTTTCTTCAAAAGCTTTGTCTATTTCCTGCAAAACCTCAGAATTTTTCGTACGTGAGTATTTTTCTTGGCTCTTGTCTGAAGTCCTTGTTCTTGATCCATTTCTTGCAACGCAACCACTCTAGCTTCTTGACTTGAGCTGAAGGATGGGCTTGCATTGAGTTCTTGATTTCCTTCTTCTCTCTGTTGTGAATCAGGTTCTAACTCTGGAGCATAGCTTGGGGTTTCTTTTTCTGGTCCATGTTTGTGCTGGGAATCATCTCCATGGAGTTGACCAAGATCACTTAGTGGAGTGGCATGAATCTGGGTAAAAGAGTCGATTTCAAAAAATAGTCTATTTTCCTGAATTGAGTCATCCTGGGAAAATAAGTCCACTTAAAAAATTTGACCTTTTTTAAGTAGACTATTTTTAAAAGTTTGGGCAACTTCAAGTTGACCATTTTCCAAAAATTGGTCTACTTTGTGAACGTGGTCATTTTTACAAAATTGGTCAAATTTTTTAGTCACTTGCTCCTCTTTTAAGTCGACTTGCTGAACAAAAAATGGGTCAACTTTTTTAGCTGAAACAAATCGTCCATATTTCCCAGGGGCATCACACCCATTCGGGTCCTCTTTCTCAGATAAGTGCCACTGTGAGTGTACAGGAGAAAATTGGGTACCTGGATATTTAAGAGTGCTGCTCTCTTCTCTCTTACTTGAATGAATTGCTGGTTGCTTTCCCTTATCGACAGAGATAACATTGACTTGGTAGGATGGAGCTGATCCGCTTGTAGAAGCCTTCTGCTTCGGACAGTCCTTCGAATAATGATCCATTGTATCCGGGCAAAACCTGCAAGGTGGAGACCCTTCTGGGAGGGAGCATTTTCCTTGAAAATGCCCATATTCGCCACATCTATAGCACATGATAGGACGAGCTAGTCTTCTAAATGGGGGTTTTCTTTCGTTAGAGGAGTTTACCTGAGGAGTGGTATACATGCTTTCGACTTGAAATCTTGGAGTTGGTAATAGGGGCTCATGTACGGATACACTTTGTGACGCCCAATTCGCTTGCATCCCCTTGAGAAAATAGCAATCTCTTGCTTCATGGCCTTGGTTTTCCACAAAATTGACACACCAACCTCTCCGGACAATCTTGAGAAGAATGTCCTGATTTCTTACATAAGGTGCACCAAATCGATGTTTTTACCTCTTTTTGCATCCTAAGCTCCTCCAATTCTTGTCGTAGTAGAGCTAGCGCTTCATCCCTTCCTTGCCAAGTAGCTTTCTCCTCTTGCAAGGTCTTTTGTAACTTCAAGGCTTCTAACTCTCTTCTTAGTTGTGCAAGAGGATCACTTGTAAATTCATCCGGACCTTCATGATCTTTGAACTGGACTCTTTCTGCTTCGATCCTTGAGGCTGCAGCTTCGAATTCCTCCAATGATGCATCAGCTTGTAGCAACTCTCTAAGCTTTTGCTCAGAAGTTTTTGGTAGAGCCTTCTCTACCCATTTCTTGACTAGAAAATCCCCAGGATTGTGAGGAAGACGAGAAACTAACGACTTCACTCTAGTCATTAGTTCAGAGAATGCCTCTACTTTTTGTAGTTTAAGATTTTCCAATTGATCAAGAATGCGTTCTGTGGAGTTACCTGGGGTAAATGTAGTTGTGAAGGCGGTTTTGAGGGCATCCCAGGTGGTGAAGTGTGCTTCATCGTGTTGATTGTACCATCGATCCGCGAGCCCTTCAAGAGTGGCCGGAAACAAGGCAAGGAAGGCATCTTCTCTCTGATGTAAACCCCTACTCTTACATAGGGAAAGAAACCTCCTGACGTGATCATCCGCGTCCTCATGAGGAGCTGCCTTGAAGGAAGGAAATTTGATGTTGATCCGAGAGAGAAAGTTAGTCAAGTCGTCCCCCATCGCTGCCATGTCCATTGAAGGAGGCGTTGAGTGCCGATCCGATATGCCTCCCGACGATGATGCGTCAGGAAACGGAAATGGAAGTGGTGGAGCTCTAAGAGGGATGTAGTGTAATCTTTTCCGTTGATAACTCTTTATGGGAGTCTTTACGGGACTAAGGGATCCTTCCTTATAGCTGGAGCGAGTATGAGTCATAGACTATCTCTCTAACTCTCTTTCATCAACTCGATACTTCTAAGGGCTGAACTTCTAACAAGTTCAAATTGCAACCAAGGTCCCACCAGGCGTGCCAAAATGAGCACCTGTAGATCAATTTCTTGATCTATATGCTCTATGTGGTGTGTCCTCTTAAGTGCAATATGCACTGTGGGTTGCAATTTGAAGACTCAATGGGGAAGAAAAATAGCATATACAATGACACAGTGAAATAAGAGAAAGAACCTAAAATTATGAGTGAAATGAAAGGGAGAGACTGAAATTATGAATCTAACAGCTCAAAAGAAGATTATACAAATTCTGGGCAAACCGTAGGAGACATAAGCATACATCTTCACTCTAAGAGCTTCACTTTGATTCTCTAAACATACATGCTCACGACTTTAGTCTTCCAACTAGCTGCTCACGAGAAGATTGGCCAATCACTGCTTGCCCACTACTCAGTCAGAGTGCCAAGCTAGCTGATGCCAAATCTACCAAGTGGAGCATTAGTGGTAAGCTAAGAGCTCTACACACACAAGAGAAGGCAAAGCTTCAGCTCTGCATTCCTTCCTCAAGTCTCTCTGAGCTTCTCTCTAAGCTTGTCCTCCCTCTTGTCTCCCCTTTGTTGAAGAAGAGGTCTACTTATATAGTTTTCCTGGAAGTGAAGGATAGCAAAAGGGGACAAAATTAGTTTCTTCTTTGGCAGGCTCTCTGACACTTTTGACAATTTTGGTACTCGAAGCTTCCTCTTGGTCCACTTTTCCTGCGTCTTCACTATCTTCCAAATTCTTGTATTCGGCGCCGTCCACTGTCCATGAGTTCTCCGCGTGCAAGTGGCTGAAAATTTAGTGCAAGTGGCTGAAAATTTAGCTATATGGAGATTTGGGAAATTTAGTCGCTTTTTCAAGTGAAAAATAAGACTAAATCAAAAGTACACCCTTTTCTTAAAAATTAGACTACTTTTGAAGTAAGTAAACTAACTTCATAAAATTGGTAAACTTTTGAGTAAGTCAACTAACTTGTAAAATTTGACTAAAAAAATCGACTATTTGGTCAACTTAGGAAAATTAGACAACTTAGAGAGTTGGCTAGAAAAATCGACTATTTGGTCAACTTAGGAAAATTAAACAACTTAGAGATTTATACGACTTGGGAAAATAGGTCAACTTGGGAAAATCGACTAATTGGACAACTTAGGAAAATTAGACAACTGGGAGAATTAAACGACTTGGGAAACAGGTGAAATGGGAATTTAGACAACTTGGGAAAATAGGTGAAATGGGAATTTAGTCAACTTGGGAAAATAAGTGAAATGGGAAAATAGGCAACTTGGGAAAATAGGTGAAATGGGAATTTAGTCAACTTGGGAAAATAGGTGAAATGGGAATTAGACAACTCGGGAAAATAGGTGAAATGGGAAAATAAGCAACTTGGGAAAAGAGGTGAAATGGGAATTAGGGAACTTGGGAAATAGGTGAAATGGGAAATTTGGCCTTCTTCATGAGCTGGATCCTCTTCCACCATTTTCTCGCTCTTCGTTTCTTTTGCTTCTCCTTTTGTTCGAAATCGAGGTAACTTGCCTTGTGCTTGGCTTCTGCATCTTGAAAAGCAAAACAAAAAATACATAATTTTATGGGTGTATCAAAGTACCCCGGCTACAGCACCTACTCCGGAATACCGGAAGGGGAGTTACTCACCAAATGTAAGGCTTCTTTTGATGAAAAACCCGATAGCTTATGCCACAGCAACCCTCCATGCATTGAAATTCTATTTCCTCCTCAGAATTATGAAAGGCAAGCTTACCTTTACCAACTTATTTATGTGTGATGGGCTGATGTGCATGCTATATTCCAAGCCTTTTTCGTACCATCAGCTGCTTTGGCATTCAATCATAGATAAGAGGAAACGTTTTCTAGCAGCATCCAATCGGGGGCATCTACTTTCCATGTTTTTTCACCATGCATATTCACATGGCTGAGAACTCTACCTGCTTTGCATTCAAATATCACCTCCCTACCATCAGCCAATCCAGCAACTCCACCAAGCGAGGGGCCATCCCAAAGGTCAAGTTATGCACTTAGGTCCAAGCTTCAGCCATTCAACAAGAAGAGGACAAAAATAGTTCCAGATTCCAGGGCTTCTCTCGACATCCTTCCTATATCCGAGCAAGGGTATGCAAAGCTTAAAAGCGGTAAAAAACTCTCATTCCCTCCACACACTCCTTCGAAGACACATGCTCCCACCCCCCCACTCTCATACAGCCACTCCTAACACTAGCTCAGCAACTCCTAATACTTGCCCACCCACTGCATCCATTGTCACACCCATTCCATCCACGGCATCCATTGTCACACTCATTCCATCCACTACATCCATTGTCACACCCATTCCATCTCACCCCACTGCCTCTACTACACCTTCACATACTCCAGAATCCACAACCACAATGACACCACCTACTTCACAACAAGTCACTCCCACACCATGTCTTACAGCATCAGCTCTCGTCCCCTCAATCCCAATTACATATAATCCACCCACCAACATATCCTCTCTCCAACCAATCTCCGCACACAATATTCCTTCCATACAAGCTTCTTTCGCACCTTTTAGCGCTGTAGCAGATACACTTGAGCATATGCTTGAATTATGTGAAGAAGAGAGCTCTTCCTTGGATTCACAGCTAGCGGCTTTACATCGACACCATACTAATGCCACTACCATGCACACCTTGCTAGATTCTCATATCAGGTACAATCAAGAACTTCGAGACCGTATGGACCACTTAGAAGAAGCACATGGAAGAGCTTAGCAGCAACTACTTGCTCTGTCACATCAAGAGCTTCTATGTGAAGAATTGAAGAAGGAAAATAAGGAATTACGCGCACAGATCCAAATTTACCTAGACAAATTAGAAAAGGCAAGGGCTTTACATATTATGGCTACAGAAGTGTTCTTTGAGCAGCCATCTTCTTCTCGGAAGCCATCATGAGTGAAGGCCATCCTACCTCCACCTAGGACTTCACTAGAGCATCAGTAGTTCTTTACTGTTTAGAAGCAGCATCCGTAGTTATTTACTATTTAGATGATTAGTGATGATTTTGGTTCATTTCGATAGCAATAATGTATTTGTCATATCTTGTATTTAGACATGGATAGCCTATATGGCAAAGTTATAATCATTTTGATTTTTGATCATTTTTTGTAGTTCTTGATAACATTGTATATGTAATTTTCACAAGGACAGAAGCATTTCATATTCTGGAAGCACTTCCCATTGAAGCACTCTCCAAGACGGAGAGTGAAGTAGTGGCGGGCAACCTGTATAGATGAAAATGGAGGAGACTAGTCTTGGAAAAGTATCTCGTGAATCGGACCAACATAATAAGAAGAAGTCATTCCAACAATTGGTCTTCATCCACTTACAAACTGGTTTTGGTCTTTTTACAAAATTGTTCTTTCTAGCATTTGTCCACTTACAAACTAGATTGGCCCTTTTTGAAATTCGTCTTAGAAGACGAATTGGCAAATTGGTCTTTTTACTGCTGGTGGGACCTATCTCTCAATTTTTCCTTTGGATCTTATCGGGAGACTGAAGCATATAGAAAAGAGATAGAGTTGGTGGCAGAGTACCGGACTTGGTAGGTTGCAGAGTGCCGAATTTGCCAGAGTACCAGACTTACCAGAATACTAGAAAAGTGCCAGAAAAGTGACAGGGAAGGAGTGGTGGGGTAACCGCTTGTGATAGCAGCCTATATAAAGAACCCTTTCAGATACACTAGATAGGAGAGACGGAAGGTACGAGACAGAGAAGAAGATATACAAGGCATAGGGACATAGGAGTTACAAGTCTTATTAGAAGATTCACAAGTACCAATCAAGGGACAAGGAAGGTACTGGAGAAGGGCATCTAACCTTTGTGGAGTAGCTCAATGGACAAGAGGCTCTGGTCTTGTCGTCGAGGACAAGCAGAGTAAGCCAACTAGAGAGTAAGTCAACTAGACTGAGTGCTTGAAGAGGCTTGTATACTTCAAGTATTATGAGAACCTCTAGCATTTGAGAGCCAACGTGACTATAGTTGTGAGTTAGTCTCAGAGAAGTGAGTGTAGTGACTATTTGTTCACTTTAATGATCCTTTTTATACACTTCCATGCTTCCATTAATGGAGATATTATGTGATCTTGTAGTCTATTCTTGCCGCAACTTATGTGACTTATTTACCTCATGTGAACTGTTGGTCTGTCTAATTTTCTACCGAACTACTGAGTGTGCAAAGCAGCGCATACTGCACTTAGAAAAAGAACCCACCTCGAGCACAGCAAAACAAGAATTTGGTCTATAGCCCACTATTTCAAGATGGAGCTAGTTAGTACCTCATATCCATTCTCATGCTTGTACTACCCTTTTGCATATGGACTATCATAGATATAGCACTCCATACACCCCCCACTTTCATGCATATCTCCACATGCACACGATGGATATCTATATCAGCTTTACCAGTTTTTTCAGCATTTTTATCTTTTTCGATTGACTGAAGACACACCCATGTGCATTGACTTGTCTCATAGGCCTAGTTTTGCCTCCTTATAGACGTAAAAACACTTTCTTTCTTTCTTTTTTCTTCTTCTTCTTCTTCTTTCTCTCTCTCTCTCTCTCTCTCTCTCTCTCTCTCTCTCTCTCTCTCTCTCTCTCTCTCTCTCTCTCTCTCTCTCTCTCTCTCTCTCTCTCTCTCTCCCCCCCAACCTCCCTCTCCCTCCCCAACCCCCTCCTCTCTCTCTCTCTCTATCTCTCTCTCTCTTTATGTGTGTGTGTGTTCTCTCTCTATGTGTGTGTGTTCGTAACCCTAAAATCTGTCGGAAACAACAGTTCGAGTCCCTCTACAAACAAAGACTTAGGGTTTCGAACTGAGACTCATGATGGAATGAGCTTCAAAAAGATAGACTTTCCTCTCTCCTCTTTTTCCTCTTTCATCATTCATCATTCATCATTCATGGAAGCAGAATGTCCTTACCCTGGAGTAATAACTATTGCCCAGAGTTATTAGCCACTCCCACCCTTGCTCCATCGTGCAACGGCCGCACTCCCGTCTTCATCACAAGTCTTTGGGCTCCGCATACTGAGTATTTTTCCATCTTCTAACGCCATGACCGCTACGGCTAAGAAAGAGGATTTGATGAAAATGGAGGACAAACTGACCATATCTATCAAAGGAAACAAGAAGATTGACTCCACTATCATGACCATCATAAACCATCACATAGAGAGAGGCCAAGGGATGGATGAAGACTTTCTCACGTCGAAAGAGGCGAGCCTTTGAGGAGGCACAGGAACTTCAGCTATACCACCTCTTTATGAGTATGGGGAGTGTTGGAGCATGGCATACCCTACGAGAGCCACTCCCGACCACACCTATTAGTTACCTACATACATGGCATGATTATGTTGAGAGATTATATGAGGTACTTGAGCAGCCCCCCATTACCGAGCCACTTGAGCCTCTCCCTACTAGTTCTTCTCTCCACAGCAAAGATGGTTGAGAGGGCCATAGGACTAGTACCACATGGATTGCTTTCACCTTCGTGGATGCAAGAGAAGGAATCAAAAATCAACATAGAGGAATCGCCGGCCTATCCACAATGCATTTTTGAAGATCAAAACGAACAATCAGCCATGTCATCTCAACCTGTAAGGCAAGTAAATCTTGGAAATGAGGAACACTCACAACTGATCTTACTAGCAACATGGCTTTGGGATCATCCGTCCTTGCTCCATCAGGTAACCACTTTCATGCAAAACTTAAAGGATGTGTTTGCATGAAGTTACCATGACTTAGAAGGAATTCCTGTTCATCTTGGAGAGCATTCTATTCCATTGATTCATGATGCTAAGCCAGTAAGAGGAAGGATTTATCGACTTAATCCAAAGTATGCAAAAGCGGTCAGAAAAGAAATAGAAAAGCTAGAGGATGCGAGGATCATTGTCCCAGTGGAGCATTTTGAATGGTTATCATCGATGGTAATAGTCCAAAAGAAGCAATCCAACAAGATTCGTGTTTGTGTCGATTTTCGGGCTCTCAACAAGGTTACGATTCCCGATGGGTTTCCAACCCCATTTTCAGAACAAGTTTTGGAAGATGTGGCTGGTCATGTTTTATACAATTTCATGGATGGATTTAACGGATACAACCAAGTGTTCATCCATCCAAAGGACCAACTAAAATTGCATTTGTAACTCCATGGGGTACGTATATATATACTAAGATGGTTTTTGGATTATGCAATGCTCTTGCCTCTTTCAATCGAGTGGTTTACTCAATCTTCCGATCATTGTCGCCAAAATTCTTGAGAATCTTTATGGACGACTTCTCCACCTTTTTAGGCACTGGATGTTCTACTCCAGTAGAAAAATTCACTGATCATCTTTGTCAATTGGAACACGTTTTTAGTGCTTGCAAAGAAGCCAAATTGAAACTCAATCCAAACAAATGTCACTTTTTGGTGACCGAAGGGACACTCTTGGGTCACATAGTCTCTGCAAAGGTATGGCTCCCGATCCTGACAAAATCAAAGCAATACTTCATATGCCCAAACCAATTAATGCAAAAGAAATCCAGAGTTTCCTAGGACATACCGGCTATCACCGCAAGTTCATAAAAATGTATATTGAGATAACTAAGCCCCTCTCTAGGCTCGTTAGCAAAATGATACCCTTTCAGTGGACTGAAGTAGAAGACAATGCATTCACCCTTCTAAAAAACAAACTTATCAGTGCACCTATTTTAGTAGCACCAGATTGGAATGCTACATTCCACGTTCATGTGGATGCAAGTTCTATAGCGGTAGGAGCCATACTCACGCAACCTAGCAAAGAACATTGGTTGATATAGCAGGACCAACGATCCGTCTTTGATCTCTGTCTTCCATATATTCCTGTCGTGCCACGCTTTCCGCTTCATCTGCTCTTTCTCGAGAGTTGAATATGCTATTGTTCTCTTCTCCTCCAGTTGATGTAATCTGTTCATATTGATGTTACTCATGACTTGCAAATTACGAATCCTTGGATGTCCCACTCCGCTTGATCCTTTTAGAAATTCTAATGGAGCTATTGCTTCAAGACCATATACCAACTGGAAGGGAGTATGTTTCGTGGTTACCTTGAATGTCGTCCTGTATGCCCATACAACACCTAGGTAGGTAGTACCCCATGTCAAGGGATGGAGATAGCACATTTTCCTCAAGAGCGAGATGAGTACCTTGTTGGTGCTTTCTGCTTGACCATTGGCTCGTGGGTAATATGCACATGATTTTTTGTGGAAAATTTTGTACTTCATAAATATTTCAGTTAGGATTTTGTTGATAAAATGAGATCCTTGGTCACTTGTAACTTCAACTCGATAGCCATACCTGCAGAAAATATTTTCATACAAGAAAGAGGCTACCGTATGAGAAGTGCAATCTTTTGTCTCCCTTCTTCCCATTTGGTGGCATAATCAGTGGCTACCAACAAGTACTTCACATTCTGGGAAGAAGTGATGGGATAGATTGGTCCCACAAAATCTAATCCCCATTTTTCAAATGGTCTCCATGATAAAGAAATTTGCAAGGGTTGGTTGTTTAGCTTACTTGGTTTTGGTGCACAACGCTGGCAAGTGTATCATGTCTTTGCATATTTTGTTGCATCTCGAAAAATATAAGGCCACCATAATCCTCCATGTAAAATCCGATGTGCTTTTATGTGACCTGGATAATGGAATGCAACTGTTCCTCCATGGGCTTCTTCTAGTATTTGTTGTACTTCATGTGGAAAGAGGAACAAGCAAAGAGTTTTCAAGACCTTAAACTTGCTTTAGCTTCGGCCCCGATTCTACAAATTATAGATCCGAACAAGCTTTTCCAATTAGAAACAGACGCAAGTTCATTTGCACTAGGAGCAGTACTAAGCCAAGAAGGTTGATCAATAGCTTTCGAAAGCAGAAAGCTAAGTCCTTCTCAACAAAACTACTCTACCTATGAGAGAGAGATGTTCGCTATTATAAATGCTATGAAGAAATGGCACCATTACTTGTATGGATCAAAGTTAACCATAGTCTTTGATCAAGAGAGCATCAAGTGGTTTGCAAACCAACCGGATTTGAGAGGTAGAAAAACTAGATGGGCCAAACAGTTACAAGCATTTGATTATGAACTTAGGTATACGAAAGGAAAGTTCAATGTAGTGGAAGACGCCTTAAGTCGAATGCCTACGTTGAACAACCTAAGTTCTATACAAATTCAAAGTCAATTTATTTCAACTTTGAAAGGAAGCTGCAAAGAAGATCCAAGCTACAGTCAAGTATGGAATGAAGCTCAACAAGCCCAAACGAATAAAGCAAGTCCTTCTAAGGGAAAGTTTAGACACTACTCCCTCCAAGATTAATATTTGCTTTATAAAGGTAAGGTTTTTAGCCCAAGTCTGCCGGACATACGAAGTCAAGTACTTTTTGAATGCCATGATACCCCAAGTGTTGGACATCCGTTAATTAACCGAACCTATGAGTTAGTTAAACGGCATTTTTACAGGCCTAGTTTACATAGATATGTGCAAAACTATGTATCTAAGTGCCATAAATATCAAATCAATAAGTTGGAACGACTTAAAGTCGGAGGATCACTCCACCGTTTGGGGATTCCCAAAGGTAAATGAGAAAGTATCTCGATGGATTTCATTTTTTAATTACCCTTCACTTAGAAAGGCTTTGATTCATTCTGGGTTGTAGTTGATCGATTGACTAAACTTGCTCAGTTTATTCCGATCAAGACTACTTATAAAACTCCAAAACTCACGAGAATATTTGTAAATCAACTTTATAGACTCTATGGTCTTCCAATAGACATAGTTCTGATCGAGATGCTTGATTTACAAGTCATTTTTTGGTGAGAAATTTTTATAGACTTGAAATTAAACTAAGTTTAAGTACAGCCAACATCTGCAGACAGACGGATAGATAGAGAAAGTCAATCAGATCTTGGAGGACATACTTAGAGCTTATATTACTTCTAATCAGACTCATTGGAAAGACTACCTTCCTTTGGCTAAGTTTGCCTATAACAGTGCCAAGAATTCGTCAACTAAATTTAGTTCATTCATCTTGATGAATGGTTCCAACCTAGGTCTCCGTATGCGGTAGAACTTCAAAATGAACGAGTACAAGAAGCTCAAGGATTCCTTCAAGGCACAAACTTTAAACTTAAGATAGCTAAAGAAAACTTAAAAAAAGCTCAAGATCGAGCAAAGGCTTATGCTGATCCGAAGCGAATAGATGTTACTTTTCAGGTTGACAATCAAGTTCATGTGCTCTCTTAAACAAGTAATCCACTTAGCCTATGAGGTTAAGTCTCAAGGTTGTGAAGGAGAAGGTCTTGGGTTCAACCCCCATGGGGAGTATGGGGAGGGAGTTTTGCCCAAGAAGCTCTAGAGCCTTCTAACTCAAGTTAATGTGAGTTAACTTGAGTTCAGAGAGAATTTCCTCGAGTGGCGAGTATGCTAACCACTAGTGGACTCTAGTGGAAGGTACTTAAGTAGTGGTCGAGATCACTTCAACCACTACTAGACTCTAGTGGAAGATATTAAAGGAATGGTGGAGATTGCACATGCACTTGTGGACTCTAGTTACATTTGGTGCCCTTGTTGCGAGCAGTTATATAGACGCATATGGTTGGGAGGTGAGCAGTCATTCATTCGTCAACTAGTTATGTCGTAACGCTAATGTAGTTACATACACTAATATACAGAGATATGTACTTGCAAGCATATCTAGAAAGAGAGTGAGACTTTGATGCTCATAGTTACTATTGCTTGTAACCTTAGAACTTGTGTTCATTCACCCCTTCAGCTAAGTTGTGCCAGCCTCCTCCTAAACTAGCAAGGGGGTCCTTCTAGTAGGCGCTTGCATAGAGGGTAACCTTGAGGCTAGTAGCAGTGGAATTGTTCTTGTGCACTTGTTTTGGCTCAAGGATGTATGTAAGTCTCTTATTGGGAGGAATGCACTATGTTCTCTAATCTTGTGTGTCTAATCTTGTGTTTCTACTGTATGTTTGTTTTGCTTGTCTACTCCATGTTTGTCTAAGTCTTCTACTCTAGTCTAAGTGTGAATATGCAATTGAGAGTTGAGTCTTGGCTTGTTGAGTATTTACTAAAGTGTTAAAGCTTAAATGCCGAAAGCTAACTAATCTAAGAGAAGTGCATTTTGTGTTCCTTGAGATCCACCAACTAATTCACCATCTACAATACCTACCTACATACATTCATACCTACACACCTACACACCTACACACCTACATACATACATACATACATAAATACATACATACATACATACATACATACATACATACATACATACATACATACATACATACATACATACATACATACATACATACATACATACATACATACATACATACATACATACATACATACATACATACATACATACATACATACATACATGCGTGCGTGCGTGCGTGCGTGCGTGCGTACATGCATCCATCCATCCATCCATCCATCCATCCATATATACATACATACATACATATATATATATACATCCATCCATGCATGCATGCATACAAAAATACATACATACATACATACATACATACATCCATCCATTCATCCATACATACATACATACATACATATGGAACTGCATGCATGCATACATATATACATTCACATATGCATATATTACGCACATACATACATACATATATACATGATACACACATACATACACACATGCATACGAGCATACATACATACATACACACACACCCCATATGTACATAATGTCTATCTATAGATACATACATACATAAGTACGTATGTACGTACATACATACATACATACATACATACGTACGTACGTACGTACGTACGTACGTACGTACGTACTTACATACATACATACATACATACATACATATGTACACACGCACGTACGTACGCACGTACGCATGCATGTACGCAGGTACATACGCACGCATGTACGTACACACGCATGTACATAGGTACGTATGCACGTACACATGCATGCACGTACGTACATAGTACATGCATGCATACATATACAAATATATGGGTACATACATAAATACATAGGCATACATGCATATACAGACATACATACATAGGCATACATGCATATACAGACATACATACACAGGCATACATGCATATACAGACATACATACATAAGCATACATGCATGCATCAATAATTTGAAAAAGTGAACTTCCTATGCCATGATCTGCCACTACCTCGAAAGCAGGCAGACCATCTCCTCAATCTAATGGTCTACTGCCTCAATAGCCAGAGGGTCAGCAGTCCTTCCAATTTTGATGAAAGCACCAGGCTATGCTGCCAATAAGGGAGTCTGCACCTTGCAATCAGTCCAACAACTCACTAGGCAGCCACTAATAGGAGAGACATCCCTCTCCAATCGATCTCATTAGCTAAGAGGGACACTCAAATTAGAATCATTAAAACAGAGTAATAGGATAGTTCTGCTGACTCTAATTCTCAGCTTTAAGTCAAAAAATTCTAAGACTTAGCGTACTAGATTTTTTATATAATGTAATGCTATAGTAGCCATTTCCAGTGAAGTAGTTTTTTCCCCTTAATCCATCATCTAAATTTAGTAGATGATGCGATTCCTTTTTTCTAGCACATCAGACTAAAGAAGAATTGTCAGAAGTTCTTCCTTTTCAGGTAAATTAGGTTCAGTTATGATCTGATTTCAAGAAGCCCGATTATTTATCTGAATTTTCTGGAAGAATTATTCAATATTCAAGACCTTACTGAGCATCTAGTAGAGGAGATGTAGTCAGTTTCAACCACATTAACTTCACTGGAATACTGGAGATTAAAACCAGGTTTACCTTGTAATATTCATAATTATTTGTTGCTTTTGGTGTTTTAACAATGAGCATGGAATCGGCTAGCATTTCCCGCAGTTGCATCCGTATTCCTCTACGTAGCTTTGTTGCTGCCTGTACACATCATGGTTCTGAGATCAAGTATTTAAAGCTCGCTTAAAGAAGCCAATCCTTTTCCATTTTATCTGGTTAATTAACAATCAGAAGGAGTGATTTTTTGCTTGGGCAATCTTCACTTACTTCAAGTGAACTGATACGGAAGTCCCATGCAGTAAACACAACAGTTGCATATGGAAATGTGTCAGGGGTGTACACTAGTGCTGAATCACCACTTCCCATAATTCTTTTCGCTATCCTAAGGACAAAGTTATAAAAACCTGTTGTTTCACTTTTTGAAAAATTTCAGGTTCAATTACATAGAAATGTACTGGAATACTACAAAGCAATGTTTCAGAGGAAAATTCCATAAATTACAAAACTTGTTTACTTCATGTACATCTGTGGGGAATCCAATATTAAAGTAAAGTGAAGGAAAAGTGAAAGTCAAAAACAGGGGTATCAGGGGCAATGTCTGAGCGCCCCTCTGCTCCCTCCCCCTTCCCTTACAGCTTATGATGAGATTAGCCTAGCTAGTAAGAACATCAAAAAGTAGTACTCACAAGCAAGTCAAAGATATACTGGGGATGTAATAGAAGCACCTAAAACTTCGTTTTTATTGTAGAGTATAAACATGGAAGATCATACCATAAAAACTCTTCATGCCTGTAACTGAATAACATATTCATACACCATAAAGATACAAAGCTTGGCCTCTTAATATAACTCAAAAAACAAGAGACACGAAAAAGATGTTTGATACAGCCATGAAAAGTGCCCCAGATTTTACTGCTTTTTGTCAAAAAAGATGGGATCTACATAAACCAAAAAAATGGTGGATCACTCAGGCCCAAAAGGTTTGGATGGAGCATTTACCTTTGTGCAATATATTTCTTTAGATTGAAGAACAAACTTGGTACATAGAAATAAGAAATTCCCATAAAAAGCATAATGCATGGTGTAAATATGTAAAAATGATCCATACAAAGTGCCCTTTGCTATTGAGGACTTTTTTAAGGGATGATGACAAGAGCTTTCTGAATGATCAGTAAGAGGATTTCCAAAATAAACAGATTCACCATACTTTCTGACTTATAAGCATTATGATGGAGGGTTTCTATGGTTTTAGATCAATTAAACTAAGGATATAGATGTTATCGTATCAAGTGATTGGGAAATGCATTCATCTTTGTAAAAAAGAAAATATTTACACAAGCGTTTCTATAAAAACTTCTCAAACTACGCATCATCGACTCTATGCATCTAGGTTGCACACATCCGACCTACGAGTCCATGCGTACGACATGTCTTGTCCAGTCCCATCCAATACGATCCCGTACGATAAGTACGGTGAGTTTTCTGGGAAAAGTACACTTCCATTGTGATTTTAGGGGAAGTTCCAATTTTTCTTCTGTTTTAGTGTTGGACACTTCTGTTTTAGTGTTTTAGTATTGGACACTTAAAAACCATGTTCATGTTCCATTATCCTTCTCTTAACCTACAACTGCATGGAACCATAAAGATATAAAGCAAGCTTTTGCACTTTTTTAGCCCCTCTTCTTATTCATATAGCCACTTGCCGCAACCAATTCAGTTCAAACCTCTAACAACACCCCTTTCAAGTTTGTTGCCATCATGGCTCCTATTCATGAAGCCTTTAGAAGATACATACATGTGTGTGTTTGTA
>CM035421.1:180946127-180971127 GCA_020310875.1 Ceratopteris richardii | reverse complement strand
GTTGGGCCAACCTGGAAAGTGGACAAGATTATGGAGATGGATTGTCAGGCATCAACTTGATTTGGTAGCCGTGCAAGAGCATAAGAAGCATGATAATGCAAGAATGCTTGTATATACTAAAGATTTCCAGTTGCGGTATAATGGTAGGACTAATGGATATTCAGGATGTCTCCTTACTATGAGGAAGAATGTAAACTTTACGGTGTTATTTGATGATCCTCAGGGTAGGTTTATTATAGTGCACCTTATGTTGCATGGTACCTCATTTGTATGCATCAATGTGTATGATCCTAATTCTCCTGCGGAAAGAATGAAGACTTGGAAGGAAATGATCGTAGCTATTTAGTATTGTATGCAGCTTCAAATTTGGGAGGAAGCTCGTATTTTGCTATGCGGTGACTTTAATATGGTGGAATCAGAGATAGACTGTACAACTACTTCTTCGGTGATGTCCTCGCAAGAAAGCGCTTCATGGAATGGGATTTTGAATATGTTGAATTGTAAAGATTTATGGGGGTGCATTGGGGGGCATACGCTTCGCTATACGTTTCACTCAAGATCGCATAGAAAAGCTATGAGCAGACTAGATAGATGTTACTATTCACATGTTTATACTTTAAAAGCAATATCTAAAATGTGGATAGATGCTACAGTGCTTCTCTCTGATCATAACCCTTTATTGATATCGCTTGAGGAGGTGGACTGGAATTCTTGTATTCCAAGTAATCTACCTAGAATCCCGCTGAGAATAAATCACTCGTGGATGCATACTTCCCTGTTCAAGTCTAAGGTACAGGATCTCATTCAGCTGGTGCTTTCTTTGAAGGTATCTGCGTGTATGAAATGGGATTATTTTGTTAAAAATTTGCAAGTTGTGATTAGAGATTGTGGGAAGTATTTCTCTAAAGTCCTTAATTCTGCCAAATGTGAAGCTCAGCAGCTTATATTTACTATGACAGAAAAAGTTGATGCTCGGATCATGCTTTCTGATAATGAATATGTCCATCTTTGTAAGGCATATAAATGCTTGGAATTCATGGAGAATCAAGCTATCCAATCTTCAAAAGTGAAAGCAAGATGCATGGAAGTTAATGATTTGCATGCGAATTCTAAATGCTTCTTTGACTTTTTGCGAATTAAGCGACTCAAGGATACGATTTCCCAACTTCACGTGCATGGATCGGTTCTCACTGATGGGAATTCCATGGAAGCAGCATGTTCAGAGCATTTTAGAAACCTGTTTGCAGCATCATATAGATCAGATGAGGCTTGGTTTGATTCTCTTCATGAATCTTTGAGGTACACCCCTCAAAATGTTGATTTTCATATGGAAGCTGCTTGTGAAAAGAGTATCTCAGAGGAGGAGGTTTACATAGCACTCAAGTCTCTAAGGAATGGTAAAGCCCCAGGTTTGGATGGCATCACGAAAGAATTTGTAATGGTTTTTTGGCCTTCACTCAAGAATCTTGTTCTTCAGGTTTGTAATGAAATATGGAGGGATCAAAATATGTCGTATTCTTTTAAGTTGGGAAAGATTAAACTCATACCAAAGCTAGACATTCCCAAATGTATTGGAGATTGGAGACCGATTACAATGATGAGCATTATTTACAAAATTTTCGCTAAAATTTTTGCATTGAGGCTCAAATATATCATTCATAAGGTGGTTCATCCAGCGCAGATCGGGTTTATACATCAAAGATCTATTTATGATCATATTTTTCTCACGCAAGTATTAATGGAGCATGCAGCAACAACTAATCAGGAAGCAATTGGGATGCAAATTGACTTTGAAAAAGCATTTGATCTAATTAGATGGGATTTTATTGCTATCGTACTCAAAAAACTGGTATTTGGTGAAAGAATCTGTAGATTGATATACATACTAGCCCAGGGCAGTGCTTCTTGCGTTGAGATAAATGGAAGGCTTTCTGAACCATTCACTATTGAACGCTCTGTGCGTCAAGGATGTCCTTTAAGCCCCCTTTTTTATGCTTTAGCGTCGTCTCCAATGCTTTATCTTCTTGAAGCAAAAATGAATCCGCAATGCATCCATGGCGTTTCTATTCATGGGGTCCAACAAATCGCAGTTGGCTTTGCTGATGACACATTTATTTTCGCGAAGGCGGAAGAGAAGAATGTCCGAAATATATTGGACTCTTTAACTCCTTTTTCGGAAGCGTCTGCTTTAAAGATAAATATGAGAAAATCGGCGATAGTAAACATCTCTGCATCACATTTCCAATCTCTTAAATGGGATGGTCCTAAGATCGACAGAGGTACTATTTTTAGACATTTGGGTTACCCTTTAGGCATTGGAGTTCCTATTAAAGATAAAAGTGAGTGGGTGCTTCGTAGAATCAGAGGAAAAATAGATAAGTGGTTTCCCTCGCAATGGCCATTGTATGCAAGGATAAGGATTGTGCAAACCTTCATGCAGCCCTACATTATGTATTATTTGCTGCAGCCCTACATTATGTATTATTTGCTGTTGATGGATTGGAAGAAAACTCACTTGCATACCTTCGATAGCTTGGTAAAGAATTTTCTTTGGAACAAAAAGCATACTCGGGCATTGGTGCTCTCCTCGTGGAAGTATGTTTGCAAACCAAGATATAGAGTGGCCTTGGAATCTTAAATTTACACAATCATTTAATGGCTAGAAGAGTAGCATTCTTTATGCGTATTGCCTCCTCTCAAAAGCCTTTATGGGCTCCCATTTTTTGGAAACTTGTGGAAAATGCAGAGGTGAAGTTCAGGGGACGCTGGAATAAGTTTTTCTCACATGCTCCTTTGCAAACTTCCTCATGCATACTAAACTTTTTGATCCATCATTTCAAGTTTGTACTCTCCACTTTGGAATGGAATGGAAGACAGCGTTATGTTGGTAATTCCCTTGCTTCTTTGTCGCCATTCTGGTCGTTTCTGTCCAATCCGCCTATTGCTTATTCCTTGGGAGCCGCAGCAAGATATTTCAATAACAAAGGCATTGATTCCATTGCAAAATGCTATAATTCTAAATGGGCATCTCAAAGTACTCCCAGCCGACCATTTTCACTCAGCCCATCTCAAAGATTCTGTATTTACATGTTGACACAATTTTTGGCCATATCTCTCTCATCCAATGTCTATTTTTGACTTATAATGGCTCATTTCGAAGAGCTCGAGGAGTACTTTAATTTCTGCGAAAAATATTTGTCTTTCATGAAAATTTAAATTTTCTGCAGCACTCTTTAAGATTCTGGAAGTATCGCCACCTATGTTTCCGGGATGCATAACTTCGCGCTTTTGTGTCTGATTGATATGATTTCACTTCCTACTAATTGATCTACTTGAGAAACATGTTGTTGAAGTGTTTGCAGGTCTGGCAAGATTTTGAAAAACATGAGAATCAACCATTTGTAGGTGGCTGCAGACTTTTGGCTTGATTCTGAAGTGATTTTTGTGAGGCTATAATGGTTCTCTTGGTTTCTAAAGTGTATCGCTTCCATCTTTCGATGACTTCATGAAGAACCTCTTTAGCAATCTTCGAAGTGGTAGAAAAAGCTGACTCCATTGAATGCTCTAAATCCAACTTTAGATATTTATAGGAGAGAGAGAAAGCTATGTAGACCAGGGGCCCCGGTCATGTAGTTTGATCAAAAGGTCAAAACGACAAGATTTGCTTAGTGCATAGCTTGAAAAACTGAAGCTGCTATCAGGTGGAGGTAATGAAGCCCCATAAGCTCTCTGGTACTCTGTTTTCAAGATTTTTTTTATAAGCACAGAGCTGCAGGTAATACGAGTTTCTTAAAGGGTGAAGTCTTTGTAGATTGAGAGCAATAGAGGCATTGCGCTCCAGTTATGCATCTGCATCGATAACAAAGAACATAGAAAAGAAAATCACTAGAGGGAAGACATGCATCCAAGCTCCAACAGGTTATATTCATACGCAGATCCCACTCCCATCTCTCTCTCCTTCTTCACCTCTCACCATAGCTCACATAGTGAGCTATGGGGAGAGGGAAGGGAAGCCAGGGAGCAGGAGAAGGAGACACCAAACTCACAGCCAAAAAATCGGAAAAAGAGCCCCAGTAAAGGTGAATGCACGATTTATTATCCCAAGGTACCCTTCACACATATCCCTTTTTCATTAATTCCAAAATATTTACATCACCCATTGTGGCTATGGTTCCAAGGAAAAGTCAAAGAAGTGGCTCAAGGCTTACAAATCAGGGTACAATGAGAGCCTTGATTCTTCATTTAGCAGTAGAAAGCCCATCATAAAGGGATCACAAGGTAACATTACATCCATATCAAAGGGTAAATACGCTCATGAATATAAGACTAGATACAACATCAATATCTCTCATAAGAGTGATTATTATATGGCAAAATTAGGATCTACTCAAAGGGTGGTTACGCTAAATCTTGCACAAAAATAGCATTCTGTGGGAGAATCTGGAGGTTAACATATCCCCCACACTTAGCTGGTGAGCTTCTGCGAACCATAATTATCAAGAAACATACAAATGCATTATGTTAATCTAGACCATTCCTCCTCTTTCCCCCATACTTGATCCCTTTCTCATATTTTTTTCTATTCACCCTTCTCACTTTTCCTTTCTCCTCACTCCATTCCTACACCTCATACACGCCTCACCAAGGAGTGGGAACCATGACATACATAAGTGAAACACAAGCTAATGCATATGGAACACTCTCATGTAGTTGGCTGTATCATCAGCTTTGGGACTGTCATCCTTGGAAAGCTTCACATGTGGCTGAAATGGCACTGAAAGAGGTTTCGCATCAGCCATGTTGAATCTGTCAAGGCACTTTTTCAATGTACTTTTCTTGTAACAAATGCAATGTGCGCTGCTGTCTTTGCTTGTTCATCCTCATTTCAAGGATATGCTCAGATTCCCCAAGGTTTGACATTGAAAACACAGAGTTCAGCTGCTGTTTTAGAGCATTTAGAGTGCACTTTTTCTTCCCAACCAACCACATATCATCTACATACAACACCTGAATGATTGGATCCCCATCACCATGAGTTTCGGTGTACAAACAGTGGTTTCGATGGCTTCTTTTGGACCCATGTGTTTTGTGTAACCGCATTAAACTTCTTATACCATTTCCATGGAGCTTTTTTCAACCCATATACACTCCAATTCAATTTGCATACCAAATGCCCTTTTCCAAGAATGGCATATCTTTCCGGCTATTTCATGGACAACTTTTCATCTAAATCATCATTGTAGAGCCCATGGTACTTATATTTGTACTTGTTGTCCTATTCGTGTATGTGCATGTAGCACTTATGTACTTTAAGGTACTTTGTACTTGCAAGTACTTGTTGCACACTTTAGGTACTTTTGGATATGCACGTCAAAGCAATGGGCTACAATGTAAAGTGAAGAACAGCATACAACTTATATGCAAAAAAAAAGCCCCTCACAAAATTTATATGTAGTACCTGTCCTATCTCTCCCAACTCCTCCACACAAGTGTACAAACCTTTTCGTCTTGTCAAGTGGCTGTAGATCAATTTCTTGATCTATATGCTCAATGTGGTGTGTCCTCTTAAGTGCCATATGCACTGTGGGTTGCAATTTGAAGACTCAATAGGGAAGAAAAAGAAATAGCACATACAATGACACAATGAAATGAAAGAAAGAAACTGAAATTATGAGTATAAGCAGCTCAAAAGAGGATTCTACAAACTTTAGGCAATCAGTACGAGACATAAGCATACACCTTCAATCTAAGTGCTCGACTTCGATTCTCTAAACATACATGCTCGAAACTCTAGTCTTCCAACTAGCTTCTCAAGAGAAGATTGGCCAATCACTGCTTGCCCACTACTCACTCAGAGTGCCGCGCTAGCTGATTCCAATTCTACCAAGTGGATCACTAGTGGTAAGCTAAGAGCTCTACACACACAAAGGGAAGGCAAAGCTTCAGCTGTGCATTCCTTCATCAAGTCTCTCTGAGCTTGTCCTTTGTTTAAGGAGAGGTCTACCTATATAGTTTTTCTGGAAGAGAAGGATAGCAAAAGGGGACAAAATTAGTTTCTTCTTTGGCAGGCTCTCTGACAATTTTGGTACTCTGGAAGCTTCCTTCTTGTTCCACTTTTCCCGCGCTGTCACTATCTTCCAAACTCTGGTATTCGGCGCCGTCCACCGTCCATGAGTTCTCCGCATGCAAGGGGGTGAAAATTTAAACCATATGAAGATCCGGAAAATTTAGTCTCTTTTTTCAAGTGAAAAAGTAGACTAAATCAAAAGTACACCATTTTCTTAAAAAATATACTACTTTTGAAGTAAGTAGACTAATTTCATAAAATTGGTGAACTTTTGAGATAAGTCGACTAGCTTGTAAAAGTTGACTTAAAAAAATAGACTACTTTGAGAAATTGGTGAACTTAGGAATTTATACTACTTAGAGAATTGGTGAACTGGGAAAATTAGGCAACTTAGGAAATTGGTGAAATGGGAAAATAGGCAACTTTGGAAAATTGGTGAAATGGGAAATTAGGCAACTTGGGAAATTGGTGAAATGGGAAATTAGACAACTTAGGAAATGGTGAAATGGGAATTAGGAAACTTGGGAAAATAGGTGAATGGGAAAATAAGCAACTTAGGGAATTGGTGAAACGGGAAAAAACAATGAGGTAGGAAATTGGGAATTCTGTCTTCTTCATGAACATGAGCTTGATCCCCTCTTTTCCATTTTGTTGTTCGAGCTGATCCCCTCTTCTTCATTTTTCTTGCTCTTCGCTTCCTCTGCTTCTTGTCTTGTACTTGGCTTCTACATCTTGAAAAGCAAACATAAAATACATTATTTTAAGGGTATATCAAAGTACCCCACTACAGTGGCACTTGACGCCTTGCACTTTCTCTTCTTCCAAGTGGCATGACAGATATTTTCTGCCCTCTCTCTTTTCTTTTTTCCACATGGCATCATTTGTAGGACATCTCTCCTCCCGTGCACCTTTCATGCTTCTCCAAGGGAATCTCTGAGAAAATCTCTATAAACTCATGTACATTAAGCCTAACCCCTTCATGAATGCAGACACACTCTTCCCCCCACTCTCGGCATATTCAACATCTAGAGAAAGCTAAAGATGCTTGAGAAGCTCTTGAAAGTATGTATTAAACAAATACCAAAGCTAGGAAACTTCAACTCAAGAATGAGTTGAACACAATCAAGAAAAGTTCGAGTCAATCCATAGCTGAATATACTTTGAAGATTAAGGAGCTAAGTGATGCTTTAGCTTCTATTGGCACAACGGTTGAAGAGGAAGATCTTGTGTGTTATACTCTCAATGGATTGAAAGAAGATGAAAGATGGAAGCCTTTTATAAATTCCATTAACTTGAAATATGCATATCCAGGTTTTGAACAACTAATCCCTCATTTTGTCATAGAAGAGCTTAGCTTTGGTGGCCCCAAAGGAAAGGACAGCCACAAACAAATGTTATATGCAGGCCGAGGTAAAGGAAGAAACTCAAGAGGAGGCTCAAGAGGAAAAGGAAGAGGTCACAACAACTCAACTACAATCAAAACAATTCGGAAGACAACAAGGATGCATCAAATGCAAACACACAAGGAAGAGGTCGAGGTAGAAGTAGAGGAAGAGGCCGAGGCTCCTACAATTCTCATAAAATATAACATGCTATCATTGTGGTAAAGTAGGACACTATGCTAGTGATTGTTGGCTGAAGAATGGAAGCCCAAATGGAAGGCTTCAAGGTCATTGCTCGAGGTAGAAGACAAGGAAGGATGTTCACTTTGGACGTCCAATATCCACATCGAAAGGTCATGTACATTCAATGTGGGAACAAGAAGATTTCAGAGTTGGACTTACGGCACCAAAGAATAGGACACATCAACATTCCAAAGCTGAAGGACATGAGCAAACATAAAGTGATAAGAGGTCTTCCAAAATTTAATAGCATTCCACTACATGAGTTATGTGAAGCTTGTCAACTAGGAAAGCAAACGAGGAAGCCATTCAAGAGGAGCAATTATGTTTCCCCAAATGTCTTGGACTTTATACATACAGATGTATGGGGACAAACCCAAGAAGCATCAATGACTGGTAATAGATTAATTGTCACCTTCATTGATGATCACTCAAGAAAGGTATGGTTTTTTTGTATGAAGCAAAAATCAGAGGTGTTTTCTATATTCAAAAGATTCAAAGTTTAAGGTGAAAAAGAAACATGAAGGTCTATCAAAACCTTAAGGTCCGATGGTGGAGGAGAATACTTCTCCAAAGAATTTTCAGATTTTCTACAAAAGAATGGGATCAAAAGGCAGTTTACTTGTAGGTATACACCACAACAAAATGGAGAAGCTCAGAGGAAAAGTAGGCAAATTGCTGAAATTGCAAGATGCATGCTCAACGAGATGAAGGTACCATTGTACAATTGGGCTTAAGCTACCATAACTTCCAATTACTTGATGAATAGGTGCACAACATCGAGAATACATCACTTGACTCCAAAGGAGGTATATTCCGGTAAGAAACCTGATCTTACACACCTCAAAAGTGTTTGGATGTGTTTGCTTTGTTCACATTCGACAAGAAGTTAGAACAAAATTAAAACAAGGTCAGAAAAATGCATTTTCATTAGCTACTCGACGGAGCAAAAAGGATACAACTGTTACAACGCTAGAACAAAGGAAGTAAGAGTCTCGTGAGATGTGATCTTTGATGAACTAAGATCATGGTATGAAGATAAAGGAAAGGAAAAGATTCTTGAAGAAAATTGTGATGATTATGTAGGAACAAATCAAAGAGAGTTCAATTGATCACAAAGGTTTCAGGTCCAGAGGAATCTACATCAAATGAAGAATGTTCAACATGGAGGGGGAGTCATTCTTTGTCTCCAAATTCAACTCATAGTAGAGCCGAAGAAACAAGTGCTACTCCAAACAGTGAGATAGATGCAAGTGAAGAAGAATATGAAGAGGTAATCACTTCGAAGGTAAAGCTGAATAGGTTAAAGAAGCAACTTTCTAAAGGCAATGAGAAAAGATCTTCAAGGAAAAGGTATCCAACTCAAAGGCTGAGTTATGATAGTTTCATGGCGGAACATTTTGCATACATGATGCAGGTTATCAAAGACAAAGAGCCTGAGACATATCAAGAAGCTTGCATACGAAAGAAGCTTCCATTTGAGTTTTGTATTGAGAGCAGCAAGCTATCTAAGGTGAAGCTGTTTGTCCAAGTGCTGGATATACAAGGGTTCACTACACGTTTTCGTTGCGCAAAGGAGAACTCATTCTCCACACAAATCAGGTTTAATAGGTGGCTTTACTTGCTAAAATGTGACTATTTTGTGGTCATCTTTAGTGGCACAATTGTTTTTGAGCCTCCTTTCCTCATTAGATACAACATCTCAGCTTCATATTACCTTCTTGACTCAACATAACCAAATTTTGTAGCCTATTTCACCTTCATCACCATAACTTATGAAGATGCTTTTCATGGACTTTGCATCTAACTTACTCGTCATGAGATTTTATGTATACAAAAGCATCACAATCAAAGATGCATAAGCGGTCATATGATGTTGGTATCGGAGAGCAAACCTCTTTGGGGATTTGGGATTCGACCTTTTAAGGATGCGTGAGGGGAACTACAAACATGAACTTAAATTTAAAGAGCCTCTCTCCAAAATCCATGAGGAAGATTAGCTCTGGACAAAATGGATGTTACCCTCTCACATAAAGCCCTATTATACCTTTCATCCACATTGTTGGAAGAAAGGTTGTATGGGTGACTGTTGATTTTTGTTGATGAAGTCTTATCATTTGGTTCACTTGGGAAGACTCATCTTAATGATCTTCCAGATTCATATCAGATTTTTGCTTCTTCTCTTCAATTGATGATGAAAGGCAATCCAAATGCCTTAACATTTGAGGAGGTAGTCTCTGTTGTGTTGCAGGAAAATTAGTCCAAGAAGAACCAAGTCCATTATGAGTGTTGCAGATCAAGCTTTCTTAGCTATTTAGAAGGGAAAGGATAAATGGAGCTCATCTACTAGTAAGTAGAAATCTGCTAATGTTGCACAGTCAAAGAAGGAAGACAAAGATGATAAGAAAACACAAAAGCAGAAACAATTTTGCAAATATTGTAAAGAAAATGATCATGTCATAAAGCGTTGTCCAAAGTTGAGGCAAAAGAGGCAAAGAACAAAGAGGCTTGAATGGTTGTTGCACAAGCCTCTACACCAAAAATAGAGTCTGCTAATCTTATGAAGAATGAAGAATGGGAGTTTACTATTGCATGAAGTTATGACCCATCTTCTGATGAGCCGCTTATATCTGCAGTAGACTCAGATGTTTGGTGCTTTGATTGTGGGGAAACCAAACATATTACCTCATAGCATAGTTTCCTAAGTTCGCTTCAGCCTTCCCCATAGGGAATAGTGTCACATGGGCCAACAACTCCTCATATCCTGCAATGGGAGTTAGTAAGATCATTTTGACTACTAATGACGGTAGTTCTTTCACATTGTCAGATACATTGTATATGCAAGGGATCATCAATAATCTATTGTCAGTCTCAGCATTAGCCAAGATTGGCTTGGTTGTCAAATTTGTTCCTAAAAAGTGTATAGTTCATGATCTTTCAAATGGCAATTATATTATTGCTTCTGGCATTTTATGTCTTGAGCTTTATAAGCTCATAAACTGCAAAATTTGTGAATGATTGAACATGTGGAGTTCAAGATTCTCAGGCTAGGTCATATTCAAAGCTTTGGCATGCACGCTTTGGTCATCTGAATTATGTTAGTTTGCTATGCCTGCAAAGATCTGATATGGTGTCCTCTCTGCCCAAACTTGAGGCACCTTGTAAACATGTATGTGAAGGCTATAATTTGGGCAAAATGAAGCATTCTTCGTTCCCTAAAGATGGTTCAGTTAGAGCATCTCAGAGTGATACATGGGGTCCTATGCAAACACCTTCTTTTGGAAACTATCTTTACTTCGTGATCTTCATTTGAATTTTCCAAGCATGCATGGGTTTATCCATTGAAAGCAAAGTCCCTTCTTTTGGGAACTATCTTTATGTCATGACCTTCATCGATGATTTTTCCAGGCATGCATAGGTTTATCCATTAAAAGCAAAGTCTTAAGTGTTCGTGTGCTTCAAACAGTTTTTGGTTGTGGCTGAAAATCTGTAAGCATGTAAATTGGGCACCCTCCATTCTCATCGAGGGAGGGAATACATGTCTTCTGATTTTAATGCATTTCTGGATCAGCATGGGATAAAACATCAGTGTACAATGTTGTATACACCTCAACAAAATGGAGTTGAAGAAAGAAGGAACAGATCTATCATGGAGATGGCGAGGTGTATAGTCAAAAGTCAAGCTTTAGCTTCTCGCTTAAGGCTCTTATGTATGCAACATATGTACTTAATAGGTGTTCGGTCAATGCACTACAATCTATCATTCGATATAAGGCTTTCGATGGTTGAAACCCATCTCTTTCTCATCTCCATGTCTTTGGTTGTCTGGCATATGCGTCAGTGCCTGAACATCAAGAAATTAGATGATAAAGTAGTGAAATGTATTTTTGTTGGTCATAGTTCTGAAAGCAAAGGCTATCGTCCTATTATCCTCATACTAAATGCATATGCATTTTGGTTAGCCATGATGTTATTTTTGTGGAAGATGTAATTCAACCATTACTTTCATGTACTAAGGAGACATCGGTTAGCTCCAAAGACATTTACGACACTTTGCTTCGTCTTTTTACAGGTGGACAATCAAGTGTGCTAGTCCAAATGAAGCAATTTCTCAACCTTTACAAGTTCCACATGATGATGGAGATCATCCCAGTTCTAATGCAAATTTACATGATACACTTGTTGATGAGAGAGCTCATATAGAGGAGGCAAAAACTATGCCTAAATGGCTTGTGCAAACTTTAAGAGATAGCAAATTAGATGCATCTTTGTCATATCGTACTCGTTTAGGCTCTCATAATGTTTGCTTTGCATCAGATTGCCATGCGATGGCCTCCTCTAGTCTTTGTGACGAGAATGAGTGTGTTTCTTTTGACGAAGCACGAAATTCAGAAAATTGAATGGATGCTATGCAATCAAAATATGTTTCTATTGATCAATCGTACCCGGTCTTTATGTGATTTGCCTCCCGGCAAAAAGGCCATTGACACTAAATGGGTATACAAGCTTAAACATAAGCCTGATGGAACAGTTGACAGGTATAAGGCTAGGCTTGTTGCAAAAGGTTATGCTCAAGAGAGATGCATTGATTTTGATGAGACCTTTGCACCCACTTGCCGAATGACCACCTTTCGTAGCATGTGTGCACTTGTAGCTCATCATGATTAGAATGTACATTAGTTGGACATTAAAACTGCATTTCAAAATGGTGACTTACATGAAGATGTGTATGCATTTGAACCTTGTGGTTTTGTGCAGAAAGAGTATGAAAATAAAGTGCGAAGGTTGAAATAGATATTATATGTTTTGAACAATGTCACAAGGGGACGCGTCCCCGGGCCCTAGGGACGCCGGGACGCCGTCCCCGAATGGAAATATGGTAGGACGCCCAACCGGGATGGTTGGCGTCCCCTTAGCCAAATGTGGAACATAGGGACGTCCTCGGGACGCATCCCCGGGACGGTTCTCTGAGCACAGCAGCAATTAGCTTAATTCCTCTTGGGGAAGTCTAGTTAGCTTAAAGAGCTAACTTTCAAGAGTAATTTCATCAAAAATAACAAAGCACACACTGAGAATGAGTTTTAACAAGTGATGATATCATCCCGATTTTCACGGGCTGCTACAGAAATAGACCAGTGAGCAGAAAAATCACCATAACTCAAAATGTAGAAATCCAATGATTATGAAAATTTGTATGGTTATACTAGATAGTAAGCTAAATCCAACAAGCTTTAAATCACTGAATTTGGATAAGTAACCACTGAAAAATGGCTCTGACAAGATGAGTGAAAAAGTCGGGTACCTGACAGAGAAGTGAAGATGAACAGACCCTGTTGACTTCAAATGAACATAACTGAAGATTGCAACATCCAAATGACATGAAAATTTGTGAGCATATAGTAGACTTATAGAGATAACTTTACCAAGTTAAATCACTGAAAATGATGCACCAAGCTCAGAGAAAACATCTCTGCAAGCTGACTGAGAAAACTGAGAGTAATGGTAGTGAGTAGTACACTTCACAAGAACATGGAAAGATGAAACCAAATAATCATGAAAATGAAAGTATATTTCTTGTACAATACAATGACTTACTGATACATATGTGTGCCTTGTAATCACACCTTGATATGGCATAAAGCTCAGCTCTTTGAGGTCTTCACATAGGTCTCTCTAACCACGACTAAAACTGCCATCTATTTATAGTTGAGTTTGGGAGGCTAACTTCCCTCAATCACTCTCCAATCAATCAATGATTAATTTGATTCTCTACCTACCACAAATCACGAATTCGTGGCTCCTCTTTCCATTCTTGATCATGTGGACTCAACCACTTAAGATTCTCTTACTTTTACATTAAGTAAACTCTCCAAAAAATTACAAGAGGTAGTTCACAAGTGAACTTTACATAGTCTTCTTTTTAAAGCTTCTTCTAAGACTTTGTGAGACTCAAGCCAATACTTAGGCTTGTCATAGACTTGCTCCAACAGCTCCCCCTCAAGCCAAGTATGCTTGAGGTCTTCAATCTTCCAAGATTACCTGCAAACCTATCATAGCCTTGAATTTGCAAAGCTTTGTACCATCCAATGCTTTGGTTAGAATATCTGCACATTGTTGATGAGTGGACACATATGATATTTGAATCTCTTTGCTTAGAACCTTTTCTCGTACATAGTGATAATGAACTTCAATATGTTTAGTCCTTGCATGAAAAATAGGATTAGCAGCCAAATGAATAGAACTCATATTGTCACCAAAAATAGTTGGAGTTCCAAACTCCAATCCAAGATCTTTGAACAATGTCTTCATCCACATAGCTTCTTGTGTAGCTATGGCAAGACCTCTATATTCAGCTTAAGTAGAAGAGAGAGCAACTGTGGGTTGCTTCTTGGATGACCATGAAATAAGCTTTGAACCTGCAAAGGTAAGATAACCTGAAGTGCTCCTTCTATCTTCCTTGGAGCCAGCCCAATCTGCATCAGAAAATAGCTTCAAACCTAAATCAGATACATAAGGATAATAAAGTCCTTCATTTATGGTTCCTTTGAGATACTTGAGAATCCTTTTGGCAGCATCCATATGTGGTTTCCTTGGTGTGTGCATAAATTGGCTTAGCACACTCACACTGTAACATATATCTACTCTTGTCAATGTGGCATAGTTGAGACTACCCAATAGACTTTGATATGATGTGATGTCCTCTATGAGTTCACCTTCATGTGAGCTCAATTTGTGATTGACCTCCATTGGAGTACTTGCAATCTTACAATCTTGCATCTTGAATTTTGCCAACATGTCCTTAATGTACTTCCTTTGAGTGAGAAACAAACCATGATCTTTGTAGACAACTTCCAAACCTAGGAAGTAGGTAAGTGAACCCAAATCACTTATCTTGAACTCTTCTCTCATCTGATCTTTGATCTTCTTCATACCATCTGCACCATTTCCTGTCAATATAATATCATCTACATATACACATAGATAGATGACCTCAGAATTACTCTTTTTAATAAAGAGTAAGGATCTGCCTTGCTTGGTTGAAAGCCTTTGTCCTGCAAGAATGAAACAAGCCTGAAATTCCAAGCTCTTGGAGCTTGCTTGAGACCATACAATGCTTTGTTAAGTTTACACACATAATCAGGATAAACTTGATTCTCAAAACCAGGTGGTTGTGCCATATATACCTCTTCTGTTATCCAACCATTCAAAAATGCATTCTTTACATCTAGTTGAAGTATCTTCCAATTCTTGGAAGAGGCAATACTAAGCAAAACCCTAATAGTAGAGTTTATAGACCCATCTTGAGCCTATTACCTTCATGGATGAAGTCTTGGGCACCAAATCCCAAGTGTTGTTTTCCTCAAGTGCTTCGATCTCTTCCTTCATTGCATGCTTCCATTCTGTTTTTGCTTTGGCCTCTTCAAATGATGATGGCTCCTCTTGGTTTATGTCCTGTGCTATGTATATAGAATGTTTAGTTACTAATGAGGTGTCAAACCCATACCTTTCTGGTTTTTTCTTTTCCCTCATAGATCTTCTTAGGCCATGATGTGATGATTCTGCCTCATGTCCAAGTTCCTGCAATTTTGCTTTACCTTTAGACTTCCATGCTTTGATCTTTTCCATGTGAGATTCTTCATCATCCTCTGAGGTGTCTTGTTCTTCAATCTTTGATTGTTCTCTACCAAGCTTTGGAAAATCTTCTTCAAGATCATATGGTAAATTGATCTTCCTGCATGAATCTTCATACCATGAATTGTTCTCATCAAAAACTAATCTCTGTTTACCAAGAATCCTTTGTTGGTAGGGTTGTATAACCTGTAGCCCTTTTGATTGTTGTCATATCCAATAAATACACACCTTTCTGCCTTTGGATCCATCTTGCCTCTAACCTGTGAAGGAACATGAGCAAAAGCAATACATCCAAAAATTTTACAATGATCTAAGCTTGGTCTTCTTCCATTCCAAGCCTCATATGGAGTCATCCCATCAAGGGATTTTGAAGGGAACCTGTTAATCAAGTAAGTGGCTGTAGATACAGCCTCAGCCCATAAGTAATTAGGTAAATGCTTTTCATTTAACATAGACCTTGCAGCTTCAACAATTGTCCTATTCCTCCTTTCTGCCACTCCATTTTGCTCAGGAGTGTACCTTGTAGTTACCTCTCTTTTGATTCCTCTTTCTTGAAGAAAAGAATCAAAATCATGGGAGAAGTATTCTCCCCCTCCATATGACCTTAGCCTTTTTAGTGATTTACCTGTTTGATTCTCCACAAGAGCCAAATATCTTTTGAAACATGAAAAAACTTCATCTTTGTGTTTCATAAAGAATAGGATAGTCCATCTGCTGCAATCATCAATAAAGGAAACATAATACCTTGATCCAGATATTGAAGCTTCCTTGCTAGGTCCCCATACATCTGTATAAACCAACTCAAAGAGATCTCCATGCATATAACCTTTCTTCATGAATGGTAACCTGTGAGACTTTCCAAATTGACATGCACTACACTTATAAATCATATGTTGTTTTGACAAATTAGGAAGTCCAAGTACACTTTGGTCCCTGCAGATTTGCTTTAATGACCTTTCACCAATATGTGCTAACCTTTTGTGTCATACTTCCAATTCTGTGAGTGTCTGACTACCATAATTAAAGAGAGCAATGTTTCTAGTGTCCTGTAATTCAAATGTGAACAATCTACCTGTCTTTTCACCTTTTGCAATTCTTCTGAATCCTTGACTTGGATCTTCAACAAATGCTCCTGCTTCTGTGAGCCTGACTTGCAACCCTTTCTCTACTATCTGCCCAACACTTATCAAATTCTTTGTAATGGTAGGGACATAGAGTACCTTACTGAGTAGGTTGATGTTTCCATCAGATGCTTTGACATTGCCTATTTTCTCCACAGGATGTTTTGTATCATCTCCTGTTTGTACCTCATGCTTATTCCTTGGATCTTCTAAATCTGATAGGAGTGCCACATTTCCTGCCACATGATTTGAACAACCTGAATCTATGTAGAAAACATGCTCATCAGATTTACCTTGTGGCATAGCCATGTTCATGATCAATAATGAATCCTCTTTGTTTGAGTCTTCTGTGTAGTTATTGTAGTCTCTCCTTCCTTTGTAGCCTCCTTGATAGTTTGAATGATTGTAGTTGTTGTAGTTTCCATGGTAGTTGTTGAACCTTCCTCTTGAGTAGCCATAACTTCCTCTATTGTATCCTCTGCCTCTTTGATTCCTGGAATTCCTAAAGCAATTTTCAGTTGTATGATTAGTTAATCCACAAATAGAACATGAGTTGGAGTCTTTGGATCTCCCCCTGCCTTGTCTACCTCCTCTTCCTCTACCTCTGTCATGTCTTCCTCTACCTGCATAGTTAGCTTGATATGTACCTGCTTCATCATCCACTTTCTTTGCCTTTCCTTTGTTATCTTTAGACTTGCTTTTATCCGTGTATAAAGCTGAAGATTGATTACCTTTAGAGCTTTCTCCATTCTTTATAAGCTTTGCCTCTTGAGTAAGTAGTTTTCCAATGAGTGTGTTGAAATCAGGTACATGCATGTCCATGTACAAATCCATAGCTGTGGTAAATGCTTCCCACTTGTCATCTGCCTTCAAGCCATTGATGACCTGCCTTACAATTTGCTCTTCATCTATTACTTCTCCAATGCTTCCCAACTGATCTGCTATGTCCTTGAGCTTTGTGACAAAATCAGTCACATTTTGTTTGGGAGCCTTCTTGAGAGTTGTGAAATCCAGCCATAGTTGATGCTTCCTAGCTTTGGTACTTGAAGAAAAGAAAGCTTCAAGTGCATCCCACACTTCCTGAGATGTCTTACAACTTCTAATGTGAGGCAACAAAAAATCTGAGATAGAGTTGAGGAGATAAGACCTTGCAAGTGCATCCTTGGAGCACCATGTGCTCAATCTTTCTTGCTCTTCTTGTGTTGGTTGACTTTTGTTCCTGAAACTTGGCATAACTTCATCTCCAGCCACATAACCATATAAACTTCTACCTTGGAGATAAGCTTCCATCCTTAATGACCAAGCTGAGTAGTTACCTCTGTCCAATTTGTCAATTGATGAAGGAAATCCATCTGCCATGTTGTCCAACCTTGCTCTGATACCACTGTGAAGAGATGGATAAGTATGTGCTTGAAGATGAAGAGGTGTTGCAAAATCCTTGATCTACACGAGCCAAATGAACTCCAGGAGTAGATGGTGGGCCCTTTTAGCTTGCCAATGGATGTATTAGACACCCTATGTACCTTGGAAGATCACTCTCAAAAAGATAGATCAAAACAGATAAGTTGGAGTTAGCTCAGAGGTGAAAACTTGCTATTCTTGGTTCATACACCTGTCCAGTGTTTTACATAATTGTCTGAGGACAGCAGCAATTAGCTTAATTCCTCTTGAGGAAGTATAGTTAGCTTAAAGAGCTAACTTTCAAGAGTAATCTCATCAAAAATAACAAAGCACACACTGAGAATGAGTTTTAACAAGTGATGACATCATCCCGATTTTCACGGGCTGCTACAGAAATAGACCAGTGAGAAGAAAAATCACCATAACTCAAAATGTAGAAATCCAATGATTATGAAAATTTGTATGGTTATACTAGATAGTAAGCTAAATCCAACAAGCTTTAAATCACTGAATTTGGATAAGTAACCACTGAGAAATGGCTCTGACAAGATGAGTGAAAAAGTCGGGTACCTGACAGAGAAGTGAAGATGAACAGACCCTGTTGACTTCAAATGAACATAACTGAAGATTGCAACATCCAAATGACATGAAAATTTGTGAGCATATAGTAGACTTATAGAGATAACTTTACCAAGTTAAATCACTGAAAATGATGCACCAAGCTCAGAGAAAACATCTCTGCAAGCTGACTGAGAAAACTGAGAGTAATGGTAGTGAGTAGTACACTTCACAAGAACATGGAAAGATGAAACCAAATAATCATGAAAATGAAAGTATATTTCTTGTACAATACAATGACTTACTGATACATATGTGTGCCTTGTAATCACACCTTGATATGGCATAAAGCTCAACTCTTGGAGGTCTTCACATAGGTCTCTCTAACCACGACTAAAACTGCCATCTATTTATAGTTGAGTTTGGGAGGCTAACTTCCCTCAATCACTCTCCAATCAATCAATGATTGATTTGATTCTCTACCTACCACAAATCACGAATTCGTGGCTCCTCTTTCCATTCTTGATCATGTGGACTCAACCACTTAAGATTCTCTTACTTTTACATTAAGTAAACTCTCCAAAAAATTACAAGAGGTAGTTCACAAGTGAACTTTACATAGTCTTCTTTTTAAAGCTTCTTCTAAGACTTTGTGAGACTCAAGCCAATACTTAGGCTTGTCATAGACTTGCTCCAACATAACGTGCTTCATACATGTATTCACAAAAAACACGTTTTTTTTATAGCTTTGTTTTTATTATCCTTTTCATATGTGAGCAAATTCATTATACAATAATTACTCATTTGATATTTTTGAGAAAAATAAGCATTTTTGAGTGCCATCCCGAGGACGCGTCCCCGGGACATCCTAGGCTCCGTTTCTGTCCCGGGGACACTACCGTTCCCGGGACCCGTCCCCGTCCCTGTCCCCGTCCCCTGGTGACTTTGGTTTTGAAGCAAGCACTACGTGCTTTGTACGAAAAGATACATGCCTACTTGATTGCACATGGTTTTGAGAACAGTCCAACTAAAAGCACCTTATATGTTAAGCGTTCATATGATGTACTTCTGATCATTGTTATGTATGTTGATGACATGCTGTTGATTGGTCCTAATGAGAAGCATATTGCTGAATTTAAGGCTAATTTGCATGCCTCTTTTGAGATGTCAGATTTGGGACATTTGCATCATTATTTTAGCATTCAGTTTATGCAAGTTGATGGGAAAAGCTTTGTGTCAAACAAAATATATTGACACTTTATTGCAGTGTTTTGGCCTTGAAGATTGCAAACCTATTGCCACTCCTATGGAAAGAAGTTTACGGTTGAGTCTTCATGATGTTGGAGATGCATTTCATGTTGTACTATATAACTAGGTTATTGGATGCTTAATTTACTTATGCATAGCTCAGCCTGATAATCAGTTTAGTATCTCTCTGATGAGCAAGTTTATGCATTGCCAAGGTGTCAAGCATTAGTAGGCGGTTAAGTGCATCTTTTGCTACTTGAGTGGTACCCAGCTAATTGGATTGTTTTATCCCAAGGAGGGATCATTACTGCCAGATTTACATGCTTTTTTTGAGTCATGATCGGCTAGTTGCTATGACACTCGTGTCTCCACTAGTGGTTTTTGCTTCATGCTTGGTAGCTCATGCATACCTTGGTTGAGCAAGAAGCAGCCTAGTGTGGCCACTTCTAGTCGTTAGGCTTAGTTTAGGGAAGCTTTTATAGAGACTGTTGAGTGTGAGTGGCTTAGACTCCTTTTGACTTATTTGGGTGTTGGTCAGTCAACTGCCACCATTATCTTCATCGACAGTCAAAGCTCATTGAAAGTTGCAAGGAATCCTATGTTCCATGCTCGCACAAAGCACATTGAGGTGCATTTTCATTATGTCAGGGAGAGGTTCTCTGCTAGAGAGATTAGTTTGGCATATGTGCCCACACAGGATAACATTGCATACCGTTTCACAAAGGTTGTGCCTAGGGAGAAGTTTTAAGCTTTCCGGAAAGCTATAGACTTACTTGGATTGATCTTTGTCCACATAGGTTGGTTCTACCTTATACATGAGTGCGAGCTGCATGTCCACCGCATCACTCCCTGGGGAGATTTGTTGATATATTTCAGTAGTGAAATGTGTGAACACACTTAGGACCTCCAGGGCACTTTCTTCCCTCTTTAGGAGGGTTTTTTCCCCTGACTTGTCTATACGCCTATAATCCTAACAGGTCACTTATCTTTGTATATTCACTTGATAATTCATTCACTTGTCTATACGCCTATAATCCTAACAGGTCACTTATCTTTGTATATTCACTTGATAATTCATGCAGTGTTGTGTTCTGCTTCAAGCTTCTTCTTCTTCCTTGTGTTATTTGTGTGCTTGCGCAGACCTCGAACTCCAACATTTTCTCTATTCTACCTCTAACAATATTTGCTAAATCACTTACCTCTCCACTTGCTTTCCTTCTAATCTCTTTATTGAGACTAGAACTGTTACATTGAAAATCACACCGGTTTTTGTTTATTCATGGAAGATCTTTATGAGTAAGTTGATGGTTGTTGGTGTGGTTTTGAACCGTGTGGCGAAAGAAAATCGTGAGGGGGAATTGCATAAAGGCATTCTTTTAAATCATGCTTTTCACATGGAGTATGTTAGATTTTAAGTAGCCTGGGATACATGAGAGTAAGGGGGATACGTTTTTCCCTTAGTGAAGTGTATGCTACCATATCCCTAAATATTTCATTTGTGTGCATGTGCAAGACAATGGCCCATATGAGGTGAGAATGTATCAGCACATGACCATCCATCAAAATGATAAGATTTATTTTATGAGTAGGTTCTTATGCAAGTGTCGCCCAAAAGGAAAATGGAAATGTAAGTGATTGGTCCACCCTTTGCTCTTGGGAAATTATTATTATTTTTTTCCTTGTTCTTATGCGTAGGAAGGACAACTCGTCGAACCCATGGGAACTAAAGAGAGCCATGGGAACTAAAGAGAGAATGGTACGTGCTCTTAAAGAGAAGGTAAGGCGGTGGCCAGCAGGCTGTGAAGATGTCAGAGAGGAGGACAGTAGGAAGTGGCCCTTCATGTCACATGCTTCCCCTAAATACACACGGGGGGGTTCTTTTTCGAGGTTGCAGACAAGAAGAAAGGAGAAAAGCTTCTTAAAAGAGGTGAATTTGTGGCGGCAGGTCTTCTTCTTCTTCCCCAAATTTTTTTGTGGCGGGCTGCGCTAAAAGGGGGGGGGGGGGGGGGGGGGGGACTGCTATCTTTTCTCTTGCCAGGAAGAAGGGAGGGAAGTCCATCCGATCAGCGGGCAGGAAGGGAGCTTCTTCTCATTGCCAAGAGGGAGGTTTTGGATGCACGGGTCGCAGCAAGCAAAAAAGGGAAAACTTGGTCTAGTTGGTGTGCAGAACAGTGTTTCGCTTCTCTCCTCCTTTGCCTGCAAATTTTTTGGTATCACGATGACTGGGAGGATTCAGCTCAGAAAAGAATGAGTAATGTCAACTTTTGCTTGTTGCAATGGTATGTATTATGATTCGAACAATGCCAAGAAGATCGGTATGGCCTTTGCGCACAGGGATGCCTTTACACCGGCATGTGAGCTTCTTCATGGTGGCTTCCATTTAGTGTGTTGCACAAAGGTCCGCAGCACTGCCCGTAACGGTAAATGCTTAAACGTTAGTTTACCGTTACGGGCTATTCGTGCTAATACCATAAAGGTGCTATGCATAGAAAACTAAAGTAAACGTTGTAGCCTAATGGATTAAGCTAATACCATTCCCTTTAGGTTTTCGCTTAACCGTCGCTCCTTTAGGTTAAGCGAAAACCAAAACCGTTAAGGCTTAAGCGTTTTCGCTGTAGCCTTCTCACTTTCAACAATACATCCGTTTCGGAGTGGGCGATAGGGGAGGTAACACTTTTAGGGAGGACAGGTATTAACACTTTCTAACGCGGAGTAACCAATTCTACACAATTTCTAACGTAGTTTACCTGTTTTCCTTTAACTCTCATGCATATGGAGAAGATATAAAGGGAGAAAGAAAACACCGACTTTACTTAAAAGATGATGTTATTAGCGGAATTCCATCTCAGTGGTCTCACCCTATGTTCTTTGTTGGGAAGCATTATTCCCTCGGTTTATCTCGATTTTGGAATATGACGGATATGAATCATCGGTCTGCGCGCTTTTTTGACGACTTCCTCGTATCTTTTGGTTTCTCGGACATAATCCGATAATTCCACAGCCAAATTTTAATTCGTGGAAACTATTCGATGGCTTCCCCATTCAAACATCAATTTCATTATAGGTATAGATGGTACTTTCCCATCTTTAGCAGTCTTGACTATGTCTTCAATTCTCATTCGCATTCTAGTAGGTTGGTCCAGTATCGAAGGTTTTAAGAAAGAGTATATAATAGCATTTTCAATTGGTGAATCCTTTACGATTGCTGTGTTTTGCATGCCGGATACTTCACTTCTTCACGTTTTTTTTGAAACCGTGTTAATCTCTATGTCGTGTGGAGCTGAGCTTCTGAGATTCGCTGGGATAAGGCCCTCTGCAGACAGGAGCCTTGTGCAGTAAACCTCTGAGGCATCTCACACCATCCTTCTCAGGGCTCTGTTTACTTGCAAATTTGTACCTTCATCTCGGCTTCTATGACTGTATGACTGTATATTCGTGTGGTTATTGCAATCCTAGATACTGTGTGTAAATCATGACTGATCCTAATGAAAGTGAGGCAATTCTCTTGGGTTGAGGTTTACAAAGGTATGCGCAAGAAGAGGGACGCGTGGTTAGCTTAGAGACTTGGAAGAAACAAGTATTGCAAAAAGGAACGGTGTTCTACGGGATCTTCTCTGCAAGGATTTCCTTCGAATATTTCAGTGAGGTTCATGCATTCTGCAGTAAAGGTAATATCATTTACTTGTCTTATTCTGGATTCAGTGAAAGATCTTGCTGCACCTTTTGCAAGAAACTCTCAAGTTGTTTAAACAATTTACGCCTTTAAATATAGAACCGGGGTAAACACTTTCATCCTGAGAGATTTGTTGGAAACAATAATGAGAGTTTTCTTGAACGCGATGCTTTGTTTGATGTTGATCTTATGCACAGGTTTTTCAAATCTCAATTTTATTTATCTTAGGTGAGATAAATGGAGTATGAATTATTTTATACATGACTTCTGCTTTTGCCACATAATATTCTTCTTAGAAGTGGATTTGAATAACTTGGACCACAGAATATCGTGAACCGAATGCTCCAGCATATGTACGGAGGAAAATTTAATTGACATGTTATGGGTTTGAAATAGCAGGAATGAAGATGTAAAAAGGAGTCTAGCAGCCTTGCGCATAGTTGTAGGTAGAAATCTCTGTTATTCACGTAGCTTCCACATGACTAATTCGAGTTCCATTGTGCCATATGAAGTAGCTTCATAACACTATCCAGGGCTTATACATGCAAATTTAAGAATGGAATTGATTCGTGTTAATGTTCTTCAAAAGGTGTGTTGCAAGACTTCACACGAAAATATAGTGTGCCTGTACATGAATGTATGCATGAGAATGCATGCCTGAGAGAAAGTGAGTGTGTGGGCTCCAGGTAATCCAAGTGGACCAATTCCAAGGGGTTTGAGCAGAATAAAGGCTTGTATAATCATCTTTTCCTTGGGCATAAAGGACGCAACAAGAACCCCTCATAGTGTCAAAGCTCAAGTTTAGGTTATTAGACAATGAAAAACCTCGAGCAGTGTCATAAGGAAAAAAAAAAAAGAAAGTTTTTTGCTTGTCTTCATAGGATGATAGATCAGACTCCTCTAGCTAGGAGAGAGTACCTCTCAATGATGACAAGTGCTTTGCTGCACTTTTTGACTCATCTAACTGCATGCTAACAAGTTTCCTCATCAAATGTTCTTGATTTACAAGAGTGGCATTCTCATAAGTGATCTTGAGTTTCTCCCATACCTCATAAGGAGTAGTCAAGCCTTTTATATCCACAAGGATCTCATCAAAGGAAACCATTTTAATGTATGTAATGGCTTTATTATTCAAAGTGGTCCATGCATCTTTTTCCATGCTCTTTGGCTTCACCTGCATAAGAGCACCTTCACATGTTTTAAACAGATCTTTTTACGTATGAGAAAGAGAAAGTCATCCTTGCACCCTGAGGATTTCAAATGAAGAAATAAAAATTCTTGAGAGTTATATTTTGGTCCACATAGCACAGAAATCGATAATTTCTTTGATAGATGGTTGCACTTACGAGCTTGTATGTGAAATTTGAACAAAAATAGCCCAAAAACATGAGAGATACCCCTCCAATACCTAATCTCAAAGTCCAACTCCTGCATGAGCTCTTTCCACCTCGCTTTATGGCCACTTAAGTCGGATTGATCATATAGAGGTACTTCAAAGAGTGCCGATCCATCCATATAGTTAAGCACACGTTGCATAAATAATGGCATATTCTATGTGGAGTTGGGTGAGACTTGCATGACCTTGGGCGAGTGGGATTGGTATGCACACATAGGAGAGAGCCCTTGGGCAAGTCTTCATAACCTTGGGCGAGTGCAGTTGGCATGCACACATGGGTGA
>CM035421.1:180936127-180941127 GCA_020310875.1 Ceratopteris richardii | reverse complement strand
TTACGGGAATAGGAAGTATAACCTGTTGTCCAACTAGATTATCTGAATCTGTTAGACTCTTCCTAAGCCGACTAACATGGAACACTGGATGAATCCAACTATCGTCTAGAAGTTGTAGTTCATAAGCCCACAAACCAACTTTCTTGGTGATTGGAAAAGGACCGCAATATCTAGGCAACAACTTGGCGCATTGACCAGTCTTCAACTTTTCCGATCTTTCAGGGATAAACTTGATCGCCAACCTGAAAAGTAACATTTCTTCGCTTCGGATCGGCATAAGCCTTTGCACGATCTTGAGCTTTCTTTAGGTTTTCTTTAGCTAACTTGAGCTTAAAGTTCATGTCTTGAAGGAACTCTTGAGCTGCTTGAACTCGTTCATTTTGTAGTCCTACTGCATAAGGAGATCTAGGCTGGAAACCATACATCAACATGAATGGACTAAATTCAGTTGATGAATTCTTGGCACTGTTATAGGCAAACTCAGCTAATGGAAGATAATCTTCCCAGTCAGTCTGTTTGGAAGTAACATAAGCTCTGAGTATGTCTTCCAAAATCTGATTGACTTTCTCTGTCTGTCCATCCGTCTGGGGATGTTCAGCTGTACTTAAACTTAGTTTAGTTTCAAGTCTACTAAAGACCGCTCGCCAAAAATGACTTGTAAATCGAGCATCTCTATCAGAAACTATGTCTACTGGAAGACCATAGAGTCTATAAAGTTGATTTACAAATATTTTTGCAAGTTCTGGAGTCTTATAAGTAGTCTTGACTGGTATAAACTGAGCAAGTTTAGTCAATCGATCAACTACAACCCAGACTGAATCAAAGCCTTTCTGAGTGCGGGGTAATCCAGAAATGAAATCCATGGAAATGCTTTCCCACTTTCCTTTGGGAATTTCCAAAGGATGCAGCAATCCTCCAACTTTAAGTCGTTCAAACTTATTTACTTGACATTTATGGCACTTAGATACATAGTTTTGCACATCTCGATGCAAACTAGGCCAATAAAAATGTCTTTTCACAAACTCATAGGTTCGGTTAATACCAGGATGTCCTGCACTTGGAGCATCATGGCATTCGAAAAGTACTTGATTTCGTATGTCCAAGGTACTTGGAACACAAACCTTACCTTTATAAAGCAAATATTCATCTTGGAGAGAATAGTGTTTAAACTTTCTTTCAGAAGTACTTGCTTCATTTTGTTTATCTTGTTCAGCTGCTTTCCATGCTTGACTGAAGCTTGGATCCTCTTTGCAGCTTCCTTTCAAAGTTGAAATAAATTCACTTTGAATTTGTACAAAACTTAGATTATTCAGCATAGGCATCCGACTTAAGGCGTCTGCCACTGCGTTGAACTTTCCTTTTCTATACCTGAGTTCGTAATCGAACTCTTGCAACTGCTCGGCCCACCTCGCTTTTCTACCTCTTAGATCAGGTTGGTTTGTAAACCACTTTATGCTCTCTTGATCAAAAACTATGGTCAACTTTGATCCATATAGATAATGGCGCCATTTCTTCAGAGCATTAATAATAGCGAACATCTCTCGCTCATAGGTAGAGTAATTTTGCTGAGCAGGACTTAGCTTTCTACTCTCGAAAGCTATCGGTCGACCATCTTGGCTTAGTACTGCTCCTACTGCAGATGAACTTGCATCTGTCTCTAATTGGAAAGGCTTGTTCGGATCTATAATCTGTAGAACCGGGGCCGATGCTAAAGCAAGTTTAAGATCTTGAAAACTCTTTGCTTGATCTTCTTTCCAATTTAACTTTTGATGCTTCCCTTTGAGTTGATCCGTCAAAAGTACTGCAATCTTGGCATATCCAGCCACAAACTTCCGATAATATCCTGCCAATCCGAGAAAACTTTGTAGTTCTCGAACCGTCTTCGGCTAAGGCCATTCAAGAATCGCTTGGACCTTTTCAGGGTCAACTTTGATTCCTTCCGCAGAAATAATATGACCTAAATACTTTACTTCTGGGGTAAAGAATTCACATTTTGACTCTTTACCGTAAAGTTTATTATCGCGAAGAAGTTGAAAAACTTTTTCCAAGTGCTCTAAGTGATTTTCATGATCTTTATTGTAGATCAGAATATCATCGAGAAAATCTACAACAAATTTTCCCAAATACGGCTTAAGCACTTGATTCATCAAAGTCATAAATGTTGCGGGTGCATTTGTCAACCCGAACGGCATCACTAAAAACTCGTAGTGACCAAACTTTGTTCGAAAGGCTGTTTTAGGAATATCATCATCTTTGATCCTGATCTGATGATAACCTTGGCGTAAATCAATCTTAGAAAAGACTGTAGCCCCCTTTAAACTATCGAAAAGATCTTCGACTAGTGGCATGGGATACTTGTTCTTTATCGTAAGATTGTTTAACGCCCTATAATCTACGCACAGCCTCATAGTTCCATCTTTCTTTTTCACTAGAAGGATGGGTGCTGCCCATGGAGACTGGCTTGGGCGGATAAATCCTTTATCCAAATACTCTTGGATTTGATTTTCTACTTCTTGATTCTGGACATAGGGGAGGCGGTATGGGTTTTGAGATTTTGGCTTGGTACCCGGAAACAGATCTATACTGTGATCGATGTTTCCACGAGAGGGTGGCAAGCCGTAGGGGAGTTCCTTAGGGAACACATCTTTAAATTCCTTCATTAAATTGTTAAATTTAACATAAACTTCTCGAGGAATAAAGGACGAGACATAAGAAACTTGATTTATATTATCAGAATCTATTACATCGGTGCCAAGGACAAGAAAAGCTTGAGTCCTGGCTTCTTTATTGACAAGTTTCTGAAGTTCAGTGTATGATATCAAAGGGATACTTGGAACATCATGCTCACCCTTGATTTTATACACTACACCGTCACGCTGGAATTCCAAAGTATTTGTAAAATAACACCTGGTCAATGAAGGTCCTAGACTCCATAGCCACTCTCTCCCTAAAACAAGATCTACCCGATCCATGTTCATTATTTGGAAGTCCAAGGTGTCTTTAAATCCTTGGATTTCTAGTTCCAAATTACATATCATTGTGTCCCAAACACGGGTGTCTTGACCGTGCATCATGGAGACAATGTATTTATGAGGAGATGGTTCCTGAGGAAGAGCCAGTTCTTTTACTAACGCATAATTGATAAAATTATGCGTAGCAGAGTCATCCACCATTATCCGGATGGTGTGCCCTTTTACTGATCCATGCAACTTGACCAAATCATGTGGACCAAACTCTTGAGGTTGCCACATGTTTTTGGAAATTTGGCATGAATGGGTACTGTCGCAATGCATAATCTGAACCTTCTTTGCACTTGAACTTGCATCCAAGTCCAAAGAGTGAATCAGATTGATTTTCTGCTTACCCTTTCCCTTACTTTCTCTTCCGACTGGACAGGCACGGCTTCGATGTCCAGGCTTGAGACATTTAAAGCACAAGTTTTCTTTTTGCGCTTTATCATGATCTTCTGGAGAAAGGATGTGTCTAAAAACACGAGGTTTTTTAGACACTCTTTCATTAGATCTAGTCCCTTTGCCCTTACGCTTAAAGTTATTCTTCTGGGAATAACTGCTTTCCTGCGGGACATCCAAACGTGAATTGTCCTCATAAATCTGTGCGACCTTAATCGCCTCTTCAAGGGATTTAGGCGCATGCCTCTTAACTTCATTACGAACACTAATAGCGGTCTACCCTTCTGCTGAATTTTATCCCAAGCTTCCCAATTGCGTTCCTCCTCATTCTCGGGGAGAAACTCTTTCTTGAAAAGGTGGGAAAATTCATTCCAAGTGGTAGGTTTCTTATGAGTCTCAGAGAGACTCATCCACCATGTATAAGCTTTCGGTCCTAGCGATAAACTGGCTTCTACTACCCTCACATGATTGGGGGTATGTTTGAGTTCATGGACATCTTGCCATTTCTCTAAGAAAGTCAAAACCGCATCCTTATTCCTATCCTTATCCTCTCCAGAGAAATAAGGAGGACGGATCTCTTTTCCCAAGGAAAGATCCACGGGGCGGTTATGGCTTTCTAACATCCCTACCGAAGCAACACACAAGGGAGTAGAAGACACTAGGCTAAGACGGCTCATACTTCCCGCTAGCGGAAACATATCTATTTGGGGAGAGGATAATCCCTTATCCTTTTCCATCCTAACAGACATTGGTGAAGTTGCGATCGTATCTGTGTGACTACCTAAAATAGTCTTACTGATATCCCTAGGCGTCTGAAGTAAGTTCAGAATGGCCTTAAGGTGATCCTGGATTCCATCAACAGATTGACGGAGGACTGCAACCTCATCCGGAATACTGGACAACCGTCCAAGCTTTTGCTCAACTAGCAACATCCTACTCTCCATATCTTTCCCCTCGTTTAGAGTAGTGATTGTTTCCCCTTTTCTCGCAGAATCCTCAACGTCTAATGCTACAATCGTCGCTTCTCTATTAAATGCATCAGACGCATGACTTGTATTTGAAACCATAGGTGCAAATGGATGCAATGCATGTGCAGCTATTGGTGGTCTAGGCATGAATGAGGATGTTACTAAAATAGGAACAGAAACAAACACTGACGTACTAGTAGTACTCGTAAGCGAGACGTGGCTAGAAGTCCCCTCCATCGCACACAAAGCGTTATTAAACTTACTAAGTATTCCTAACGCAAGTGGTGTGTGCAACAAAATCAAAAGAGCTATGCAAGAATATCACAAGAAATAGTCCCTGATGATTTGGTCCGTTGAGGTTGACTTGATTCTAGCCGAGAGTGCTAGAATTATGACGAAGATAGGCCTCCAGATCTTCACTCCACGGCTCCTCTTCCTTCAAGCTTTGCTCAATCTTTGATTCTCCTTGGTTGTTTCTTTGGCTAAAAGCAGAATACTTCTCGGGTTCGGCCTGCAACAACTGATTTGGCTCCTTGGATGGATGAGAGTTGGGCTTGCACTTCAGCTCTGTTTACTGGTTTAGGAGACTTTGCTCTGTACTCATAGGCAAGGAACACTCCTG